>JAVJIF010032728.1:0-303300 GCA_038442645.1 Agave tequilana
ATTATTAGAGCATGATTCTGTCAAGGAGAATGCTCTGGGAAGGATATGATCCTGTGGGAGATGAACACAACCCCACCCCGGCAATAATTTTCCCTTTGGGCCCATCCGCGTGCTCCGTCGAAGAACATCTGCCACACTTCCTCTGCTGAGGTTGCATTAGACTCGAAGACTTCATCAGGGATGTCTTCGTGAAGTTTTGAATGTTCTGAAACTGGATGAGCAGCTAAGAACTCTGCAAGGGCCTGGCCTTTTAACTGCCTTCTGAGGAGTAAAGGTCCATGTCGTATTGAGACAACAGGAGTGCCCATTTAGCCAACCTTGAATTCACGACCCTGGCTTCGTCATGAGAAGACGTAATGGGTTCACCCTGGAGATGACATGTATGGTTTGGCCAACCAAATAATGTCGCGTCTTCTGGACAGCGAAGACGAGAGCTAAACACTCTTTCTCAATAGGGTTGTAGCGAGATTCCGCTCCTATGAGAATCCTGCTCAGATAATAAATGGCCTGCTCATGGCCATTGTCGTCCTTTTGAGCGAGGAGGGCGCCGAGGGAATAATCCAGAGCTTTTACATAAAGCAAGAATGGTTTCCCTGATGTAGGGGCCACTAAGACCGGAGGTTTTGTGAGATACCTTTTAATATCTTCATAAGCTTCTTGACAAGCTTGGTCCCATATGAAGGCAGTACCCTTTTTCATGAGACGGGTAAAGGGCTGGCAACGGCCCGAAAGATTTGCTATGAATCTTCTGATGTAGGCTAATCTGCCTTGCAAGCCTCGGAGCTCTTTGAATTTCCTCGGTGGATGCATGTCCTGTATGGCTTTGACCTTGTCTGGGTCCAGGTGGATCCCTTTTGATGTGACAATGAACCCAAGGAATTTGCCACTGGACACTCCCAAGAAGGATTTTGTCGGGTTCATTTTCAGCTGATGAGCCCGCATTATGTCGAACATCGTTCTCAGATCGCGAAGATGTTCATTTTTGCTGCGGCTTTTGACGGCAATGTCGTCAACATAGCATTCCACCGTCTTTCGGAGATGGTCGCGAAAGATTATGCTCATCGCCCGCTGGTAGGTTGCTCCGGCGTTCTTAGTCGAAGGGCATTACAGTGTAGCAGTATACCCCCAATGGCGTTCGGAAAGAAGTATGCTTCTCGTCATCAGGATACATCTTGATCTGGTTGTACCCTGAGAAGCCGTCCATGAAAGACATCCTCTCGAATCCGCATGTGTTGTCGATCATGACATCGGTGATCGGCAGTGGGAATTCATCTTTGGGACAGGCCGTATTGAGATCACGGTAGTCGATGCAGATTCGTATTTTCCCATTCTTCTTGAGGACGGGGACTATGTTAGCCACCCAATCTGGATGTTGTTCCTCCTGGATGAAGCCACAAGCAATGAGCTTATGAACTTCGGCTTCAATAGCCTCCATGATGTTCGGGCGGAACCGACGTTGTTGCTGCTTGACTGGCTTAACGTCGGGCTTGATGTTTAGACGGTGCATAGCGACCTGTGGATCAAGTCCGGGCATGTCTTCATAGCTCCAGGCGAAAACATCTATATACTCTTTTATGAGTATTATCAGTTCTTCCTTTTCGATGAGTGATAAGCTTTCACTTATGAAAATAGGCTTGGGGTGATCTTGACTACCCAAGTTGACCTGGATCACCTTGTCTTTGTAGGCGGCTCGCGCAGCTCAAACCGCTTTTCCCATTGGAGACTTAATTGCTGGGCCCATGATTCCTCATTGGCAACCTCTGCGGGTTCCAACTGACTGCTTGAAGTCATGAGGCTTTCGAATATTCCTCCTATGCTGACATCAGAGTCCCATTCGGAGGATGAGGCCGACTGTGATGGGATCGATCCATCGCCTTTGTCCTGAACCGTTGTTGATGATGTGGGTGTAACATAACCCACCCCCTGTGTGTACTATCATAGTAATTTGCAGGTTTCCCTCTTGGGACGGAGTTACGCATCAAGCCGCGTCTTCCTTTTCCGAAGTTTAGGCCCGCTCCCTGCTTCAGGTTGTAACCCATCTTCTTCATAATATGGCGCGCTGATGGCGCGTAATGAAAGAACTGTGGAGCATCCGACTCTGAGCTTGAGTCTGTAGTTGAGAATCTCCCTGGCCGGGCTCTGCCGAAGATTATCGGCGACTGACCTTGCTTGACGGAGGGACTACCAGCGTGGCCCCTTCTATGGCTTCCACGGATTGTACTAGCCACACTCGACTCATGTACGGGCATATGAAGAGAGCCATCCATAATGGATTTAATCGACTCGATGCTCGCAGGATAATCAAAAGAAATATTATCATTAATTATCCATTCGCCTTCCTCATCAGAAGGGATCTTACATCGGGGATCATTAAAGCATGCTACAATTGGCTCGCCAATCAGGATGGCCGGCATGCCCGTTTCAGATTCCGAATCTGCCTCATTGCCACTTTCATCATCGTCTGGCAATGGTTCTCCCGGCGTTCCACTAGCCTCTTGATATAGGAGAGCATCAGTGAAGTAGTTTTCCACCCCCTTAAAGGGTTGCTTTTCAGCGAAGACAGTTCGTACTGTCGCATCATCTTCAACATACTTGAAGCACTGATGGAGAGTGGAAGGAACGATCCAGTTGGCATGGATCCAAGGTCGTCCTAGTAGCAGGTTGTATGATGTGTCAGCATCAATGACATAGCATGTCACCTCTGACTTCAGGCTTCCGATTCTGCAGCGGAGCCGAATCTTTCCAAGCGGATGGCTGCTCCCGGCGTTGAAACCATATATTGTAGTGGTGGTTGCGGACAACCTGTACAATGGTATACCGAGGAAATAGAGGAGTCTTTTGGGGATGATGCTGAGTGCAGACCCCGGATCGACTTGTACTCTTTCAATGCATGTTGAACCGATATATCCGGTATAGTACAGAGGTCGATCATGCTTGTTGTCCTTGAGAAGCATATCTTCCGCCGTAAAGGTAATAGCAGGCACCTTGGATTGTGCGTGATGGTACTCTGAGCAGGAAGGCTGCATCTCATCACCAGAACCTCAGGCATGCATGTCAGAAAGGACTCCGAATCGGCCAGTGCATCTCTGAGTGCCTCTCTTGTCTCTTTAGAGAGACGAAGGAGCTCGTGTATTGTGATACGAGCCGGGATATTGGCTAAGTGGGCCAATATATCAAAGCGAAAGGGCGTGGCTAACCCTTGGCCTGGCGGTTTCTTCAACACATGGTCGAACCGCACTTCCTTAGGCTTCTCCTTCCTTTGGTCAGGACTGGAGTGGATGCCGGCATTGGTACTGACGTCGTTTGCTGTTGTATCTCGTCAGTAGACTTGTCATACTGCCTTTGATATGACTTTCCAGACCGGTGCCCGTCTGTTGAGGTGCATCTGCCTGCGCTGTACAGGCATGCTTCTCTTCTTCTGAATCGCTGAGGGAAGCCGAAGTAAGATTACCATCATCTGGCAGGACAGAGATGACATTGCAGGACTTGCCCTTTTTGCTGGAGTCCTTCGACGTCCGCTGTACGTCTTGGACGAGGTCGGGGTGTATCCACATAACTTCTCCTGTCTCCAATGTCAAGGGACGAGACCCTTGCCATCTTTAGCTATGGTTGAAGAATGCTTGACTTCCAACCGCGGTGTGGGGGCTGGATAGGTCCCGTCGGGAACTGTGACCTTCTGAGCAGTGCCGAACTCAAGAGTCACCATATTGGCAGTGACTTTCTTCTGTTCCGTCTTCAATGTGAGGACTCCGGCGTCGACCAAAGCTTGAATTCTATCCTTGAGAACATAGCACTTGTCAGTAGGATGGTGGATCATCCTGTGGTAGAGGCAGTATTTAGGGTCGTTTGTACGCCCTATCTCATTGGGACGCCGAGCATCTGGCAGCTTCATTTTGTTCCCTTTGTGAAGCAGATGGAATATCGTGACCACCTGGTCATCTCTGAAGGAGTACTGCTTCGGAGGAAACTTGGGCTCTTGGCTGTTGACGCCGCTCTTCTTGGCCTTTGACTGCATGTCCCCGGTCAGCTCGACGGACATAATCTCCTTCCCTTTAGCTTGGGAAGACTGCGGGAGATCGCTACGCCCTTTGTTGTTTGTGCCCCATTTGCTTCTAGGGGCGGATGGTTCGAACTTCTTAGCCGATTTCTCGGCTATCTCAGCTTGTTCGACCAATTCCTTCCAAGTATGGGCTTTGACAGCCCCCATGCGGACTTCTACTTGATCCAAGAAGTTGTGCCTGCATGTCTGTAAGAGCATGGGTAATGGCATCCCTGCCGGGCACATCAGAGATAGATTTCTGAAACCGCTCAATGTATTCACGGACAGATTCGCCTTTCCTCTGTACAGTGGAAAGGAGCTTGTCCATGGTCACTTCGGTATCATCCTCATAGAAGCGAGAGAGGAACCGAGTTTCCAGGTCGATCCAGGAATTGATAGAGTCCTGAGGAAGGCTTCGGAACCAGTCGAATGCCACCCCTTTCAAGGTGCCGATGAACACCTAGCCATGATGGCGTCGTTGTTTAGAACATTACCGGTCTGGGACCGGAAATAGTAGATGTGCTGATTGGGCGAGCTCTTACCATCATACGTGTGCAACGTTGGTGGTTTGAACTTTGGCGGATATGGCACCGAATCCCACTCCAGCGGATAAGGACGGACTGCCCCTACCTTCTTTAATTCATCCCTCTGAGCTAGGGATGCGATTTGAGCTTGAAGGCCTTTAAGGACTTCGGCATCCAGGGAAGAGCCTCCCTTAGATTTCTCCGTCTTGGGCGGATCATTGCTGAGATGTCCCTCCTCATGATTGCTCCCGGTATCATCATTCCGGTTGCTGAGGAGCTGAGCGAGCATCTGTTGAATATTGTCCAGGGCCTCTTGCTGAGTTCTAGAGGTCTGCTCCTGAGCTTCCAAACGCTGACGAAGGTCGTCATTGGCGTTATCGGCCATATTAACCGATGCTTTGTCCGTTCGCACAGAACTGACCGTTGCTGAAGAGGCATACCCGCTGTCTTCTTCTTCTCCATCAGATGATTGGGGTGATCGCCTGGACTGTGGCGAGATCAGGGCCTTTGAGGAAGAAGGCTGTTCATAATTATAGGGTATCGCTACCCTGGATCTGGTGTTTCGGAAAACACCTTCTTCGCGCACCAAGACTTCACCTAAGCCCGGGCTATAATCTGGATCTGGGGAGCCGAAAGGGGTATCATCAGATATATGACCTTCCCTGTGTCGCTCTCGTCCTCTTCCGGTCATGTTGACGGATGCGAAGGCTGGGTCCTCGCGAAGCACTCCTTTCATGATGTCTCTTCATGGCATGTGCGGACAACCGGTCAAACACCGATTGACGGTGCGGAGGCGCCACCTTGATTGGATATTGCTGACAATGGGCTGAATGGATTGTCACAAGTCGGCATCCTCTTTGACAACAGGGGAGGTGGTTTGGAGAGACTCCAATTCCCGCTTGTTCGTCAAGAATTGTCGCAGGTTAGGCTCAACAGAGCCTGAACAACCCCGTGGAGAGGCCTTTATGGAGCGTACAAGGGATGATGCTCCGTTCTTCTTATCCCTGCAGAAGGGATTAGTACTGAATAGTACTTTGGCGCTAGCTTCGCCGACAGGTGCGAGCTTAATGCCTGATGAATCGGGGAGCGGAGCACGCTGTGGTGCTTTGCCCGCTATTCTGCTGCGAAGGGGATCAACCTCAGATAACACTGCGGTCTTAGCCTTACGGCTGCGAACCCAGTGAATTCGTTGTGGTACAATAGCTTCGCTTGTGCGAGCGAGGCTAACAGGAGGCTTTGCTGCCTTTGATTCAAATGACGGTATGATTGCCGTCGTGACTTTATGGCTGGCAGCATCGTCAGGGCAGATGGGCATCTTACCCTTTTCTTCGCGGGAGAGGCGCAGTTTCGGCGTGACTACTCCGGGAGCTTTGGTTGAAGACTCCTGTTTAGGCTTCCATATCAGCCTTGACAGGGGACGCCTAGGTTCGCAAGGAACCTGAATAGCCACAAGCGGGACTGCGGGGTGCTGGCAGGATTCTACCTCTGGTTTCTGATTTGAAACCTTGGCCATGAAGACCTTCCTGTGCTTCCGTGCTCGAAGCATCAGGCCACCCCCAGAGAGGACTTCTTCAATCTTCCTTGATCGGTCTGGATGACCAGGTTCTCAGAAGTGCAGGATCTGGGCTGCGGGCATGTTTCCTTGTTGCGCGAGAGAACTGCGGCAGGTTTGCAGAGAACCTTTTCCGTCTCCGCAGAGACTTTGCTTGAAGATTTAGCCAGAGAAGATCTGGCTGCACCGGCTTTTCTGAATTCAGAGATAGACCCGAAGGTCTGTTCGTCGCATTGCGACACTTGATTCTCAGCAGAGGAGAATACATTCCCCAGCGGAGTCGCCATCTTGTTTTCCATTATGTTTGCAAAGGGAAAAACTTACAATAAAAGTTTGAGGAGCTAAATTACAAGTATTCTCAAAAGATTACAAGTAGATCTCCTCAGAGATTCTGGGAAAATGTGCCGATAGGAGTCTGGTCAGCGCGCGACCACTTTGTCCCTTTGACGATGCGAGCGATGAGATTCCCTTCTCGCCTGGTTCCGGGAATCAGAGAATAGAGGATTGGTAGAACCCTCTTGCTACTTCTCAAAACCGCCTTCTGTGAGGAATTCCTTCTCGCCTGGTTCCGGAGATTCCTTGAAGAAAAGAGGTTGCTAGGGTATCACCACCCTGAAAGGAGAAGTATTTCTCTTGAAAGGTCTCTGAGTTAGAGAGCGCACGGTGCGTATGAAGAAGCCCGATCTTTGAGAAGACGCCAATCTCGCCGATGATCAATCGATGATCCTCCTCGATCTCCTCCGATCCCCTTCTCCCTTGTGCCCCTGACGGGCTATTTATAGGGAGAGCAAGGGTATAATCGTCCCCTTGAAGATATGGAAACAGATTGAATCAAATCTGTTTAAATCTGGAAAGTAGCCTTGCTGCGAGGCTAAGATAGCTTCTGCGGAGCTAGAATTGGCAGGTCGGTTGATCTGTTTTGATCCTTTCCATATCGCTGGGAGATTCTCCTTGATCCTCTTACTCGTTTCAAGAGAGTCAAGAGATAGCGGCAATCACCTGCCGTATTTGAATCCTGATTGGATTAGATTTGATTGAATCCAATCTCATCAAGAGATTTGATTGGTCAAAGGTTGACCGTAGCAGGCTGATAGCGGAGCTGCCCGCTTTGAAGCTCATAGCGGAGCTAGAGGCAATCTTTGGCGAGGTCCGAAAAGAGGCTTTTCGGCGAAGCTATCAGTTAGCTTCTTGGCGATGCTCTGGATGATGCTAGCCTCTCACACGAGGCTATCTCCTTGGGCTAATGTAATGCTAAATGCTAGCATCTTAGACCTGCTGAGGTCTGTTTAGAAACAATCCGGGTTCACTGTTCTGCTTGCTGGATCAGTGGAGTCCAAACCGCTTCCCTGTCCCTTGGAGGTGGGTGAAAACTGGTCTTCAGCTCGTCTGTCCCTTGTCTTTTGTAAATGTCAACAAGTTTAGACATCGTTCGGACCAATGAGAATCTTGTCTTTTTTAAGTGTCAACATGCCCTTTTCTGACAACGATAGAGAAGAGGTTGGTAGGGATGCGAAGCAGGAACAGAGTCGAAAGAAGACTCCCCTTAAGATCAACTCGCAGAAGAAGAGAGAGATCGAAGTCGGATTTTCTGGCCACGCCTCCAGAAAGAAAAACTTTAATTCTTATCTTACGCATGTTCTTTCTTTCGTATTCTGTAACACCCTGTTGCCAGGATCCGAACTTAGATACGTCTTCAGATTTTCGATATATTTTTTGATTTATTTTTCATATTTTTTTTTGTTTTATGATTATTTATGTGATTGTGTTGCATTGGATCGGGATTCGTGGACTCGGAGTCAACCCTAATCTGAACCAAAGAGTAAATCCTAGTGTATTGCTCTATTTGATCTTTTTGGTAGTCAGATTTGACGGTTTCAGTTTCAACCATTATTTTCTAATATTTTAGATTTTTCACGATTTTCTGGAAATTTTCTAAATTAAATTGCAAAATCTTCAAAACTGGTATCGACCGGTGCCGTCGATCGATTCTCGGATTTTTAAACAGAGTTGAATTTTTAAAAATTTCTTTCATATTATTTCTCAAGATCGCATTTTCTATCTTAACGCATTTTTGGGGATTTTTCTGAATTTATCAAAATTTGACCGGATTTGGTGTCAACGGGTATCGCTGGTAGACAAGAATTTTTATTTTGAAGACTGGATTGAATTTCTTGAATCTGATTGTGCCTTGTACCTTAAAATAATATTTACTATTTTTGAGAATTTTTGGAGATCTTTTCGAGTTACTCTATTTTTCTGGCATTTTCGATATTTAAGGTTTCCCGAATCCAAAGTTAATATCCAGATATTTTTTCTTTCTTTTTCGTTCTTTTCCTTTTTTCTCCTCCACTTATTTTTTTCTTCCTTTTCTCTTTCTTTTCTTTTCTTTTCCCTAATTTTTTTCCACCACACAAAACCCCCCAAAATATCTATACACCCATCTCTCCTCCTTATCTATTCCTTTTTCTTTCTTTTCTTTTCATTTTTTTTCTTTTTCTTCTTCCTCCCACAGCCGACGCAGAGAGATCTCCCCTCTCAAATTCTCCATCTCTCCCTTACAATCCCCCTCTCTAATTCCTCACTCTCTCTACAACCGGTCGCGCCTCCACCTCATCTGACTCGACGCCGGCGACGTCCCATGGTCGGTAACCCACTCCGGCAAGCCCCTACCTCCGGTGGCAACATCCACACCCCTAACTCCTCCACCAATATCTACACCACCATATCTCTCCTCATCCTTCACCTCCTCCAACACTAACCACCAAAGTCACCACCCCTGTCACTTTCATCATCTTCACCACATCCACCATCAAAATAACCTCCCACCACCATCCACTACACCTAATCACCATCACCTCCTCCACATCAACCCCCATCACCAATTCCACCACAATCAACACCAAAATCCACACCACACATCACCACTCCTCACCATCACCCACAACCCAACCCCAGCCTCCTCCCTTGGGCCACCGCCGCTGGCGAGCCTTCCCCCAACTCTGGCCAGTCCCTCTCCTCCTCCTCCTCCTCCTTCTTTTTCTTCTTCTTTTCCCTCTTCTTTCCTTTCTTTCTTTCTTCTCCTTCTTCTCTCTTCCATTTTTCTTCCCCCTCTCCCTGGCTACTGGCCGTCGGTGGTCCATGGCCGATTGCTGGCCACCTGGTCGTAAACCCCAGGCACGGCCCCACCTGGGTCATGACCTCCTCCCCTTCATCTCTTTCTCTTTTCTTTCTAGCTCTCTCTAGCTCTCTCTTGCTCTCCTCTCTCTCTCTGAATCTATTTCTCTCCTCTCTCTCGGATCCGGATCTGGTTCTAATTCTCTTTCTATCTCTTTCTCTCTCCTTTCTCGCATTCTCCTATCTTTCTCTCTAACTCTTCTCTCTCAAAATTGTAACATGTATGTGTGCGCGTGTTTTCAGAGTTCCAGATTTTGTGGCATTTTTCGATGTTTAGGCGAGTGTTCTCGCTTTTGGTTTCCCCACTTCGATGGGTGTTTAGTATTATATGTAATATGTCTCTGTATTGGTGGATTTGTAACTGTATCGTGGACATGTATATTTGTACCAGTGTTGTGTATTGTACTAGTATGGGTGTGTACATGTATACTGTGGACACGTATATTATATCGGTGTGACGAATGTCTATAGTAGTGTAGTTAATACCTGTACATATATACTGCATGTGACATTATTATATTACTGCTTTACACCATGCATGGCTGACCCTTCGTAGTCATTTAACCTCCAGGCCCTATCAGCCTCCGGCTCTCCACTCAGCCCCCGGGCTTCACTACTCCACAGATAATCTAGTTATTACTATGTTTTTGTGTATGCTCGTGTGGTACTTGTTGGCCCAGAGGCCCATCACTCTAGTTTTGATGATGATTAACTCATGTAGTTATAGTACTAATTATCTTGTGTTTAAATTAGTCTCAGATATTTGATCAAGATCTTAGTTGGTGTTTAGCTTCAATAAAGGATTAGCACATGTTGATTCAAGAGCTCGACAATCAAGATTGCATCAAGTACTCAAGAGGAGTCTAGCTCATTGGATCAAGGTTTGGACCAAGTCAAGAAGGAGAAAAAGATTTTCAAAGAGAAGATTTTCAAGAAGACTTGTGTCATGTTTGTAAGTATTAAGATTTTATTTTTAGATAAAATGTAAATGATAGATTAGTTGGTGGATTGCTCAAGGTCATATACACTCACACACAAGATTTATATGTGTTTTCATAAAAGAGTTTTTGTTTTAGAAAATACCGATTTGGTTTTTAAGCTTCAAAATATACATGTGTTTTATCAAAACTTATTTTAGAGCTTATTGTCAAAAATATAGATATTTCATCATATATGTGTGGTGGATCATATCCATATACACTAAGCTTCAAAAGTGTTTAAAATATCTTGTTCTTGTATTTGGAGAAGTTTTGGAAAAAATCGTTTTTCAATTTAGAGATTGTTTTTTTTGAAAAATACAGATTTTTGTTTAAGCCAAAATTTCTATATTACAAAAATAGTTCAAAATATTTGTAATGTATTTTGATTTTTAATCAAACATGTTTGTATATCAAAGTATATTAATGAACTTATTTTTGTAGAATTTGTGAGAATTTATGGGATTTTATTGAGGGCAAAAACACCAAGTTTTAATCCCTGAAAAATATTGGACCAGGTCTACTGCCGGTCGACCAAGACAGAGTCGGTCGACCGGTCCGGTCGACCAATGTGCACAGACGTGCACGACCTGTTTGGCTGGAGGGCCGGTCGACCGAGCTGGTCGACCGCCAGAGAGCTCTGCTCTCTGGATCTGGCCTTGGTCGACCGGGCGGTCGACCAGCAGAGAGCTTCTGCTTTCTGTATCCAGTCCTCGGTCGACCGGGTGGTCGCCGGTGGCACAACGGTCGGAAATTCGACCGTTGACGGTCGACCGCCGGTCGACGACAGCAGGGAATCCTGCTTAGTTGGACCCCAACGGCTATATTTTGAGGCCTATAAATTGGGGCTGTTTTGGGCTGTATTTAACAAGATTTTTGGAGAGTTTTCATGCTAGTTTTTCCTACGTCTTTAAGTGTTTATCTCCACTTATTTTAGAGCAAAAACTTTCATATCAAAAGGAGAGTTTATCAAGAGCGTTTTCAAAAGTGATTTCTTGAGCTTTTCACCACAAAATCCATCCTAGTTTTTCTCACACATACTTGAGCTTTCCATTGCCATATCTATCCTATAGGAGAGTTGTTGTGAGAGTATTTTAGGTTATCAAAGTGTTTATATCACCAAGTGTTCTACTTTGTATTTGAGGAGGCGAACTTGCGGGTTCGTGTTGCTTCGAGTTCTTGTGGGAGCTCGGTGTAGAGGTGTGGCCTCGGCAAGCTAGTGTGCTTGCGTGTGTTTATTCTTGCGAGAATAAGTGAGAGGACTAGTGAGTCCAAGGAATTCTAGTGTGAACTCGTTGTAGGTGTTGCGGTACCGAGTGATCTGGTGGGATCGATTCTAGTGGAAATTCTTCATAGTGTTGAAGGCGGGGACGTAGAGCAAGGGTGCTCGAACCTCGAAACAAATCTCCCGTGTTTGCGATTGCTCTCTCTATCTCTCACTTGTGTTTATATCTTGCATGCTCATATTGTTTATCTCTTTTATATGCTTGATATATTTGTGCTCTATTGATATATGCTTGGGATTGTTTGCTCATACTCGTATTCAACCAAGAAAGCCACAGCGGCACCTCAATTCTTATCTAGAGGAATCTTGAGGAGATAGTCTAGAGCCCTTCACCGGGAATTCGGCTACACTCTTGTGTTATACTTGTTGTGTTTAGCTTAATAGTTTTAGTTTTCTTAAATAGTTTTAATTTCGCATTAATTCATCTTTAGATTAGCTAGTCACCTATTCATCCCCCTCTAGGTGATTACAGTACTAACATCTTGTGCAGGTACCCATTCAGCCCTCTGGCACTATTAGATCTTATGCTCTCTCTTATGCCCACTTCCTCGAAAGAGGGAGTGCGTTACAACAGGGTCTTTCAGCCCCGCCTAGTAGGCGAGGCTAGCGCTCAGCGCTTTTCCACTAACTCCGTCCGACTGTAGTTACGTCATGAGCAGTAGTTGTACGTTATCGTGGCTTCACCGTGGCGGTAACTACGCCGAGCGTGATAGCGTTTAGCGCTGTGCGCTAGCTTCGCTCCAGCTTGCTTAGCTTCGCTTGATTGTTTGCTTGTCGGTTCGCTGACTTTTATTTCTATTTTGCTTAACTTCCGGCTTCATCACTCTACAGATAGCTTAGTTATTGAAAAACACCTAGAGGGGGGGTGAATAGGTGTAAGTGCTAATCTAGTGAACTAAGTGCTCTAAATGCGGAAGCTTAAAACAATCTTGCAATCACACTTAGTACAATCAACAAGTGTAGCCGAATTCCCCGTGAAGGGCTCTGGACTAACTCCTCTTGATTCTCCTAGATATGGGTTGAGGTGCTATGTGAAGCTCTTGTTGATTAAGTACAAGTGAGGCACACACAAACAACCAAGCATATAAGATGATATAACAATATGAAATATGCAAGGCACAACACAAGCAATGAATGATATGAATGAACAATGATGCTTTACACAATATAAAGAGAGAGAGAGTTAGAGAGACAATGGATCAAACGCTAAGACAAGATATGTTTCGAGGTTCGAGCCCCTAGCTCTACATCCCCGCCTACACCACCGTGTAGGATTTCCAATCCACTATCTCCCACCGAGGGAACCTCTACCAAAGAGGATTTGTTACAACTCTAGGAGTACCAAACTCCTCTCTCAAACAACCACCTCACAACCGAGGGGTAGGCCCGTAGCCAATACAACAACCAACACCGCTACCGAAGAGGGTTTACAAATACCAACTCCACCTCTCACTAGAGGGAGCAAACAACAACCAACTCCATCTCTCACAAGAGGGAGCAAACACCAATCTCCACCTCTACCAAAGAGGGAGCAAACCAAACCTCTACCTCTACCTAAGAGGGAGCACCCAACAAAGAAAAGAGTTTACAACTTGGAGGCTCAACAACCTCAAACAATCTCTCTTTCTTTTCTTTTTCCCACAAACAAATGATCCTAATAGAATAGGATAGGTGATAGCTCAAGTGTGAAAATAAGGTGTTTTTGGAAACAAGCAACAAAGAAAAACTACTTGGGAAATCTCTTGTAAATGATAGAAAATGAAAATCAATACAATCTCCCAAAACCCTAGTTTTCTTTGATTTTTCAAAAACCCAAAACAATAAAGATGAGAAGTTTAAAGCCCAACAACTCTTTTTAAAACTTATTTTAAACTCAGGAAAACTGGGAATTTTTCTCTTGTAAAAACCTTGGTCAAAATCCCAAAGAATTGGGGTTTATATAGGCCTAACAGAAAACTAGCCGTTAGGCTGAGCTGGCAGCCTGACAGGCTACCGGTCGACCGGTCGGGTCGACCACCAACGGTCAGAAATGTGACCGGTTGGCAACCACGGTCGACCGCCCCGGTCGACCCAAACAAACAGAGAGCTCTGCTCTCAGACCCGGTCAACCCGTACGGTCGACCGAGTTTGTGCCTGCCAGACGTGCACAAGTCTGTGCACGTCGATCGACCCCACGGGTCGACCGGCCCATGGTGCGGTCGACCGCTCGGGTCGACCGACCTAGCCTGTCAGCACAAACCTGGGTCAGAATCTGGGTTAAAACATATTTTGAAAAATCTTTTTATCTTTTCTGAAAATTCCATAAAACTTGTTTTAACATTTTATATTGAAACATAAACAAGTGAAAAAATTTCAAGACATATATCAATCATATCAATTCATTTTTGAGTCTTGCAAATTTTATCAAAACCAACACTTGTATTTTTATCAAACTTGATTTTTCAATACATGAATAGGAAAGTCAAAATAAGTTTGTCTACCAAGTTTAAAGTATGTATGTATATCTAGAACATATCTAATATACATAGAAATAAAGTAAACTTGTTTTGATCTACTATTCATGAAAACCAAATCCAAAACATAAAACGTGTGTGTTATGTGCACTTGAGCATATCAACTATACTAAGCTTTACAAATGGATCTAAACACACTATCTAAACTATGGATACCTAAGTCTTCTTGATGATCTTCATCTTCAAGTAGACTTGCTCCCAAACCGTGATCCACCAAGTGCAAAGGAATGATCTTTAAGTTTAAGCCCTGGAATCACCATGAATAGCTTCTAAACTTCTTGTTGAAGCTAATCACCAACTAATATCTTGGTTGATCTGAAACTTAAACAACACAAGATTATTAGTAAACATAACTACATGAGTTAATCAACATCAAAACTAGGGTGGAAGGCCTATGGGCCAACAATCTCCCCCTTTTTGATGATGACAAAACTCATGGAGTTATATATGCATGGATTAAAGTTAAGCTTCAAAGAAGCTCCCCCTTAACTCATGCATAAACAAATAGACATAATATGCAATGAATATTAAACATGAATGCAATCTATGCAAAACAATAAAAGGTTCTAGATACCAATGAAATGTTCAAAAACAAAACACGCTCTAGATACCAATTATCAAAAACAAAACATACTCTAGATACCAATTAAACATAAACTAAATTAAACTTAATATATGCAAAAACATAACTATGCATATATAAAACAACTCATGCATGTTAACATGTTAAACTCACAAATAATTCTCCCCCTTTTTGTCAATCATCAACAAAGGGGTAAACTATCAAAACAAAATCAAAAAAAATTTTCTCACCCTTTTTAATACAAAGAATTAATCATCAATAAAGGGTAAAATGCAAAACAATCATCAATAAATCTTTCTCTCTCCCTTTTTGTTCGAAACAATGGAACAACAAAGGGTTAATAAACAATGTTCTCCCCCTTTTTGTCTAAACAACAAAAACCAAATAGGGGTGACAATCAATTAAGGTACCAATTGAAAATATGTCAAAGAGTAGCATATTGATACCAATAGAAAGGAAACAAACAAAGAAATATTGATACCAATTTTTAAGCAAAACACATGAAAATCTTGATACCAATTTAAATTAAACATAATAAATTTTGAATGTCTAAACACAAATTTTGATACCAATTGTAAATGTTTTACCAATTGAAAAGATTTTACATAGAAACATTGATACCAATTGTAAGAATTGTTCATTTTAAACATATGATACCAAATTCGAATTTTCAATCATAAAGTATGGGAGTACAAATACCAATTGAAAGACACAATCAAATTTTCTCCCCCTTTATGAAATACAAACTAAAATAATGCGTATGCTTAATACCAATTTAAAAGTAATCAATAGAAACAAAATTGAAGCTCAAGCACTAGCATAAACACAAACATATATATGTATGGAAAATAGATACCAATTGAAATTGATATTCTTGGAATTGAAATCATACATACATACAAAACAAATATGAGTATACAAGATAGGTCAAGATTGATACCAATTGAAAGAATTCAATGATACCAATTGAAATAACAATAAGATCAAGTGTATACATCATATTACTATACCTCCCAATCAAGGTTCAAGTTTTAAATGATTTTCACTTTAAAGCATTCATGAACATGATCTCCCATCCAACCTCCCATTAAGGGTAGGGGTTTTCAAAAATAGATTTGAAAATAGAGAACGTTTGAAAAATTCTACCAAAGTGAAGAATACGAACTAGTTAAAATGGAAATTTTTGTTAACTAGTACGAAATCCTTCAAGTAAGGAATAAACTAAAAATAATTTTCATAAAACACATGTGAATCACATAGCACTTAAAAACACTCAATATTCAATAAAGTCCATACATGCTCATGAAAACATACTCATGAGAAATATTTTAAAAATGGTGAGTGTACAAGTAATGTGTGACATGGAATTATGAAATTTCCAATTAAGCTCAAAATTCCTTGAAATAATGAAAACATGAAAATCATTAAAACTTATTTAATCTTCAAGGTATATGTATGTCTTATACAAATTAAATTATACATACATATCCAAACACAAAGAGTCCACAAAGATATATGCATTAAGGCACGTGGCTCAAAAGGATAAACATGTATATCTAATAGTTTGGACAAGATAGACATATACATGAAGTTAAACATAAACAAAAACATGAAACATGAATAACTAAATTTTCATTAAAACAAATTTTCATTTCAAGGTATATGTATGAATTGTCAACACAAGAAGTATACATACATATCCTTAAACACAATTGAGTCCATATATAGATTTACATGAAAGACAAATGACTCAAGGGGTATACATGTATATCTTAAAGTTTGGCAATAATACACATATACATGAAGTGAAAACTCATAAAACAAATCCAAAAATGGAATACAAGTTTGAAATGTATGAATCATCAAAAACTAGACTATACTAGCACATCTAATGGGTTCAAATAAGCATTCAAGCTCAAACATATATAGATTTATTTGTGGCCCACTATATGCACAAGTATATATCCTAGTCTTAATGAAAACTAACATCTAAACATATATTCAAAACATGAAGCATCAAAAACAAATATAAAAATCATCATGATAAAACTAAAACATGATTACTATGTAAATTCACATGTATTAGATTCATGATGTACATTATAGCTTAAACAAAAGTGAGAACACTAAGTATGGGTTCATATAAGCATGTGTGTCTCAAATACTATACATGTATGTCAAGGATCTAATAAACATGGTATTTACATACTAATCCATAGACAATGAAACATGCTATAAAACATCAAAACATGCTAATAATGATAAGAGTGAAAAGCATGTAATAAATGGGAGTTTAGGAATTGTTACCAAAACCTAAAAGGCAACTCTCCTTGTCTCCAAAACATGGTGGTCTTCTCCACCAAATCTTCCCTTGAAAGTGATGCATCCAATTGATTTCCATAAAGCTCGGAACGCATCCACTCCAAGGTGTCATCACTCTCACGTCATGTGAGAGCCCACACCTATATTAAACAAAGGAGGGGTGGTCTTTGGTACCCACATCTTCTTGGGTCCATGGGGGTTAGTCCCTTCTCTAACCCAAACAAATTTATTTGCTAAATTTGTAACATGTAATCTATCATAACAAAATTTAGCAAGGTGGCCCTTACGTCTACAATGTGTACAAGTTTACACATGAGCATACATAGTGTGATGGTGTCTGTGAGGAGCATGTGTATGCCGTGGAGGGTGTGCATGCATAAAGGATGGAACTTGTTTCTTTCGAACCAAGGTTTCCAAACGTGAGTGGTTCATGGCACATTGGCTCATAGTGGAGCCCAAACAATCTACACTCTTCTTAAGCAAAGATATATCATTGTTAATTAAAGAAGAAGTGGAGCATGCAAGGGTGATCTAGGTGAAACTACCCTAGCATGGCAAACATGGGAAACAATATCATTTTTCAAAGATTTATTTTTATTTAAACAAATTTCTAATTCTTTTGAAATAAAATCAATTTCTCTTTTCAAAGAATCATTTTCTTTTAAAACAAACTCAACTTTTGAAGATAAAGCATCATTATTTTTCAAAACATTATCACAATCATTTTTAGATTTTAAAATTCATTTTCTTTAAGTGCAAGATCAAGTTGAGATTTTAATGAATCCCTCTCATTAGCAATCTCCTCTTTCTCTTGCAAAACAACATCAAGTCTAGCAATCAAATTTTTATTTTCATTATTAATGCCTAGACTCTTCTTTTTCAAAACATTATATTTTTCTATTAGTTTTTCACACACAATAGATAGTTCTTCATTCAAGGCATGTGGATCAACAACATCATTAGAAGAACTAGCACTATCATCACAATCTAAGTGGGGTTCCGAATGTACCTCAAGGGAGTCATTCCCTTGGATCATGAAGCATTGTGAGTCGGATTCTCCACTAGACTCCTCCGGTTGAATTTGCAATTGAAGCTTGGAGGTGGTGGTGGTTGTCAACATATTCCACACTGCAAATGCGGAATCAAAGTTAGAAGCAAGCAAAATATATTCTTTAGGTAATGTGCTTCTAATGGCCTCAAGGGCTTGTGCATTGGCCCCTATATGATTGCGATCTCCAAGATAACATTTCTTGGTGGCCGCAAGAAAGACATGCAAACCTAGGGTCTTTAGGTACATGGACATCCTATACTTCCAAACAACGATGTTGGAAGGATCAAAGCTAGGTGGGGTCATGAAGTCCATGGCAAACTATATGAGTGTGCAAACAAGCAAATGCAAACAATAGATTAGCAATCAAATGGATCTCACTCCTAGGATGTTAAGCCTAATATCAGGAGCGCTAGCTCTGATACCAATTGAAAAACACCTAAGGGGGGGGTGAATAGGTGTAAGTGCTAATCTAGTGAACTAAGTGCTCTAAATGCGGAAGCTTAAAACAATCTTGCAATCACACTTAGTACAATCAACAAGTGTAGCCGAATTCCCCGTGAAGGGCTCTGGACTAACTCCTCTTGATTCCCCTAGATATGGGTTGAGGTGCTATGTGAAGCTCTTGTTGATTAAGTACAAGTGAGGCACACACAAACAACCAAGCATATAAGATGATATAGCAATATGAAATATGCAAGGCACAACACAAGCAATGAATGATATGAATGAACAATGATGCTTTACATAATATAAAGAGAGAGAGAGTTAGAGAGACAATGGATCAAACGCTAAGACAAGATATGTTTCGAGGTTCGAGCCCCTAGCTCTACATCCCCGCCTACACCACCGTGTAGGATTTCCAATCCACTATCTCCCACCGAGGGAACCTCTACCGAAGAGGATTTGTTACAACTCTAGGAGTACCAAACTCCTCTCTCAACAACCACCTCACAACCGAGGGGTAGGCCCGTAGCCAATACAACAACCAACACCTCTACCGAAGAGGGTTTACAAATACCAACTCCACCTCTCACTAGAGGGAGCAAACAACAACCAACTCCACCTCTCACAAGAGGGAGCAAACACCAATCTCCACCTCTACCAAAGAGGGAGCAAACCAAACCTCTACCTCTACCTAAGAGGGAGCACCCAACAAAGAAAAGAGTTTACAACTTGGAGGCTCAACAACCTCAAACAATCTCTCTTTCTTTTCTTTTTCCCACAAACAAATGATCCTAATAGAATAGGATAGGTGATAGCTCAAGTGTGAAAATAAGGTGTTTTTGGAAACAAGCAACAAAGAAAAACTACTTGGGAAATCTCTTGTAAATGATAGAAAATGAAAATTAATACAATCTCCCAAAACCCTAGTTTTCTTTGATTTTCCAAAAACCCAAAACAATAAAGATGAGAAGTTTAAAGCCCAAAAACTCTTTTTAAAACTTGTTTTAAACTCAGGAAAACTGGGAATTTTTCTCTTGTAAAAACCTTGGCCAAAATCCCAAAGAATTGGGGTTTATATAGGCCTAACAGAAAACTAGCCGTTAGGCTGAGCTGGCAGCCTGACAGGCTACCGGTCGACCGGCCGGGTCGACCACCACGGTCAGAAATGTGACCGTTGGGCAACCACGGTCGACCGCCCCGGTCGACCCAAACAAACAGAGAGCTCTGCTCTCAGACCCGGTCGACCCGTACGGTCGACCGAGTTTGTGCCTGCCAGACGTGCACAAGTCTGCGCACGTCGGTCGACCCCACGGGTCGACCGGCCCATGGTGCGGTCGACCGTCCGGGTCGACCGACCTAGCCTGTCAGCACAAACCTGGGTCAGAATCTGGGTTAAAACATATTTTGAAAAATCTTTTTATCTTTTCTGAAAATTTCATAAAACTTGTTTTAACATTTTATATTGAAACATAAACAAGTGAAAAAATTTCAAGACATATATCAATCATATCATTCATTTTTGAGTCTTGCAAATTTTATCAAACCAACACTTGTATTTTTATCAAACTTGATTTTTCAATACATGAATAGGAAAGTCAAAATAAGTTTGTCTACCAAGTTTAAAGTATGTATGTATATCTAGAACATATCT
The DNA here is from genome assembly GCA_038442645.1 of Agave tequilana. Taxonomy (NCBI): domain Eukaryota; kingdom Viridiplantae; phylum Streptophyta; class Magnoliopsida; order Asparagales; family Asparagaceae; genus Agave; species Agave tequilana. Next base: position 20,116 of record JAVJIF010032728.1, read on the forward strand.
AATATACATAGAAATAAAGTAAACTTGTTTTGATCTACTATTCATGAAAACCAAATCCAAAAAATAAAACGTGTGTGTTATGTGCACTTGAGCATATCAACTATACTAAGCTTTACAAATGGATCTAAACACACTATCTAAACTATGGATACCTAAGTCTTCTTGATGATCTTCATCTTCAAGTAGACTTGCTCCCAAACCGTGATCCACCAAGTGCAAAGGAATGATCTTTAAGTTTAAGCCCTGGAATCACCATGAATAGCTTCTAAACTTCTTGTTGAAGCTAATCACCAACTAATATCTTGGTTAATGATCTGAAACTTAAACAACACAAGATTATTAGTAAACATAACTATATGAGTTAATCATCATCAAAACTAGGGTGGAAGGCCTATGGGCCAACAGTTATTACCTGTTATATGCGTGTGTTCAGTACTAACATCTCTGCAGGTACTTATTCTGTGTTCGGGCCTATTAGCCCTTTGGGCTTTTACCCACTTCCTTGAAAGAGGGAGCGCGTTCAGACCGTCAGGTCTTTTAGTTACGCCTGGTAGGCGGACCTAGCGCTCAACGCTTTACCGCTAACTCCATTCGAGCATATTTACACCGTGAGCGCAGCTTCACCACACACGGTAGTATAGCGTTCATATGCTCGCTCTGTCGTGTGCATTTAGCTGTACCGCGAGCGGTAACCACGCTGAACGTGATGGCGTTTAGTGCTGTGTGTTAGCTTCGCTCCAGCTTTGCTTAGCTCCACTTAGGTGTTCGCTTGCTTGATCGCTTGCTTGATCGCTTGCATGCTTGATAATTTAACTATTATTCTTTCCTTGATGGTTGTAAAGAGTTTGAAACCTGTATTTATACTGTTTTTCAAAAATTTATAGTTTTTCTATATTCGTATCGATCCCCGTATTGGTACCGTTTTCTATATTCGTACCGATCCCTCATATTGGTACCGTGTTTCTATATTGTGTTATACAACTGTGGACACCTGCTTGTTCTACCACTTGACACGTGTTTGCTATCACCCGACACCTGCTTGCTATCACCTGATACCTACAGATTATTACTTCTCGCCTGCCCTTCTTATCACTTGACTTGTGATTATCATATTACATGAATTATGTAACTGCTATCCTGTATTATATACACTGACCTGTATCTCTAGTACTCATATACTATTGTACTCCTGAATTCCTGAACCTGTCATGCTCCTGCTATTCCCATAAATTGATAATTACATGATAAGCTATAAAAAGGATAACCTACATCGGGTAAGGGGGAAACAGATGAACTTCAAGTGGTGAATATGTTTACAATAGTATTAGGTATGTTGTGTAACACAAACTTCCGGATTTACCTAAGGGCCTCCAGGTGTCCGAGGGGAGCGCTGGCTCCCTACCTCTTGTTACATTCATGAATGGGTATACAATAAGATCCATCTCATATACGCCTTGTGGCCAGTTCCATACACCAGCAACGAAACACCATGGAATGTGGTCCCAGGTATGTACGGTGTTGGCCCAGAGGCCTTCCACTCTAGCTTTGATGATGATTAACTCATGTAGTTATAGTTTACTAATAATCTTGTGATATTTAGTTTCAGATATTTAACCAAGATATTAGTAGGTGATTAGCTTCAACAAAGGTGTTTTGGAGCTTTCACATGGTGATTCAAGAGATCGAGCGTCAAAGTTCATATCTAGCACTCATTGGAGTCAAGCTCGAGGAATCGCGTTTGGATCGAGTCGGCTTGGAGACAAGAAGGCTTCGGTTTGTTTAGTTTAAGAATAGTTAGTTTAGATACATTGTTAAAGATTAGATAGTGTGGTATGCTCAAGTTCACAACACACACATGTTTCATGTTTTGGTTTTGGTTTTTGGTTTAACCGATCTTAATTTTCATGAAAGGTAGTATATCAAAACAAGTTTACATGGTTTAATGTATATTAGATTTGATCTATATACATGTATGCTTCATATTCTTAGAAAAGCTTATTTTGATAACCTATTCATGTATTTGGGTTATATATTTAAACAAAACTTATTTCGGATTTAATGTCAAAAACATTGATATATATCTCTTTCATGTATATTGGATTCTATCCATATATTATATGCTTCAAAGTTGTTTAAATATCATGTTTTGTATTTACATGAGTTTTTGGAAAAATCAAATTTTCATTTCAAAAATTCAAGTTTTGGAAAATATGGATTTTGGTTTTCGGCAAAATTTGTAAGACACAAAAATGGTTCAAAATGTTTGTAACATGGTTTGATTTTTACTCAAACATGTTTGTATGTCAAAGATATAACAAGAACCTATTTTTGTAGAATTTTAAAGATTTTATGGGATTTATTTGACAATAAAAAGGCAAGATTTTAAGTTCTGAAAATTGCCTGCCAGGCTCTGGCGGTCGACTGACCGGTCGACCGGACCACGAGCCGGTCGACCGGAACGGTCGACTGATGTGCACGAGACGTGCACAAAGGCCAAGTTGGCTTGGCCGGTCGACCGTGCGGTCAACCGACTGAAGTTACCCCACTCTCGGGTGGGGGCGGTCGACCGGACAGTCGACCGTAAGCCTTGGCCCGGTCGACTGGCCAGAGAGCAATTGCTCTCTGGATCTGGCACGGTCGACCGGGCGGTCGACCGCTGGGCTCAACGGTCACTTTTTAACCGTTGGCCGGTCGACCGGCCGGTCGACCGGAAGGGCATTCTGGCCCTTTCCAGCTGCCAACGGGCAGATTATCTTGGGGTTTATAAATACCCCATTCAAGAGCTGTTTTCAAGAAGAATTTTGAGAGCAAAAATTTCCTACTTCTCTAGTGTTTAAACAACAAGTTTTCAAAAGAGTTTTGGGTCCAAAAGATCTATCTTCAATTGTTTTTAAAGTGTTAGAAAATTCAAAGAAAAAGAGAGTATTTTGGAATTGGTTTTTGATCTTTATTTCAATATCTATCTTGTGATTTTCCAAAGTGTTTTTCTTTGTTGTTTTCAATTCCAAACACTTTATTTTCTCACTTGAGCTTATCTACTATCATATCTATTAGGATCTTTGTTTAGTGAGAAAGAAATTGATTTGTGGTCTTTGTGATCACTAAGTTGTAAACCCTTATCATTGCTTGGCTTTGTGCCTTTCCCTCTAAGTGTAGAGGAGGTTGTACAATTGGGTTGTATCCCTCAAGTGTGAGGTGATCCTTGTTTGGCTTTGTGCCTATTCCTCATTTGTGAGGTGGATATTGTGGTGGCTTTGTGCCTTGCCTCTAAGTGTAGAGGTTGTATTTGTTGGAGAGAGGAGTTGTGTACTCCCAATTGTAATTGCCCCAAATCCTCAGTGGAGGTTCCCTGTGTGGGAAGTCCTGTGTGGACGAGTTAGTGAAAATCCTTCTGTGTGAAGGCGGGGACGTAGAGCTGTGTGCTCGAACCTCGAAACATATCTTGGTGTTTGTGTTTGATCCACTTTCTCTAACTCTCTCTTTTACATTGTGCCTTGCATTGATTCATATTGTCATATCATTCTTATATGCTTGGTTGTGTTTGTTTGTGTGCCTCACTTGTGTTTAACCACGAGAGCTTCATATAGCACCTCAACTCTTATTCAGAGGAATTAAGAGGAGTTAGTCCAGAGCCCTTCACCGGGAATTCGGCTACACTCGTTGGTTACACTAAGTGTGTTGCAATTAGTTTTTAATTTCCGCATTATTTTTCATAGATTAGCCGTACACCTATTCACCCCCCTCTAGGTGTACTTTCAATTGGTATCAGAGCCTACGCTCCTGATATTTGGTATAACCACCTAGGAGTGTGATCTTGATTTTGCTAATCTACATTTGCATTTGTATTTGCACACTTATATTGTTTACACACACTCATGGACTTCATGACCCCACCTATGTTTGATACTTCCAACATTGTTGTTTGGAAGGCTAGGATGTCCATGTTCCTAAAAACCCTAGGCTTGCATGTTTTCCTTGCCGCTACCAAGAAATTCTATCTTGGTAATAGCAAGCATATAGAGGCCAATGCACAAGCCCTTGAGGCACTTAACCTTGAGGCACTTAGAAGCACGCTTAACAATGAATATCTTATGATGGTTTCTAACTGTGATTCTGCCTTTGTAGTGTGGAACACGTTGACCTCCTCCAAGCTTCAAACACCAACCATTGTGGAGGATGAATCTAGTGGAGAATCCGAGCAACAATGCTACATGGTCCAAGGGAATGACTCCCTTGAGGTATATTCGGAATCTCAATTAGATGATGATTGTGCTAGTTCTTCCGGCGATGATCATATTGATGCCGATGCTTTGAATGAAGAACTTTCAATTGTTTGTGAAAAATTGCTTGAAAAATATAAAGTTTTGAAAAAAAATCTTGTAAATTAAATAAAAAAATAAAGATTTGTTTTCAAAACTTGATTTGACTTTGCAAGAGAAGGAAGAGATTTCAAGTGAACGTGACTCACTTAAATCCCAACTTGACCTTGCCCTAAAAGAAAATGAAATTTTAAAAAGTAGAAATGATTGCAATGATGTTTTGAAGAAAAATGAGATCTTATCTTTAAAACTTGATTTTATTGTAAAAGAAAATGATTCTTTGAAAATTAAAATTATTTCTATTTCAAAGGATTTAGACTTGGTTTCTAAGAAAAATATTTCTTTGCAAAATGATATTGATTCACATGTTTGCCATGCTAGTGTAGCTTCACATTCTATCTCACCTATTGCATGTTCCACTTTATCTTCAAGTATTAAAATGATATAAATGTTTTGAAGAAAAGTGTTGAATGTTTAGGCTCTACTTTGAGCCATTGTGGTTTGAACCACTCACATTTGGAATCTATGTTTCGAAAGAAACAAGTTCTCTTATGCATGCATACAAACCACGGCATACACATGCTCCTCAAGTTCACACCCATCAACAATGTATGCTCATGTGTACACATGTACACATTGTGGACGTAAGGGCCACCTTGCTAAGTTTTATTATGATCGTATACATGATTCAAATTTAGCAACTAAATTTGTTTGGGTTAGGAAAGGAGCTAACCCCCATGGACCCAAAAGAGTGTGGGTACCAAAGACCACTCCTATTTTATTTGATGTAGGTGTGGGCTCTCACATGACGTGAGAGTGATGGTGCCTTGAGGTGGATGCGTTCCGAGCTTAAAGAGGAATATTTGGATGCATCACTTTCAAGGGGAGTTTGGTGGGAGGACCACCTTGTTTTGGAGACATGGAAAGTTGCCCTCATGGCTTTGGTAACTATCTCTTACTCTTTATTTATGTTTGCATGCTTTTAGATCATTCATTTATAGCATGTCTTGTTTTAATGCTCATTATGTTAAATGCCATGATTATTAGACTTGTGATATGCATGATTAGTATTTGAGATCACCCATGTTTAATATGGATTTATCTTTTGTGATTCTCACATTTGGTTTAGCTATTATGTATATCATAACTCTAATTCATGGGCATTTGCCATAATGATCATATGAGTTTTGTTTTGATTTCTATGCTTCATGCTTTGATTACATGTTTAGATGTTAGTTTTCATTAAAACTTGGATATATACTTGTACAACTAGTGAGCCACAAATAGATTATTATATGTTTGTGCTTGAATGCTCATTTGTACTCATTAGATGTACTAGTATAGTCTAATTTTGATGATTCATACATTTTAACTTGTATTCCATATTTTATACATGTTTTTCATGTTTATGTTTAACTTCATGTATATGTCTATTTTGTCTAAACTAATAGTTATATATATGCATCCATGAGCCACTTGCCTTCATGCATATACTTTTGTGGACTCGTTCATGTTTGGATATGTATGTATACTCTAGTTTGTACAAATCATACATATGCCTTGAAGATTAAATTAGTTTTGATGACTTTCATGTTTTAAGGAATTTCACTTTGAGCTTAGTGCTAATTTTTATGATTATGTTTTTCACATAACTCTTATACACTCACTTTACTCAATGTTTTCTCATGATTTTGTTTTCATGAGTTTGATATGTGCCTTATAGATTTTGAGTGTTGATGATCATGTGATTTACATGTTTTTCATGAAAAATATTTTTGTTTTATTCCTTGCTTGAAGGATTTCGTACTAGTTTACAAATTTTTCATATAACTAGTTGCGGTATTCTTCATATGGTAGAGTTTTCAAACATACTATATTTTCAAACTTATTTTTGAAAACCCCTACCCTTCAAGGGCGGCTGGTTGGGAACCATGCCTTGTATGCTCATTATTGAAAATCTATTTAAAATATGTGCATGAAATGGGTGGTAGGGAATATGAGTTATACACTTGATTCTTATTATACTTTCAATTGGTATCATTGGATCTTTTCAATTGTATCACTATTGATAATCTTTTTGTATACTCATATATATTTTTATATATGTATGCTTACACTTCAAATAGTGTCAATTTCGATTGGTATTCAATTTTCCATACATATATATATGTTTTTTTTGTGCTTACTATATCTCTATATCTTTGAGCACAAATTTTGGTTATGTTAAGCATGATTTCTTAAATGACTATTATATTTCAATTGATTATGTTTCAATTGGTATCTTATACAAGTTATGCATCATTTTGTTTGGCATTTCATAAAGAGGGAGAAAATTCATATTTCACCTTTTAATTGGTTTTGTTTACTTTTGTTATTTTATTCCCACACTTTATGTTGAAAAATGATTGAAAAATGATATTGATTTTTTTTTGGTATCATATGCTCCTAATGAAAAATTACTTTCAATTAGTACTAATTTTTTTTACAATTGGTATCAAGATTACCTATATGTTTATATCTTTCAATTGATATCAAAAAATTTTTTTGGTTGATTTCTTCAAAATGTTTTATTTACTTTCAATTGGTATAATATATACATGTTTATTTAAATTTGTATTAAAAATATTTGTTTTATGTACTTTCAATTGGTATGTTTTATTTATTTTCAATTGATATCATGATGCACTAAATTGATATATTTTTTTCAATCGGTATCAAAATGTTTTGATTTGATTTCACCCCTTGTTGATATTTTTTATTGTTTCGAACAAAAAAGGGGGAGAACATTGTTTTATTATTTACTTTAACCCCTTTGTTGATGATTGACAAAAAGGGGGAGAAGTATTTGAGTTTATATGCATGTTTATTTTTTATTTGTAAGTTTATATCAAAGTTTATTTCATATTGGTATCAAGAGAGTTTGTTTGATGTTTTGATGTTTTGTTGATATTAGTATCATGAACATATTTTGTTGTTTTATTTATTGATATCAAGAACTTTTGTTAAATTTTTTATTGTTGGTATCAAGAGCTTTTATTGATTATCTTTCAATTGGTATCAAGAGTTTTTATTGATTGGTATCAAGAGCTTTTATTGCTTTTATTGATAAAGCTTTCTATTGAAATTTTTATTGGTATCAAGAGTAATATTTTAAGTTTATATTTTCAATTGGTATTTAAGAATATATTTATTTCAAAAAAAAGGGAAAAGGAATTTATTTTAAAAATTTAGTATCTAGAGCATGTTTCTTTCATTATTTTATGCATGTTTATGCATATTCATGTTTATTATTCATTGCATATCTTATTGTTTATTACTATGCATGAGTTAAGGGGGAGCTTCTTTGAAGCTTAACTTTAATCCATGCATATATAACTCCATGAATTTTGTCATCATCAAAAGGGGGAGATTGTTGGCCCAGAGGCCTTTCACTCTAGTTTTGAAGATGATTAACTCATGTAGTTATAGTTTACTAATAATCTTATGATATTTAACCAAGATATTAGTAGGTGATTAGCTTCAATAAAGGTGTTTTGGAGCTTTCACATGGTGATTCAAGAGCTCGAGCGTCAAAGTTCATATCTAGCACTCGTTGGAGTCAAGCTCGAGGAATCGCGTTTGGATCGAGTCGGCTTGGAGACAAGAAGGCTTCGGTTTGTTTAGTTTAAGAATAGTTAGTTTAGATCCATTGTTAAAGATTAGATAGTGTGGTATGCTCAAGTTCATAACACACACACGTTTCATGTTTTGGTTTTGGTTTTTGGTTTAACCGATCTTGGTTTTCATGAAAAGTATTATATCAAAACAAGTTTACATAGTTTAATGTATATTAGATTTGATCTATATACATGTATGCTTCATATTCTTAGAAAAGCTTATTTTGATAACCTATTCATGTATTTGGGTTTTGTATTTAAACAAAACTTATTTTCGGATTTAATGTCAAAAACATTGATATATATCTCTTGCATGTATATTGGATTCTATCCACATACTATATGCTTCAAAGTTGTTTAAATATCATGTTTTTGTATTTACATGAGTTTTGAAAAAATCGAATTTTCATTTCAAAAATCCAAGTTTTGGACGGATTTTGGTTTTCGGCAAAATTTGTAAGGCACAAAAATGGTTCAAAATGTTTGTAATATGGTTTGATTTTTACTCAAACATGTTTGTATGTCAAAGATATAACAAGAACCTATTTTTGTAGAATTTTAAAGATTTTATGGGATTTATTTGATAATAAAAAGACAAGATTTTAAGTTCTGAAAATTGCCTGCCAGGCTCTGGCAGTCGACCGACCGGTTGACCGGACCAGGAGCCGGTCGACCGGAACGGTCGACCGATGTGCACGAGACGTGCACAAAGGCCAAGTTGGCTTGGTCGGTCGACCGTGCGGTCGACCGACTGAAGTCACCCCACTCTCGGGTGGGGGCGGTCGACCGGACGGTCAACCGTAAGCCTTGGCCCGGTCGACCGGGCGGTCGATCGGCCAGAGAGCAATTGCTCTCTGGATCTGGCACGGTCGACCGGGCGGTCGACCGCTGGGCTCAACAGTCACTTTTTTAACCGTTGGCCGGTCGACCGGCCGGTCGACCGGAAGGGCATTCTGGCCCTTTCCAACTGCCAACGGGCAGATTTTCTTGGGGGTTATAAATACCCCATTCAAGAGCTGTTTTCAAGAAGAATTTTGAGAGCAAAAATTTCCTACTTCTCTAGTGTTTAAACATCAAGTTTTCAGAAGAGTTTTAGGTTCAAAAGATCTATCTTCAATTGTTTTTAAAGTGTTGGAAAATTCAAAGAAAAGAGAGTATTTGGGAATTGGTTTTTGATCTTTATTTCAATATCTATCTTGTGATTTTCCCAAGTGTTTTTCTTTGTTGTTTTCATTTCCAAACACTTTATTTTCTCACTTGAGCTTATCTACTATCCTATCTATTAGGATCTTTGTTTAGTGAGAAAGAAATTGGTTTGTGGTCTTTGTGATCACTAAGTTGTAAACCCTTATCATTGCTTGGCTTTGTGCCTTTCCCTCTAAGTGTAGAGGAGGTTGTGTAATTGGGTTGTATCCCTCAAGTGTGAGGTGATCCTTGTTTGGCTTTGTGCCTATCCCTCATTTGTGAGGTGGATATTGTGGTGGCTTTGTGCCTTGCCTCTAAGTGTAGAGGTTGTATTTGTTGGAGAGAGGAGTTGTGTACTCCCAATTATAATTGCCCCAAATCCTCTGTGGAGGTTTCCTATGTGGGAAGTCCTGTGTGGACGAGTTAGTGAAAATCCTTCTGTGTGAAGGCGGGGACGTAGAGCTGTGTGCTCGAACCTCGAAACATATCTTGGTGTTTGCGTTTGATCCACTTTCTCTAACTCTCTCTCTTACATTGTGCCTTGCATTGATTCATATTGTCATATCATTCTTATATGCTTGGTTGTGTTTGTTTGTGTGCCTCACTTGTGTTTAACCACGAGAGCTTCATATAACACCTCAACTCTTATTCAGAGGAATCAAGAGGAGTTAGTCCAGAGCCCTTCACCGGGAATTCGGCCACACTCGTTGGTTACACTAAGTGTGTTGCAATTAGTTTTTAATTTTCGCATTATTGTTCATAGATTAGCCGTACAGCTATTCACCCCCCTCTAGGTGTACTTTCATACGGAACCCTCTATAAACATAACCCGTTGATTTCATCATCAGTTTTTAATAACAACCTCAACTTACTCATATATGGATGTATGTGGGATGAAATGTACACCTGTACACATACTTGATATATGGTTTAGACGAGTAATAATAAAAAGATGCTAATCAATAAGTCGTTGCGTTGTTTTACAATTTGGGTCGTATACACTCGGATTACAGTGATATGAGATATAAAGTATATAAATGAGGGTTTCTTTTTGGATTATTCCTTTGACGTACTTGTCTCGTGAAGCCGTAAACTGAGCTTGTACAACTGGTTTTGCTTGTATTCAGTATTATTGATTATATCAGTCTTCTATTGGTTTTAGGATGTTTTCTTAATCTTGGAGACAATTTGGGTTATATGAAACCAGGATACAGTTATGTGAGATACAAGGTATATAGATGAGAGTTTCCTTATTTGGATTATTTTTTCGACGTATTAATCTCACAGATCGGTAATTTGGGCTTGTATAACTAGTTTTGTCCTATTTACTTCACTTGATATCTTATTGCCTGCTTGTATAACTGTATAACTGGATTGCTCAAGGTCATATACACTCACACACAAGATTTATATGTGTTTTCATAAAAGAGTTTTTTTTTTTAGAAAATACCGATTTGATTTTTAAGCTTCAAAATATACATGTGTTTTATCAAAATTTATTTTAGAGCTTATTGTCAAAAATATAGATATTTCATCATATATGTGTAATGGATCATATCCATACACACTAAGCTTCAAAAGTGTTTAAAATATCTTGTTCATGTATTTGGAGAAGTTTTGAAAAAATTGTTTTTCAATTTGGAGATTATTTTTTTGAAAAATACAGATTTTTGTTTAAGCCAAAATTTCTATATTAAAAAAATAGTTCAAAATGTTTGTAATGTATTTTGATTTTTAACCAAACATGTTTGTATATCAAAGTATATTAATGAACTTATTTTTGTAGAATTTATGGGATTTTATTGAGGGTAAAAAGACAAAGTTTTAATCCCTGAAAATATTGGACCAAGTCTTCTGCCGGTCGACCGGACGGTCGACCGAAATAGAAGTCGGTCGACCGGTGTGCACAGACGTGCACGGCCTGTTTGGTTGGAGGACCGGTCGACCGAGCCAGTTGACCACCAGAGAGCTCTGCTCTCTGGATCTGGCCTCGGTCGACCAGGCGGTCGACCGGCAGAGAGCTTCTGCTCTCTGTATTCAGGCCTCGGTCGATCGGCCGGTCGATCGGTGGCACAATGGTCGGGATCTGACCGTTGGCGGTCAACTGGCCGGTCGACCGATAACAGGGAATCCTGCTGAGTTGGACCTCAACAGCTATATTTTTTAGGCCTATAAATTGGGGCTGTTTTGGGCTGTTTTAACAAGATTTTTGGAGACTTTTCAAGCTAGTTTTTCCTGCCTCTTTAAGTATTTATCTCCACTTGTTTTACAGCTAAAACTTCCATATCAAAAGGAGAGTTTATCAAGACTGTTTTCAAAAGTGATTTCTTGAGCTTTTCACCATAAAATCCATCCTAGTTTTTCTCACACATATTTGAGCTTTTCATTGCCATATCTATCCTATAGGAGAGTTGTTGTGAGAGTGTTTTTAGGTTATCAAAGTGTTTAGATCACCAAGTGTTCTACTTTGTATTTGAGGAGGCAAACTTACGGGTTCATGTTGTTTCGAGTTCTTATGGGAGCTCGGCGTAGAAGTGTGGCCTCGGCAAGCTAGTGTGCTTGCGTGTGTTTGTTCTTGTGGGAATAAGTGAGGGGACTAGTAAGTCCAAGGAGTTCTAGTGTGAACTCGTTGTAGGTGTTGCGGCACCGAGTGATCCGGTGGGATCGATTCTAGGGGAAATCCTTCATAGTATTGAAGGCGGGGACGTAGAGCAAGGGTGCTCAAATCTCGAAACAAATCTCTCGTATTTGCGATTGCTCTCTCTATCTCTCACTTGTGTTTATATCTTGCATGCTCATATTGTTTATCTCTTTTATATGCTTGACATATTTGTGCTCTATTGATATATGCTTGGGATTGTTTGCTCACACTTGTATTCAACCAAGAGAGCCACAACGACACCTCAACTCTTATCTAGAGGAATCTTGAGGAGATAGTCCAGAGCCCTTCACCGAGAATTCGGCTACTCTTGTGTTATACTTGTTGTGTTTAGCTTAATAGTTTTAGTTTGCTTAAATAGTTTTAATTTCACATTAATTCATCTTTAGATTAGCTAGTCACCTATTCACCCCCCTCTAGGTGATTACAGTACTAACATCTTGTGCAGGTACCCATTCGGCCCTCTGGCCCTATTTGATCTTATGCTCTCTCTTATGCCCACTTCCTCGAAAGAGGGAGTGCGTTCAGACCGGGTCTTTCAGCCCCGCCTAGTAGGCGAGGCTAGTGCTCAACGCTTTTCCACTAACTCTGTCTGACTGTAGTTACACCATGAGCAGTAATTGTACGTTATCGTGGCTTTGCCGTGAGCGGTAACTACGCCGAGCGTGATAGCGTTTAGCGCTGTGCGCTAGCTTCGCTCCAGCTTGCTTAGCTTCGCTCCAGCTTGCTTAGCTTCGCTTGATTGTTTGCTTGTCGGTTCGCTGACTTTTATTTCTATTTTTCTTAGCTTCCGGGCTTCATCACTCTACTGATAACTTAGTTATTACCTGTTATATGCGTGTGTTTAGTACTAACATCTCTGCTGGTACTTATTCTGCGTTCGGGCCTATTAGCCCTTTGGGCTTTCACCCACTTCCTTGAAAGAGGGAGTGCGTTCAGACCGTCAGGTCTTTTAGTTACGCCAGGTAGGCGGACCTAGCGCTCAACGCTTTACCGCTAACTCTGTTCGAGCGTATTTACACCGTGAGCGCAGCTTCACCACATACGGTAGTATAGCGTTCATATGCTCGCTCTGTCGTGTGCATTTAGCCGTGCCGCAAGCGGTAACCACGCTGAACGTGATGGCGTTTAGTGCTGCGTGTTAGCTTCGCTCCCGCTTTGCTTAGCTTAGGTGTTCGCTTACTTGCTTGATCGCTTGCATGCTTGATAATTTAACTATCATTCTTTCCTTGATGGTTGTAAAGAGTTTGAAACCTGTATTTATACTATTTTTTAAAAATTTATAGTTTTTCTATATTCGTATCGATCCCCGTATTGTACTATTTTCTGTACTCGTACTGATCCCCCGTATCGATACCGTGTTTCTGTATTGTGTTATACAACAGTGGACACCTTGTTCTACCACCTTACACGTGCTTGCTATCACCTGACACCGACTTGCTATACCTGATATCTACATGTTATTACTTCTCGCCTGCCCTTCTTATCACTTGACTTGTGATTATCATATTACATAAATCATGTAACTGCTATCCTATATTATATACACTGACCTGTATCTCTAGTACTTATATACTATTGCACTCCTGAATTCCTGAACCTGTCATGCTCCTGCTATTCCCATAAATTGATAATTACATAATAAGCTATAAAAAGGATAACCTACATTGGGTAAGGGGAAACTGATGAACTTCAAGTGGTGAATATATTTACAGTAGTATTAGGTATGTTGTGCAACAAAAACTTTCAGATTTACCTGAGGGCCTCCAGGTGTCCGAGGGGAGCGCTGGCTCCCTACCTCTTGTTACATTCATGAATGGGTATACAATAAGACCCATCTCATATACGCCTTGTTGCTGGTTCCATACACCAGCAATGAAAACCCTGGAACGAGGTCCCGGGCATGTATGGGACCCACTATAAATATAACCCGTTGATTTCATCATCAGTTTTCAATAACAACCTCGAGTTACTCATATATAGATGTATGTGGGATGAAACGTACACCTGTACACATACTTGATATATAGGTTGGACGAGTAATAATAAAAAGATGCTAATCAATAAGTCGTTGTGTTGTTTTACAATTGGGTCGTATACACTCGGATTACAGTGACATGAGATATAAGGTATATAGATGGGGGTTTCCTTTTTGGATTATTCCTTTGACATACTTGTCTCGTGAAGCCGTAAACTGAGCTTGTACAACTGGTTTTGCTTGTATTCGGTGTTATCGATTTTATCGGTGTTCTATCGGTTTTAGGATGTTTTCTTAATCTAGGAAACAATTTGGGTTATATGAAACCAGGATACAGTTATGTGAGATATAAGGTATATAGATGAGAGTTTCCTTGTTTGAATTATTTCTTCGACGTACTAATCTCACAGATCGGTAATTTGTGCTTGTATAACTGGTTTTGTCCTATTTACTTCACTTGATATCTTATTGCCTGCTCCTGTGTATCTGTGCTCACGACACGATTTTTAATACATGTTTTTTGATTCAGATTTATCGATACATGTGTACCAGTGATCGGGGAAAAATCATGCATGAAAAGTGTATGTTTTGAAATCACGAGTTAAAAGTGCGTACTTTGGCTTCTTCGATACTTCCGTTATAGCATAGAGGCTAAATGAGTCGAATCTACAAGGACATAAAGCGATAGAAGCTTTACCGATCTATTCGCGTGTGTGTTAACAGTCTTCTATGTTTTAAAGAATGAAAGACAAGAAAACAAAGAATGGAAGAGAAGGATACGGTGAAAACAAAGAAGTGGGAAATATAAAAAAGAATGTATTTGTGATTTTTGGTATATTTCTAAAACAAAGTAAAAAAGAAAGAAACCTTATGGCTACTAACTACTAATGGCTCCACTAACCATGCTAACCTCTTAGCGATCGCATGTATCCTTGGCCATCACTAGTTCTTGGTTCAAGAGCGTTTCAAAGCATGACCCATAAGATCACTTTTACATCTAACTCAACAACAAGTGCAAGCTACATTTAAACCATCAAAACTAAACTAGAGTAAATATGGAATAAAGTAATGTTAGTTTGTTAGAGAGTTAGATGTTAAGTGTAAATCCATCATCATGAGCCATCAATGGCAAGAGTAAGGCCAAGTAGAGCCTATTAGATTCATGGATTATTAAATAAGGAGTTAACAAGTTAGTGGTCAGTAGTTAGTTACCATGAGAGAACATTATCTAAGCATGGAAAAAGAGTTAGAAAGAAGAAAACTATGAGAGATAAAAAGAAAACCTTTCATAGAGTGTCACCCTCCATTACAAGCACTCTTACTTTCATCCTATGTACTACCCTCTTCTCTATTACATGATCTACAATACAAAAGAGGAGGAAGAAGAATAACTAACCTAAACTACCCTACAAACTACATACATGGAAAAAAAAATAACACTAAAACTCCCCTCTTCTCTGTCTGAAAATCTCAGGGTATTTATGTAAGTCACCTAGAGGGGGGTGAATAGGTGACAAGCTAATCAAATGCAAAACTAATGCGGAATTAAAACTAATTGTGCAAACTAAAACTATTATGCAAACACACAAAGTATAACCAAAGAGTGTAGCCGAATTCCCGATGAAGGGCTCTGGACTATCTCCTTAAGATTCCTCTAAATTAAGAATTGAGGTGCCACTATGGCTCTCTTGGTTAAATACAAGTGTGAGCAAACAACCCCAAGCATGTATATATATGAAGCACAAGGGATATCAAGCATATAATAAATATAAACAATAAGAGCATGTAAGATATAAGACACAAGTGAGAGAGGGAGAGATAAGTGTTGGCCCAAAGGCCTTCCACTCTAGTTTTGATGATGATTAACTCATGTAGTTATAGTTTACTAATAATCTTGTGATATTTAGTTTCAGATATTTAACCAAGATATTAGTAGGTGATTAGTTTCAACAAAGGTATTTTGGAGCTTTCACTTGGTGATTCAAGAGGTCGAGCGTTGTCACGCCCCGCTTCCCAAAATACATGGAAATGGAGTCGCGACGAGAGTCGGCGACGTATATACGCGAGGAAATTACCCCACGTATACACGCTAAGCCTAAAGTAACCTGAACAAGCTATAAATCCAAACCAAAATCAATCAATAATTACTGCAATATTCCATATAAACATCCACGCATGATATCATATAAAAAGCACTGGAATAGAGAGTGAATCTGATATGCATGAATCAAGAAAAGTATAGAAACAAGAATAAAAAGAGGCAAGAATACCAGAATAAAAGGGAGAGAGTCCAGCTCCTCGCAAAGCGTACCGTCTCATCGAACACCTGCACAATAGAAACAAAGCGTCCAATATCTGGACGTTCAAATCCAGGGTCGTCAGAAAGCGACCTGGTGAGTGTGTGTGTAAAGAGAAGAACTCGTGCATATAACTATGTGCACAAAATAATAGCAATATAAATTGCAGTCATAAGATAACATAATAAACGAACAACTGAAACAATAACATGAATAAGCGTGCAGATAAAAGACAAGTAAAACATCTGTAAACAAGCAACTGATGTCATGATAACGGGGAACTACTAATGTCTAGATGAGTAACCTAGCACGTCACTAGTCTGGTATACAATCCGATCCTGTGTAAGTCATATATCTATCATAGCTATATACCTGAACAGTCAAGTGATTACGGTCAGTCACAATACCTTATAGATAGTTTATCATTATTAATTATGTCAGCGAACACCAACTGTCACCTGTAATAGACGTATCCCATACTACGCCTACTACACGTGTCAATCAGGGTCCTAAGTTATTGAAATTAGTGGAAGAGACATTGTCCATGCTTTAGGTGGGTCCCGTACATACCCGGGACCACGGCCTCAATTTCCTGGCGCTGAATCAGGCCGTACCGCTAGGTACTCAGTAACAGTAATAGTAATCTCACTGTAAAAACAGTGGAACAATAACAATACAGATGGGATGCCAGTCATCCCCCAAGAACCCTGCAGTGGAACCCTCAGTCGGCTGCGCAACCTGTATCCTAGGTCCACCCAAAATACAAACGCTGTCTCCTCCATCAATTTCCCCAATCCCGGTGTAAGTTGTTCAATTACTTTATTATTGAATTCAGTAAAAACAATTAATACTCATGTTACCTATAACACTGGGACGATGCGGTGACAGTAACGATAACAGTACAATAACAGTCAATCAGTAATCGCATACACGGTGAACAATATCAGTAACAGTGAACAAGTAACAGTAACCGTGTATACGATGAACAATAGGACTATACAGGGTGTTACGGTCAAATAATCTTGTCCAAGTAAATTTCAGTAACATGAATTTAATACAGTAACAGTTTAGACACCTCTAGTCAATATACGATCTCATATATATAACCGACCCAAAATCTCATACTTGTACTGAATACAATAATAATGAATCTGGCAACTCATAATTTCAATAGTCATCATGAACATCAAGTATCAATCCATATCGAGTAGTCTGGTACAATAACCACCGTCTCAATATAATCAGTGATCAGTTCTCTCACCCTATCAATCAACTCCGATCCTCAAGTCATCAATATATTCACATCTCAATAACGGAAATACTACATGTTTTGATACGTATAATCAAATCCTCATATTCCAATTCGATCAAGATTATCACACACACTCACTCTATCAAGGTCAATCACAGGATCCCAAAGTCAAGTAACATATCAGATATATATCTAGATCTATCAGGTCAAGTCAATTCAATCAATACCTATTCCTCAAAACCAGATCCATCCAACTATAGCCAAGATCATAACTAAGGGTAAAGTCCTCAATCCATAAGAATCTCAAACAACAATCAGAACAGAGTTGGTCGACTAGGGGAGGAGCAAGTCGACTAGGGTAGTGGGTTAGTCGACTAACAAATAGGATAAGTCGACTATATAAAGTAATAGTCGACTAATAAGGAAAGGAAAGTCGACTAGTATAAGTATTGGTCAGCAACAGAGGCTACATCACTTTCTGAACAAGCACCTAGTCGACTAAGGATATGACAAGTCGACTAATATAGGATATTAGTCGACTATAGGAAATGGCAAGACGACTAATGCAGGTTACAGTCAATAAACAGAGAGTCGACAACTTTCCTGGATGGTCACCAAGTCGACTATAGAGCTATGGTAAGTCGACTAATAGGGCTATTAGTCGACTAATAAAAGGGGCAAGTCGACTAATCAACCCTGCCTGTGTGTATGAACAAGGCTTTAAACAAATTCCTACAAATACCCAAAAATTGTGGATATTACACTCGTTATCATCAAGATATGTCACCAAGCAATATGACTGAAAATCACTTCACATAGTATAGCTCTCTAACCTCTTTCAATGATCCATCAACCTCAAAATCAACATGTATATTCATTCTAGGACTTATCACAGCTATATCAATTACTAGGTCAAATCCGGTCTACAGTATATCAATACTAGGCCTAAGCCAACAACGACGATCTACCAACACATGAAATGATGCTGATACAAGCTCCTATAACCTATATAATTAAAGTGAACAATCATAGATGTCTCGTGAAGTATACAAGTGATCAAACTGGTAATATATAACAGAAAGTCACATGAAATGATAAGTGTAACATGTAAAGCATACCGACAACGGTAAATATACAAGAACGAACACTCACATGAAATGACGCGGTTTCGGAACCGAATCGTCGTCTGGTCTTCACTGCACGAACCGGTACTGATATACGGATCATCCCATGGGTCGGTCTTCGAATCGCCTATGTATCGGGTCCACAACGAGCACGGATCCGAATCGTGTTTGGATCTCCTGCAACGGTCCGAATCTCACCAAACGAATCTGAAACACTGCAACACGCAACCAAACACATGAACTGACACAAATATACTCTCGTACACGTATACACTCCACAATATACACTATAAACATATATGTACACCCGTATATATATACGTATACAAGTATACGCATACACCAACATACATGCATATTAAAATAAATGCCAACATATATTAATATGATTATATGCACTTATATATATACATATAATATACATACGCACATAACACATATACATGTATACACATGCATACACACGCGTATACACCTATGAATATACGTACGTATATACATACATATATATACTTACACCCTCACATGCATGCTAACCCATTAATACATATACATGATCATTGATCGTTGGGGAAACTAGCACTCAAAAGTGTGTTTTATGTAAAATCGATGAAAAGCTCGAATGTGCTAATGTACCCTCGATACTTCCGTTATAGCATTGGCTTAACGGGTCGAATCCACAGGGAAGGGAGGCGATAGAAGCATTAACAGTCTCTATTCACGTCAGTTGTTAACACTTCTTCTTTGTTGAAAGAATGAAAAAGAATGAAAAAGAAAAGAAATGAAATCCAGAATGTGGTAGGTGAGGAGAGCGATGAAAACGGCGATGTAAAAATAAAAGTGAAGTGCTTTGGAAATCAAAATAGAAAAAGAGATGGAACAAGGTTGAACTAAGAAGGATGGTAAAAACACCGATAGAAAATGAGAAAAGAGTTTGGAAAACGATTTCTAAATCAAGCTAAAAGAAAACTCATGGCTACTAACTACTAAATGCTCCACTAACCATGCTAACCTCTTCGAGATAGTTGCCTCACATTTTGATCCTTGGCCATCACAATCCTTGGCTCCAAGAGACGGTACAAAGCATGGCTCATGGATGGTTCATCACATTCAAAACATTGCATCAAGAACAAGCTAATACAAGCATCACTCATTACACTACTAGCATGAAATAAAAGAGCATGAAATAAAAGAGAGTTAGCTTGGTTAGCAAGTTAGCAAGTTAGATGTTAGAACCCATCATCTTTGGCCATCAATGGCTCTTGCAAGAACAAGGCCTTGTAGAGCAACCCGATTCATGTGGATTATCAAGTAAGTGGTTAGATGGTTAGTGGTTAGTAGTTAGATTGCCATGAGAAGAAAAACTAGCAAGAAATCATGTAGAAGGTGAAGGAGATTACATTGGAAGAGAAAGGAGGCATCTTACATAGAGTGTCACTCTCTATTACATCAATCCCTTGCTTTCTCTCTCTAGAAATCACTCAGCCCTACTACAATGATCTAAAAAGAAAGAAAAATACAAGAAATGAAGAACACTCACCTACACTACTCCTAAAATCTGCACCTACTCCTAAAAATGAAAACTGCTCTCGGTTTGGGCCATTGCAGGGGTATTTATAGGCCTCAGAAGCATCCAGAAGACGAGACGGGGCCACGCGTCGAAAATCGACGCGTGGCTCCACTACTTTGCCGCGGATCCACAAGGATTGTCGCGGATCCGCGGCAATACCAGGGACTTAGGTCCCTGGTTTTGGTCCGTGGCTCCGTCTGGCTTCGAGAATGTTCAGGGTATATCCCGTTTCTGGTACTTTCGCCCGAATATTCGTCTGACAGCGTAGGAGTCTAGGTTCAATGCATCTTCTAGAGAATCCTTTACTTGGCCTCCAAGTAATGCGGGATTAATTACCATTAATTGGGTTTCATTAAGCTCTTATTCCATCTTTTCCCTTGGACTTTGGATCTACCTGCAATAAAGACCAAAACACGGTTTAGATCGACAATTTATTCATAAAGCGGTGAGAGAATGTGACATAATAATGCAGAATTGTAGACTAATCACACCCCCACACTTATTCTTTTGCTCGTCCCGAGCAAAACAAGAAAAGAAAACTATACTATAAAGGTTATTATACCACTTTCGCAGGTGACGCGATTGCACTGAGCGTGTGCAACAAGCCGTTAAACCTTTAGGTTACCCTAGAGGAGGAGTGTTGTCTCCTGAGGGTTTTCAGCGGATTGCACCCACAAAATCCATAAAGAAAGAAGACAAATGTTAGTATTTTGAAAACGCATTTTGAAGGAGAGACAAGTTTATGAAATATTTTTGCAAAAATATAAGTGATCTAAGGTCATAAGTCCACCACAAATCAATCTTCCTTAAACTTAGTCTCTATGCAAGATCTTGTCTTCAATTAAGGTAAGAATTCAAAATTGGATTGAATAATTTATCTTTCATAAAACCTAGATAATATGCACTTTGTGATAGTGAAAATTTCTGGGATTTCAACTCTAACCATCAAGCCATTTATTTATATTTATATATATTCTTTTTTTTTCTTCCCTTAGTTTAGGCTTTCTAGTTCACCCATGTAGCGAGCCTATAACCGATGACTCCCAAACCAGAAGGTCTTAGGGCACCAGATGAGAAAATATCCCTCGGGTTTAAGGACTCGAGTAAACAAGGCCACAAAACTAAAGGGGATTATTTGCTTCTTTTGACCACCGTTAGGCGTGAATAATCATGCTTCTTGAGGCACAATTATCCAGCTTAATAAGTGATGTTTTATTTATATATTTTTTTCTTTTTATTATTTTTTTTATATGGCATTTTAGGTCTTTGTTTCCATCCCAAAAATGTGTAAGTGTGATGTGCATACTATCTAAGGCAAAAAATTCAAGATAAAATTATCTTCCCAATTTATCTTACTTAGCCTATAATTTTAAACAAGATCCATTATTTCGACTAGGTTTAAGATGTCATAATTAAGGCTTTCTTAATTTCTAAGATCATCTTAATTTTCTTAAAAATAGATCAAAACTTTGTCTCTTATTTCAAAAAGTTTTTAAAGAAAGAGAAAATTCCTATACAAAAGGGAAGATTTCTAAAAGAAGTGTAAAAGAAAGAAAATCTAAAACTCTAAGTTAGTAAACCCTCCCCCACACTTATCTCATGCATTGTCCTCAATGCATCGTGATGTATGTATGCATGAAACAAATAGAGAGGGAAGGAAAAAATTACCTCAAGGTGGTGGTTCCGGTGGCAGCCTGATTGGTCCACGAAAGGCGGCCCAATCATTCTTGCGTGGAGTCCGATGGAACCCACCAGAAATCTCAAGAATACAACCCACAAGAATGATGTATATATGAATGATTTTTATTAACAGTTTTACCCCATCTAATTTCCAAATTTTCAAAATAATTTCGGAGTGAAATTTATCAACACCCTTGTCCCAGAATGGAATGATTGATTTGGACTCAGGAAATATAGGAACTAATATCGATTCAGAAAAATGACTCAAGTCATGTAAAGGTTCGGGAGTCGAGATCGGTTCTGGAAGAGGGTCCAAATCAAGAAGATGAAGCTCAAGTCCACATTCATTTCCCCATGATGGAATGTGACTTTCTATGAGTGGTGATTCAAGTTCAGGAATGACAGGTATGGGAATCAAAACTGACTCTAAAATGTTGCTCAAATTGGGTAACAACACAGGAGTCAATAATGATTCAGGAATTTGAACTGGATCACAAACTTGAGAATCAAAGTCACATTCCTCATTAAGTTCAATTCCACAAAAATGAGAACTTACCAATTTATCAAATGGATTTTCAAAAGTATGAAATTGGTCAAGTTCAATATGATCATCATAAGAGATTGGTGATTCAATTTCACAATGAACTGGCACTGGATCCAATACTGACTCGGGAAAAGGAGTGAAATCAGGTGAAGACACCGGAGTCATAATTGAATCAGGAAGTAGAATTGAATCATCAAGTGGAAGTTCAGGATCATATTCATGCTCAAGTTCAATTTCAAGAAAGGATAACTTGCCAAAATGTCAATGGGATCTGAAGTTTGGACAAGTTCAGGTGGGTGTGCTGAAATTGAATCTTGATTTCCAAAACAACATGACTCTTTGGCTCGGACAGAATGGTTAGTGACATTAGAAATAGGATGAGAATGAAGAGTTTGAATCATCAACTCTATGTCACGGTTACGAGCATTTTGAGCCTGAGTCATGATTTCAAGCATCTTTTTACAATTCATTGGTTCATCGTTTTGTTGAAGAGATGCAGTGTTGTTTTGGAATTGGTGGTGAAATTGTGAGTCCATCAGATTTTGTGATTGTTGTTTGGACTCACATAAAAGTTCCTTACTCATTTCGAAGGCAGATGGTTGTTCATTGTGAGGGGTGGAATTGAGTAAGACTCTTGAAAATACTGTGAAATTGGAGAGGCCAATATTTTCTGAAGTTGTTGCTCGGCCCTTTGTAGATTGGCTTCTAAACTCTTTAGTAACTCAGATTTTTCTTCAATTGGTGGTTCAGAAAAAGGAGTATAGGAAGCACATTCGGGAAATGAATATTGTGGACAAGGTGAATATGGTGGACAAGGAGGTTGAAAATTTGACTCGGGGTACGTGAATCCCCATTGACTCTGTGAAGAGTTGAAATTATTTTGAAAATTATAGTCATAAGAATGTGGGTATGGGTTGTATTGATTCGGATAAGGCCAACCCGGTGTACGTGGTTGGTGCATATTGTAAAACGCCGGGTTAGAATTATCCGAACCAAATGGGGTTGGTGTGAAATATGGATTCATGTTAGGATTGAAAGAATTGTTATTGTTGAATGCCATTTCACAAACAATCACAAACAAAAAGGAAAAATCAAACAAAAAATCAAAAAGAAAGGAAAAATCAAAACCAAGCCTATAGAAGGGTTGACCTAAACCTAGATGTAGATGTCCCTAGGGGCCAACGTCTATTCAAATTTTATTAGGGCTTGGGTTGTGTGAGTGGGGGATGATTTTTGGGTTAAGGAAGGGTGATGAAATCCCACCTTATCTTGTTTGGGTTTTGCCCTTAAATTCAATTCGTGCAAGTGTGCAATATAGACAAGAATATAACACAAAGCGATAAATCACCCACGTGTTTGTCCTATGCTATATGCAATGTCATATGTACATCTCCATCCAAATCACATCAACAGAACAAAAATACAGTATTTTGGAATTGAATTGACACGTGCCTAAATGCAAATGTCTAAACCGTTTTAAAAGCGTCCAAATACTGTATTTTAGTTCTTTTATTTATTTATGGTGTGAAGGCAAGCAAAGCAGAAAGATAGCAGTACAAATCAACTAGCTATTACAAGATACACATCCCAGAACAAACAAGTTACAAAATTATTGCACAATGGCCGCGGTTGCGCGGCAAATGTCGCGATTTCGCGGCTTTTGTTTAGAAACTGGGGCCCTGCTTTCAAGAGCAGGGAGAGGCAAAGCTAGTTTATGTACTGCAATATTAAGCACCTGTAAAGCTTGTCCTGCACACCAAAACAGAGAAGACAAGGTTAACAAAAACGTGAAAACAAAACCATTCCCTTCCCCGGCAACGGCGCCAAAAATTTGATCGTTGGGGAAACTAGCACTCAAAAGTGTGTTTTATGTAAAATCGATGAAAAGCTCGAATGTGCTAATGTACCCTCGATACTTCCGTTTAGCATTGGCTTAACGGGTCGAATCCACAGGGAAGGGAGGCGATAGAAGCATTAACAGTCTCTATTCACGTCAGTTGTTAACACTTCTTCTTTGTTGAAAGAATGAAAAAGAATGAAAAAGAAAGAAAATGAAATCCAGAATGTGGTAGGTGAGGAGAGCGATGAAAACGGCGATGTAAAAACAAAAGTGAAGTGCTTTGGAAATCAAATAGAAAAAGAGATGGAACAAGGTTGAACTAAGAAGGATGGTAAAAACACGATAAAAAAATGAGAAAAGAGTTTGGAAAACGATTTCTAAATCAAGCTAAAAGAAAACTCATGGCTACTAACTACTAAATGCTCCACTAACCATGCTAACCTCTTCGAGATAGTTGCCTCACATTTTGATCCTTGGCCATCACAATCCTTGGCTCCAAGAGACGGTACAAAGCATGGCTCATGGATGGTTCATCACATTCAAAACATTGCATCAAGAACAAGCTAATACAAGCATCACTCATTACACTACTAGCATGAAATAAAAGAGCATGAAATAAAAGAGAGTTAGCTTGGTTAGCAAGTTAGCAAGTTAGATGTTAGAACCCATCATCTTTGGCCATTAATGGCTCTTGCAAGAACAAGGCCTTGTAGAGGCAACCCGATTCATGTGGATTATCAAGTAAGTGGTTAGATGGTTAGTGGTTAGTAGTTAGATTGCCATGAGAAGAAAAACTAGCAAGAAATCATGTAGAAGGTGAAGGAGATTACATTGGAAGAGAAAGGAGGCATCTTTACATAGAGTGTCACTCTCTATTACATCAATCCCTTGCTTTCTCTCTCTAGAAATCACTCAGCCCTACTACAATGATCTAAAAAGAAAAGAAAAATACAAGAAATGAAGAACACTCACCTACACTACTCCTAAAATCTGCACCTACTCCTAAAAACAAAAACTGCTCTCGGTTTGGGCCATTGCAGGGGTATTTATAGGCCTCAGAAGCATCCAGAAGACGAGACGGGGCCACGAGTCGAAAATCGACGCGTGGCTCCACTACTTTGCCGCGGATCCGCAAGGATTGTCGCGGATCCGCGGCAATACCAGGGACTTAGGTCCCTGGTTTTGGTCCGTGGCTCCGTCTGGCTTCGAGAATGTTCAGGGTATATTCCGTTTCTGGTACTTTCGCCCGAATATTCGTCTGACAGCGCAGGAGTCTAGGTTCAATGCATCTTCTAGAGAATCCTTTGCTTGGCCTCCAAGTAATGCGGGATTAATTACCATTAATTGGGTTTCATTAAGCTCTTATTCCATCTTTTCCCTTGGACTTTGGATCTACCTGCAATAAAGACCAAAACACGGTTTAGATCGACAATTTATTCATAAAGCGGTGAGAGAATGTGACATAATAATGCAGAATTGTAGACTAATCACACCCCCACACTTATTCTTTTGCTCGTCCCGAGCAAAACAAGAAAAGAAAAACTATACTATAAAGGTTATTACACCACTTTCGCAGGTGACGCGTTTGCACTGAGCGTGTGCAACAAGCCGTTAAACCTTTAGGTTACCCTAGAGGAGGAGTGTTATCTCCTGAGGGTTTTCAGCGGATTGCACCCACAAAATCCATAAAGAAAGAAGACAAATGTTAGTATTTTGAAAACGCATTTTGAAGGAGAGACAAGTTTATGAAATATTTTTGCAAAAATATAAGTGATCTAAGGTCATAAGTCCACCACAAATCAATCTTCCTTAAACTTAGTCTCTATGCAAGATCTTGTCTTCAATTAAGGTAAGAATTCAAAATTGGATTGAATAATTTATCTTTCATAAAACCTAGATAATATGCACTTTGTGATAGTGAAAATTTCTGGGATTTCAACTCTAACCATCAAGCCATTTATTTATATTTATATATATTCTTTTTTTTCTTCCCTTAGTTTAGGCTTTCTAGTTCACCCATGTAGCGAGCCTATAACCGATGACTCCCAAACCAGAAGGTCTTAGGGCACCAGATGAGAAAACATCCCTCGGGTTTAAGGACTCGAGTAAACAAGGCCACAAAACTAAAGGGAATTATTTGCTTCTTTTGACCACCGTTAGGCGTGAATAATCATGCTTCTTGAGGCACAATTATCCAGCTTAATAAGTGATGTTTTATTTATATATTTTTTTCTTTTTATTATTTTTTTTATATATGGCATTTTAGGTCTTTGTTTCCATCCCAAAAATGTGTAAGTGTGATGTGCATACTATCTAAGGCAAAAAATTCAAGATAAAATTATCTTCCCAATTTATCTTACTTAGCCTATAATTTTAAACAAGATCCATTATTTCGACTAGGTTTAAGATGTCATAATTAAGGCTTTCTTAATTTCTAAGATCATCTTAATTTTCTTAAAAATAGATCAAAACTTTATCTCTTATTTCAAAAAGTTTTTAAAGAAAGAGAAAATTCCTATACAAAAGGGAAGATTTCTAAAAGAAGTGTAAAAGAAAGAAAATCTAAAAACTCTAAGTTAGTAAACCCTCCCCACACTTATCTCATGCATTGTCCTCAATGCATCGTGATGTATGTATGCATGAAACAAATAGAGAGGGAAGAAAAAAAATTACCTCAAGTGGTGGTTCCGGTGGCAGCCTGATTGGTCCACGAAAGGCGGCCCAATCATTCTTGCGTGGAGTCCGAAGGAACCCACCAGAAATCTCAAGAATACAACCCACAAGAATGATGTATATATGAATGATTTTTATTAACAGTTTTACCCCATCTAATTTCCAAATTTTCAAAATAATTTCGGAGTGAAATTTATCAACACCCTTGTCCCAGAATGGAATGATTGATTTGGACTCAGGAAATATAGGAAACTAATATCGATTCAGAAAAATGACTCAAGTCATGTAAAGGTTCGGGAGTCGAGATCGGTTCTGGAAGAGGGTCCAAATCAAGAAGATGAAGCTCAAGTCCACATTCATTTCCCCATGATGGAATGTGACTTTCTATGAGTGGTGATTCAAGTTCAGGAATGACAGGTATGGGAATCAAAACTGACTCTAAAATGTTGCTCAAATTGGGTAACAACACAGGAGTCAATAATGATTCAGGAATTTGAACTGGATCACAAACTTGAGAATCAAAGTCACATTCCTCATTAAGTTCAATTCCACAAAAATGAGAACTTACCAATTTATCAAATGGACTTTCAAAAGTATGAAATTGGTCAAGTTCAATATGATCATCATAAGAGATTGGTGATTCAATTTCACAATGAACTGGCACTGGATCCAATACTGACTCGGGAAAAGGAGTGAAATCAGGTGAAGACACCGGAGTCATAATTGAATCAGGAAGTAGAATTGAATCATCAAGTGGAAGTTCAGGATCATATTCATGCTCAAGTTCAATTTCAGGAAAAGGATAACTTGCCAAAATGTCAATGGGATCTGAAGTTTGGACAAGTTCAGGTGGGTGTGCTGAAATTGAATCTTGATTTTCAAAACAACATGACTCTTTGGCTCGGACAGAATGGTTAGTGACATTAGAAATAGGATGAGAATGAAGAGTTTAAATCATCAACTCTATGTCACGGTTACGAGCATTTTGAGCCTGAGTCATGATTTCAAGCATCTTTTTACAATTCATTGGTTCATCGTTTTGTTGAAGAGATGCAGTGTTGTTTTAGAATTGGTGGTGAAATTGTGAGTCCATCAGATTTTGTGATTGTTGTTTGGACTCACATAAAAGTTCCTTACTCATTTCGAAGGCAGATGGTTGTTCATTGTGAGGGGGTGGAATTGAGTAAGACTCTTGAAAATACTGTGGAATTGGAGAGGCCAATATTTTCTGAAGTTGTTGCTCGGCCCTTTGTAGATTGGCTTCTAAACTCTTTAGTAACTCAGATTTTTCTTCAATTGGTGGTTCAGAAAAAGGAGTATAGGAAGCACATTCGGGAAATGAATATTGTGGACAAGGTGAATATGGTGGACAAGGAGGTTGAAAATTTGACTCGGGGTACGTGAATCCCCATTGACTCTGTGAAGAGTTGAAATTATTTTGGAAATTATAGTCATAAGAATGTGGGTATGGGTTGTATTGATTCGGATAAGGCCAACCCGGTGTACGTGGTTGGTGCATATTGTAAAACGCCGGGTTAGAATTATCCGAACCAAATGGGGTTGGTGTGAAATATGGATTCATGTTAGGATTGAAAGAATTGTTATTGTTGAATGCCATTTCACAAACAATCACAAACAAAAAGGAAAAATCAAACAAAAAATCAAAAAGAAATGAAAAAGCAAAACCAAGCCTATAGAAGGGTTGACCTAAACCTAGATGTAGATGTCCCTAGGGGCCAACGTCTATTCAAATTTTATTAGGGCTTGGGTTGTGTGAGTGGGGGATGATTTTTGGGTTAAGGAAGGGTGATGAAATCCCACCTTATCTTGTTTGGGTTTTGCCCTTAAATTCAATTCGTGCAAGTGTGCAATATAGACAAGAATATAACACAAAGCGATAAATCACCCACGTGTTTGTCCTATGCTATATGCAATGTCATATGTACATCTCCATCCAAATCACATCAACAGAACAAAAATACAGTATTTTGGAATTGAATTGACACGTGCCTAAATGCAAATGTCTAAACCGTTTTAAAAGCGTCCAAATACTGTATTTTAGTTCTTTTATTTATTTATGGTGTGTAGGCAAGCAAAGCAGAAAGATAGCAATACAAATCAACTAGCTATTACAAGATACACATCCCAGAACAAACAAGTTACAAAATTATTGCACAATGGCCGCGGTTGCGCGGCAAATGTCGCGATTTCGCGGCTTTTGTTTAGAAACTGGGGCCCTGCTTTCAAGAGCAGGGAGATGCAAAGCTAGTTTATGTACTGCAATATTAAGCACCTGTAAAGCTTGTCCTGCACACCAAAACAGAGAAGACAAGGTTAACAAAAACGTGAAAACAAAACCATTCCCTTCCCCGGCAACGGCGCCAAAAATTTGATCGGGGAAACTAGCACTCAAAAGTGTGTTTTATGTAAAATCGATAAAAAGCTCGAATGTGCTAATGTACCCTCGATACTTCCGTTATAGCATTGGCTTAACGGGTCGAATCCACAGGGAAGGGAGGCGATAGAAGCATTAACAGCCTCTATTCACGCCAGTTGTTAACACTTCTTCTTTGTTGAAAGAATGAAAAAGAAAAGAAAATGAAATCCAGAATGTGGTAGGTGAGGAGAGCGATGAAAACGGCGATGTAAAAACAAAAGTGAAGTGCTTTGGAAATCAAAATAGAAAAAGAGATGGAACAAGGTTGAACTAAGAAGGATGGTAAAAACACCGATAGAAAAATGAGAAAAGAGTTTGGAAAACGATTTCTAAATCAAGCTAAAAGAAAACTCGTGGCTACTAACTACTAAATGCTCCACTAACCATGCTAACCTCTTCGAGATAGTTGCCTCACATTTTGATCCTTGGCCATCACAATCCTTGGCTCCAAGAGACGGTACAAAGCATGGCTCATGGATGGTTCATCACATTCAAAACATTGCATCAAGAACAAGCTAATAAAAGCATCACTCATTACACTACTAGCATGAAATAAAAGAGCATGAAATAAAAGAGAGTTAGCTTGGTTAGCAAGTTAGCAAGTTAGATGTTAGAACCCATCATCTTTGGCCATCAATGGCTCTTGCAAGAACAAGGCCTTGTAGAGGCAACCCGATTCATGTGGATTATCAAGTAAGTGGTTAGATGGTTAGTGGTTAGTAGTTAGATTGCCATGAGAAGAAAAACTAGCAAGAAATCATGTAGAAGGTGAAGGAGATTACATTGGAAGAGAAAGGAGGCATCTTTACATAGAGTGTCACTCTCTATTACATCAATCCCTTGCTTTCTCTCTCTAGAAATCACTCAGTCCTACTACAATGATCTAAAAAGAAAAGAAAATACAAGAAATGAAGAACACTCACCTACACTACTCCTAAAATCTGCACCTACTCCTAAAAACAAAAACTGCTCTCGGTTTGGGCCATTGCAGGGGTATTTATAGGCCTCAGAAGCATCCAGAAGACGAGACGGGGCCACGCGTCGAAAATCGACGCGTGGTTCCACTACTTTGCCGCGGATCCGCAAGGATTGCCGCGGATCCGCGGCAATCCAGGGACTTAGGTCCCTGGTTTTGGTCCGTGGCTCCGTCTGGCTTCGAGAATGTTCAGGGTATATTCCGTTTCTGGTACTTTCGCCCGAATATTCGTCTGACAGCGCAGGAGTCTAGGTTCAATGCATCTTCTAGAGAATCCTTTGCTTGGCCTCCAAGTAATGCGGATTAATTACCATTAATTAGGTTTCATTAAGCTCTTATTCCATCTTTGCCCTTGGACTTTGGATCTATCTGCAATAAAGATCAAAACACGGTTTAGATCGACAATTTATTCATAAAGCGGTGAGAGAATGTGACATAATAATGCAGAATTGTAGACTAATCAATCATACATAAACACATGCATACATCCATACACCCATCCTAATTAGCTCACGGCACACACACACCAACACACATAAACACTTCCCAATTATTACAAGTCTACCATTTATACATATTAATGCGCTTACCTCGGGGAGATTTGCGGCGCACCGACGGAGGCTTTGGCGGAGGCGTCGGGGACCGCGGAGGGTGTCATTGGATAGAGCATCTCGCCGTGAAGGGGTGGGTGCGTTCGCGCTCGCCGACGGTGATCCACGGCAATCCACGGAGAGATGAAAAGTGGTATCCCACACACAATATAAACCTACATACATACCTGTCTATTAAGTCCCAAGCACATTATAATACATATTTATGAAGGTAACCACATAATAATATATACCCTTCCAATCATATTAAATCACACTAGCAGACACACCTAAACTAAAGTAAACAAGGAGGAGAGATGCACTCACATAGGGGTGCATGGCCACGGCCAATGGGAGAGGGGCTCACGCATGGTGGGTTGGTTGCTCGGCCAAGCTGGTGCTCACGAATTGGAGAAGGCAGCCAACATCACCCGCATGCATGCGTACTCATCCGGTTGGTGATAGCCGGGTGGAGCTCCGGACGAGGCCAAGGAGGTGAGGCACGGCTGTCGGGTGTTGGATTTGGCCGTGGCTTGGAGAGGTTGGGTGTTCGCCATGGAGGAGTGACAGGCCTGAAGGAGGGAAGACCATGGTGCTGCTGCTGTCCGCGTCAAGTGCGGCAAGGCGACGAGGCCGCGGCGGCTCCGGTAAGGAGGTTGGTGCTCTGGGCTGTGAAGAGGAGAAGGGGTGTTAGCGGCGCGATGGGGGAGAAGCTCATCAAGGGAAAAGATGTGGTGGTCCGGTGGGGGTTCTCCAGTGACATGACCGGTGGTTCGAGGTGATGTCAGACGGCTGCGGAGAAGAGAGGAGATCGTGGGGTGCCGGCTCGGGTGTGGGTGCACGCCAAGGGAGGGAGGCGGCGGCTGATCTGGGGGTGTTGGATGGTGCGGCTGCTGTGGAGAAAAAAAAGAGAAGATCATGAGGATAGTTTAGGATTAGAAGGAGATAGGGATTTTGGTTTTTTTTTTTTTTAAAAGAGATAGGAAAAGATTATATAAGGGTTGTTAGGATTATGATTAAGGGATTTGAGATTTAGGGGGGTTTAGTTAGGATTATCATATGAGAGAATTTGGGGTTGGTTTATTTGTTTAGGGTTCGGTTGATAATGGGTATGGTAATTGCTAATGGGTTTGCTATAGGGAAAAATAAAGATCGTCTGATGGGTAAGAACATGGATCATGAGCCAAAGGATAATAGGAAAAGGAATTGAGATAGAAATAAAAGGATACCATAAATATCAATAAGCAGTTATGATAACAACAATTATTAGAATAATAATAATAATAATAATAATAATAATAATTATCATAAGGATAATAATGAGTAACAACAACTATCAATAATAATTAATAAACCCAGATAAATATTTGGACAAAAATATATTAATACGGTATTATAAAATAGAGATATTACATTCTACCCACCTTATAAAAATTTCGTCCTCGAAATTTCAATGAAGCAAGGAATAATAAAAATAAGGCAAGGTATAATAAAAGAAATCAAAGTTAAGGAAAATAAACAAGCTTCCATGTCGCTTCGCTGGGACACCACGATTCCGCTGCGCGCTCTGATTTCTGGTACCGGCTTCAACAAGGAGTAACCAATCTCAAGAGATAGAATCAGAAGGAATGAATAGAAAAGAAGGATGAAATCAAGATGGAAATCTAAATCACTCTAAATGAAGTGTTGGAATCATGGATATCAACAGATCAAGAATGGAATTCCAAAGGGAGGACGATCAATTCCAAATGGAGTCAATATCATTGTATGGATAATATATGTATATTGTAGTGTAACTATAACATATTTCAGGTCACTGGTAAGAACAGGCCCTTCTTATTTGCGAACCTGGCTCTGATTCTAAGAAAAACCCTGTCACGCCCCGCTTCCCAAAATACATGGAAATGGAGTCGCGACGAGAGTCGACGACGTATATACGCGAGGAAATTACCCACGTATACACGCTAAGCCTAAAGTAACCTGAACAAGCTATAAATCCAAACCAAAATCAATCAATAATCACTACAATATCCCATATAAACATCCACGCATGATATCATATAAAAAGCAGTGGAATAGAGAGTGAATCTGGTATGCATGAATCAAGAAAAGTATAGAAATAAGAATAAAAAGAGGCAAGAATACCAGAATAAAAAGGGAGAGAGTCTAGCTCCTCGCAAAGCGTACCGTCTCATCGAACACCTGCACAATAGAAACAAAGCGTCCAATATCTGGACGTGCAAATCTAGGGTCGTCAGAAAGCGACCTGGTAAGTGTGTGTGTAAAGAGAAGAACTCGTGCATATAACTATGTGCACAAAATAAGAGCAATATAAACTGCAGTCATAAGATAACATAATAAACGAACAACTGAAATAATAACATGATAAGCGTGCAGATAAAAGACAAGTAAAACATCTGTAAACAAGCAACTGATGTCATGATAACGGGGAACTACTAATGTCTAGATGAGTAACCTAGCACGTCACTAATCTGGTATACAATCCGATCCTGTGTAAGTCATATATCTATCATAGCTATATACCTGAACAGTCAAGTGATTACGGTCAGTCACAATACCTTATAGACAGTTTATCATTATTAATTATGTCAGCGAACACCAACTGTCACCTGTAATAGACGCATCCCATACTACGCCTACTACACATGTCAATCAGGGTCCTAAGTTATTAAAATTAGTGGAAGAGACATTGTCCATGCTTTAGGTGGGTCTCGTACATACCCGGGACCACGACCTCAGTTTTCTGGCGCTGAACCAGGCCGTACCGCTAGGTACTTAGTAACAGTAACAGTAATCTCACTGTAAAAACAGTGGAACAATAACAGTACAGATGGGATGCCAGTCATCCCCCAGGAACCCTGCAGTGGAACCCTCAGTCGGCTGCGCAACCTGTATTCTAGGTCCACCCAAAATATAGACGCTGTCTCCTCCATCAATTTCCCCAATCCCGGTGTCAGTTGTTCAATTACTTTATTATTGAATTCAGTAAAAATAATTAATACTCATGTTACCTATAACACTGGGACGATGCGGTGACAGTAACGATAACAGTACAATAACAGTCAATCAGTAATCGCATACACGGTGAACAATATCAGTAACAGTGAACAAGTAACAGTAACCGTGTATACGATGAACAATAGGACTGTACAGGGTGTTACGGTCAAATAATCTTGTCCAAGTAACTTTCAGTAACATGAATTTAATACAGTAACAGTCTAGACACCTCTAGTCAATATACGATCTCATATATATAACCGACCCAAAATCTCATACTCGTACTGAATACATTACTAATGAATCTGCCAACTCATAATTTCAATAGTCATCATGAACATCAAGTATCAATCCATATCGAGTAGTCTGGTACAATAAACCACCGTCTCAATATATCAATAATCAGTGATCAGTTCTCTCAACTTCGATCCTCAAGTCATCAATATATTCACATCTCAATAACTGAAATACTACAAGTTTTGATACGTATAATCAAATCCTCATATTCCAATTCGATCAAGATTATCACACACACTCACTCTATCAAGGTCAATCACAGGATCTCAAAGTCAAGTAACATATCAGATATATATCTAGATCTATCAGGTCAGGTCAATTCAATCAATACCTATTCCTCAAAACTAGATCCATCCAACTATAGCCAAGATCATAACTAAGGGTAAGTCCTCAATCCATAAGAATCTCAAACAACAATCAGAACAAGAGTTAGTCGACTAGGGGAGGAGCAAGTCGACTAGGGTAGTGGGTTAGTCGACTAACAAATAGGATAAGTCGACTATATAAAGTAATAGTCGACTAATAAGGAAAGAAAAGTCGACTAGTATAAGTATTGGTCAGCAACAGAGGCTACATCACTTTCTGAACAAGCAACTAGTCGACTAAGGATATGACAAGTCGACTAATATAGGATATTAGTCGACTATAGGAAATGGCAAGACGACTAATGCAGGTTACAGTCAACAAATAGAGAGTCGACAACTTTCCTGGATGGTCACCAAGTCGACTATAGAGCTATGGTAAGTTGACTAATAGGGCTATTAGTCGACTAATAAAAGGGGCAAGTCGACTAATCAACCCTGCCTGTGTGTATGAACCAGGCTTTAAACAAATTCCTACAAATACCCAAAAATTGTGGATATTACACTCGTTATCATCAAGATATGTCACCAAGCAATATGACTGAAAATCAGTTCACATAGTATAGCTCTCTAACCTCTTTCAATGATCCATCAACCTCAAAATCAACATGTATATTCATTCTAGGACTTATCACAGCTTTATCAATTACAAGGTCAAGTCCGGTATACAGTATATCAATATTAGGCCTAAGCCAACAACGACGATCTACCAACACATGAAATAACGCTGATACAAGCTCCTATCAACTATATAATTAAAGTGAACAATCATAGATGTCTCGTGAAGTAATACAAGTGATCAAACTGGTAAAATAATAGAAAGTCACATGAAATGATAAGTGTAACATGTAAAGCATACCGACAACGGTAAATATACAAGAACGAACACTCACATGAAATGACGCGGTTTCGGAACCGAATCGTCGTCTGGTCTTCACTGCACGAACCGGTACTGATATACGGATCATCCCATGGGTCGGTCTTCGAATCGCCTATGTATCGGGTCCACAACGAGCACGGATCCGAATCGGGTTTGGATCTCCTACAACAGTCCGAATCTCACCAAACGAATCCGAAATACTATAACACGCAACCAAACACATCAACTGACACAAATATACTCTCGTACACGTATACACTCCACAATATACACCTATAAACATATATGTACACCCGTATATATATACGTATATAAGTATACACATACACCAACATACATGCATATTAAAATAAATACCAACATATATTAATATAAATATATGCACTTAAATATATACATATAATATACATACGCACATAACACATATACATGTATACACATGCATACACACGCGTATGCACCCATGTATATACGAACGTATATACATACATATATATACTTACACCCTCACATGCATGCTAACCCATTAATACATATACATGATTATACATAAACACATGCATACATCCATACACCCATCCTAATTAGCTCACGGCACACACACACCAACACACATAAACACTTCCCAATTATTACAAGTCTACCATTTATACATATTAATGCGCTTACCTCGGGAGATTTGCGGCGCACCGATGGATGCTTTGGCGGAGGCGTCGGGGACCGCAGAGGGTGTCGTTGGATAGAGCATCTCGCCGTGAAGAGCGTGGGTGCGTTCGCGTTCGCCGATGGTGATCCACGGCAATCCACGGAGAGCTGGAAAATGGTATCCCACACACAATATAAACCTACATACATACCTGTCTATTAAGTCCCAAGCACATTATAATACATATTTATAAAGGTAACCACATAATAATATATACCCTTCCAATCACATTAAATCACACTAGCAGACACACCTAAACTAAAGTAAACAAGGAGGAGAGATGCACTCACATAGGGGTGCATGGCCACGGCCAATGGGAGAGGGGCTCACGCATGGTGGGTTGGTTGCTCGGCCAAGCTGGTGCTCACGAATTGGAGAAGGCAGCCAACATCACCCACATGCATGCGTACTCATCCAGTTGGTGATGGCCGGGTGGAGCTCCGGACGAGGCCAAGGAGGTGAGGCACGGCTGTCGGGTGTTGGATTTGGCCGTGTCCTGGAGAGGTTGGTGTTCGCCATGGAGGAGTGACAGGCCTGAAGGAGGGAAGACCATGGTGCTGCTGCTGTCCGCGTCGAGTGCGGCATGGCGACGAGGCCGCGGTGGCTCCGGTAAGGAGGTTGGTGCTCCGGGCTGTGAAGAGGAGAAGGGGTGTTAGCGGCGCGACGGCGGAGGAGCGCAGTAAGGGAAAATATGTGGTGGTCCGGTAGGGTTCTCTGGTGGCATGACCAGTGGTTCGAGGTGATGTCAGACGGCTGCGGAGAAGAGAGGAGATCGTGGGGGTGCCGGCTCGGCTGTGGGTGCACGCCAAGGGAGGGAGGCGGCGGCTGATCTGGGGGTGTTGGATGGTGCGGCTGCTGTGGAGAAAAAAAAGAGAAGATCATGAGGATAGTTTAGGATTAGAAGGAGACAGGGATTTTGGTTTTTTTTTTATTATAAGTGATAGGAAAAGATTATATAAGGGGTTGTTAGGATTATGATTAAGGGATTTGAGATTTAGGGGGGTTTAGTTAGGATTATCATATGAGAGAATTTGGGGTTGGTCTATTGGTTTAGGGTTCGGTTGATAATGGGTATGGTAATTGCTAATGGGTTTGCTATAGGGAAAAATAAAGATCGTCTGATGGGTAAGAACATGGATCATGAGCCAAAGGATATTAGGAAAAGGAATTGAGATAGAAATAAAAGGATACCATAAATATCAATAAGCAGTTATGATAACAACAATTATTAAAATAATAATAATAATAATTATCATAAGGATAATAATGAGTAACAACAACTATCAATAATATTAATAAACCCAGATAAATATTTGGACAAAAATATATTAATACGGTATTATAAAATAGAGATATTACAAGCGTCAAGTTCATATTTAGCACTCGGTTGGAGTCAAGCTCGTTGGATCGCGTTTGGTTCGAGTCAATTGTGAGACGGCGTTCTACAAGAAGGCTTCAGTTTGTTTAGTTAAGATTTAGTTTAGATCCATTGTAAAGATTAGATAGTGTGATATGCTCAAGTTCACGACACACACTTGTTTTAAGTTTCATGTTTATTGGTTTTGGTTTTCGGTTTAACCGATCTTGGTTTTCATGAATAGAATTGAATCAAAACAAGTTTACATGGTTTAATGTATATTAGATTTGATTTATATATATATATATATATATATATATATATATATATATATATATATGCTTCATCTATTTAGAAAAACTTATTTTGATACACTATTCATGTGTTTGGAGTTTTGTATTTAGACAAAACCTATTTTTGGATTTAACGTCAAAAACATAGATATTATACCTTTCATGTATATTGGATTCTATCCATATACTATATGCTTCAAAGTTGTTTAAATATCTTGTTTTGTATTTACATGTGTTTTGGAAAATCAGATTTCTATTTCAAAAATATAAGTTTTGGAAAATACAGAATTTGGTTTAAGGCAAAATTTTCAAGTCATAAAAATGGTTCAAAATGTTTGTAACATGATTTGATTTTTACTAAAATATGTTTGTATTTCAAAGATAATTCAAGAACTAATTTTTGTGGAATTTATGTGATTTTATGGGTTTTAATTGAAGTTAAAAACTCATGTTTTTAAGACCCTAATTAGTCAGACAGGCAGTGAGCGGTCGACCGGGCCGGTCGATCGACGTGTACAAAGCGTGCACGCTGCCTTGCTGGGGAGGCCGGTCGACCGGGTCGGTCGACCGCCAGAGAGCTCTGCTCTCTGGAAAAGCCTCCGGTCAACCGGGTCGGTCGACCGGGCAGAGAGCTCTGCTCTCTGTTTCCAGGTCGGTCGACCGGGCGGTCGATGGCCAGAGAGAAATTGCTCTCTAGATCTGGCACGGTCGACCGGGCGGTCAACTGGAGGGCTCAACGGTCACTTTTTTGACCGTTGGCCGGTCGACCGGCCGGTCGACCGGAAGGGCAAAAATGCCCTTTTCAGCTGCCAACGGGCAGATTCCAAATGGGGTTATAAATACCCCCATTTGAGTTGGTTTTTAAAAAGATTTTGAAGAGCCAAAATTTCTCATATTCTTAAGTGTTTAATACAAGTTTTCAAAAGAGTTTTTAAGGCAAAAAGATTCATCTTTATTTGTTTTCAAGGGTTGGAAAAATCAAAGAAAAATAGAGATTTGGGATATTTGTTTTGTTCTTCATTCTACATCTATTCTAGTTGTTTTCTCAAGTATTTTTATTTGTTATTTGATTTTCAAACACCTTGATTTCTCACACTTGAGCTTATCTTCTATCCTATCTATTTAGGATCTTTGTTTTGTGGGAAAAGAAATTGGTTTGTGGTCTTTGTGATCACCAAGTTGTAAACCTTCCATTGATTGTGATATCCCTCTAGTGAGAGGTGATTGAGTTGTTATCTCTCAAGTGTGAGGTGATAGTGGAAGTGGTATTTGGCTCCCTCTAGTAAGAGGTGGAGATTGTGTTGGAATCCCTCAAGTGTGAGGTGATTGTGTTTGAATGGCTTTGTGCCTACCCTCTAAGTGTAGAGGTGATTTGTTTGTACTTTGCCTCTAGTGAGAGGTTGTATTGGTTGAGAGAGGAGTTGTGTACTCCCAATTGTAATTGCCCCAAATCCTCAGTGGAGGTTCCCTATGTGGGAAGTCCTGTGTGGACGAGTTAGTGGAAATCCTTCTGTGTGAAGGCGGGGACGTAGAGTTGTGTGCTCGAACCTCGAAACATATCTCGGTGTTTGCGTTGGATCCACTTTCTCTTACTCTCTCTCTCTTTCATTGTGCATTGATTCATATTGTCATATCATATACATGTTTGGTTTGTTTGTGTGCCTCACTTGTATTTAACCAAGAGAGCTTCATATAGCACCTCAACTCTTATTCAGAGGAATCAAGAGGAGTTTAGTCCAGAGCCCTTCACCGGGAATTCGGCTACACTCTTTGGTTACACTAAGTGTGTTGCAATTAAGTTTTAATTTCCGTATTATTGTTCATAGATTAGCCGTACACCTATTCACCCCCTCTAGGTGTACTTTCAATTGGTATCAGAGCCTACGCTCCTGATATTAGGTTTAACCACCTAGGAGTGTGATCTTAGTTTTGCTAATCTACATTTACATTTGTATTTGCACACATATAGTTTGCACTCATGGATAGCCCTCCCATGTTTGATGTCTCTAGAGTTGATATATGGAAGGTTATGATGAGTTATCATTTAAAAGCCCTAGGATATAAAGTTTACCTTGCCATTACCAAGGAATCCTATCTTAGTGATAGCAAGCATATAAAGGCCAATGCACAAGCCCTAAAGGCACTTAGAGCATCACTAAGTAAAGAATATTTACATGTGTTTTCTCATTATGATTTCGCTTTTGCAGTGTGGAACATTTTGATATCTCCCGAGCTACCAACGCTTATCAATAAGAAGAGGAAATCTAGTCGAGATGAGTCCGACCTACGTTGCTTCATGGTCCAAGGGAATGACTCCCTTGAGGTACATTCAGATACTCAACTAGATGATAGTACTAGTTCTTATTGTAATGAGAGTATGGATGCACATGCCTTAAATAATGAACTTGCTAAAAATTGTGAAAATTTGATTTCAAAATATGAACTTTTGAAAAAGGATAGCTTTGGATTAAACGAAGAAAATAAAAATTATCTTCTAGGCTTGATGTTGCTTTGCAAAAGAGGGATGAGATTTCAAGTGAACGTGACTCACTTAAATCCCAACTTGAACTTGCCCTTAATGAAAACAAAATTTTGAGAAGTAAAAATGATTGTGAAAATGTTTTAAAGAAAAATGAGGCTTTATCTTCAAAAGTTGATTTTGTTGTAGAAGAAAATGAATCTTTAAAAATGAAAATTGTTTCTATTTCAAAGGAATTGGATTTGGTTTCTAAGAAGAACATTTCCTTGAAAAATGAT
Organism: Agave tequilana; assembly: GCA_038442645.1. Taxonomy (NCBI): domain Eukaryota; kingdom Viridiplantae; phylum Streptophyta; class Magnoliopsida; order Asparagales; family Asparagaceae; genus Agave; species Agave tequilana. Next base: position 60,566 of record JAVJIF010032728.1, read on the forward strand.
ATTGATACACATGTTTGCCATGCTAGTATAGCTTCACCTTCTAGTGTATCCATTGCATGCACCTCTTCTATAATTGAAAATGATATTTGCTTGTTAAAGAAGAGTGTTGATTGTTTGGGCTCCACTTTGAGCCATTGTGCTTGAACCATACACGTTTGGAATCCATATTTCGTAAGAAACAAATTCCATCTATGCATGCACACAAACCACGACATACACATGCTCCTCACGTTCACTCTCATAACACTTTGTATGCTCATGTGTACACATGTACACATTGTGGACGTAAGGGCCACCTTGCTAAATTTTGTTATAATAGGATACATGATTCCAATTTAGCAAATAAGTTTGTTTGGGTTAGGAAAGGAGCTAACCCCCATGGACCCAAAAGAGTATGGGTACCAAAGACCACTCCTATTTTACTTGATGTAGGTGTGGGCTCTCACATGACGTGAGAGTGATGGTGCCTTGAGGTGGATGCGTTCCGAGCTTAAAGAGGACAATTTGGATGCATCACTTTCAAAGGGAGTTTGGTCGGAGGACCACCTCCGTTTGAAGATATGGAGATGTACCCTATTGGTTTTGGTAACAATCTCTAACTCCCATTTATGTTTACATGCTTTTCATATTATTCATTTTTAGCATGTCATGTTTTAATGCTCATTATGCCATTTGCCATGTTTATTAGTCCTATGACATACATGATTAGTATTTGACATCACCCATGTTTAATATGGATTTATACTTTTGTGATTCTCACATTTGTTTTAGCTATTGTGTATATCATAGATCTATATGCATGTTCATTTACCATAATGATCATATAAGTTTTGTTTTGATTTCTATGCTTCATGTTTTGATTACTTGTTTAGATGTTAGTTTTCATTAAAACTTGGATATATACTTGTACGACTAGTGAGCCACAAATAAATTATTATATGTTTGTGCTTGAATGCTCATTTGTACTCATTAGATGTACTAGTATAGCCTAGTTTGATGATTCATACATTTTAACTTGTATTCCCATTTTGTATATGTTTTTCATGTTAAACTTCATGTATATGTCCATTTTGTCTAAACTATTAGTTATACATATACATCCTTGAGCCACTTGCCTTCATGCATATACTTTTGTGGACTCGTTTATATTTGGATATGTATGTATACTCTAGTTTGTACAAAACATACATATACCTTGAAGGATTCTAGTTTTGATGATTTTCATGTTTTAAGGAATTTCATATTGAGCTTGATTGCCTATTTTCATGATGATGTTTTCACATAACTCTTATACACTCACTTTACTTAAGTTTTCTCATGATTTTGTTTTCATGAGTATGATATGTGCCTTATAGATTTTGAGTATTGATGATCGTGTGACTTACATGTTTTTCATGAAATATATTTTTGCTTTATTCCTTTCTTGAAGGATTTCGTACTAGTTTTCAAATTTGTCATATAACTAGTTGCGATATTCTTCATTTGGTAGAGTTTTTCAAACATACTATATTTTCAAACTTATTTTTGAAAACCCCTACCCTTCAAAGGGTGGCTGGTTGGGCGACCATGCCTTGTATGCTCATTATTGAAAAACTATTTAAAACATGTGCATGAAATGGGTGGTAGGTAGTATGAGTTATACACTTGATCTTATTACGTTTTCAATTGATATCATTATTTCTTTTCAATTGGTATCACTATTAACATTCTTTTTGTATACTCATATAATTTTAGTTTATGCATACATATATAAAAACTTAAACTTCAAATAGTATCAATTTTGATTGGTATTCATTTTTTCATACATATATATGTATTTTATTTGTGCATACTATATCTCTATATCTTTGAGCACAAATTTTGGTTATGCTAAGCTTGATTTCTTAAATGACTATTATATTTCAATTGATTATTTTTCAATTGGCATCTTATACAAGCTTATACATCATTTTATTTTGGTATTTCATAAAGGGAGAGAAAATTCAATTTCACCTTTAATTGGTTTTGTTTACCTTTGATATTTTACTCCCACACTTTATGTTGAAAAATGATTGAAAAATGATATTGATTTTTTTGGTATCATACGCTCCTAATGAAAATTATTTTCAATTGGTATATGTTTCATTATTTTCAATTGGTATATGTTTCATTTTCAATATTGGTAACAAACACATTAAATTGATATTATTCTCTATTTGGTATCTCTATTGTAAAATGAGTTTAGTGTTTAACCAAAAAGATTGGTTTATGTTTTTCAAATTGGTATCAAAAGTGTAAAATATTTTCATTTGGTACTAATTTTACAATTGGTATCAAGATTACCTATATGTTTACATCTTTCAATTGATATCAAAATCTTTTTTGGTTGGTTTCTTCAAAATGTTTTATTTACTTCTAATTGGTATCTTCAAATTTTTTTTTGATTGGTTTACCTATTTGTTTATCTTCAATTGGTATCATGATGCACTAAATTGATATATTTTTTTTCAATTGATATCATAATGTTTTGATTTGATTTCACCCTTTGATGATTTTTGTTTCGGACAAAAAGGGGGAGAATATTGTTTTATTATTTACTTTAACCCCTTTGTTGATGATTGACAAAAAGGGGGAGAAGTATTTGAGTATATATGCATGTTTATTTAATATATGCATGTTTATTTATAAGTTACATTATTTATAAGTTTATATCAAAGTCTGTTTCATATTGGTATCAAGAGAGTTTGTTTTATGTTTTGTTGATATTGGTATCAAGAACATGGATATTAGTATCAAGAACATATTTTGTTGTTTTATTTTATTGATACATATTTTGTTTTATTTTATTGATATCAAGAACTTTTATTAAAATTTTTATTGTTGGTATCAAGAGCTGTTATTGATTATCTTTCAATTGGTATCAAGAGCTTTATTGCTTTTATTGATTATCTTTCAATTGAAATTTTTATTGGTATCAAGAGCAATTATTTAAGAACATGTTTATTTTAAGTTTATATTTTCAATTGGTATTTAAGAACATGTCTATTTTAAAAGGGAAAAATAATTTATTTTAAAAATTTGGTATCAAGAGCATGTTTATTTCATTATTTTATGCATGTTTATGCATATTCATGTTTAACATTCATTGCATATCTTATTGTTTATTGCTATGCATGAGTTAAAGGGGAGCTTCTTTGAAGCTTAACTTTAATCCATGCATATATAACTCCATGAGTTTTGTCATCATCAAAAAGGGGGAGATGGTTGGCCCAGAGGCCTTTCACTCTAGTTTTGATGATGATTAACTCATGTAGTTATAGTTTACTAATAATCTTGTAATATTTAGTTTCAGATATTTAATCAAGATATTAGTAGGTGATTAGCTTCAACAAAGATGTTTTGGAGCTTTCACATGGTGAATTAAGAGCTCGAGCGTCAAGTTCATATCTAGCACTCGATTGGAGTCAAGCTCGTTGGATCGCGTTTGGTTCGAGTCAACTTGGAGACGGCGTTCTATAAGAAGGCTTCGGTTTGTTTAGTTAAGATTTAGTTTAGATCCATTGTAAAGATTAGATAGTGTGATATGCTCAAGTTCACGACACACACTTGTTTTAAGTTTCATGTTTATTTGTTTTGGTTTTCGGTTTAACCGATCTTGGTTTTCATGAATATAATTGAATCAAAACAAGTTTACATGGTTTAATGTATATTAGATTGATCTATATACATATATGCTTCATCTATTTAGAAAAACTTATTTTGATACACTATTCATGTGTTTGGAGTTTTGTATTTAGACAAAACCTATTTTTGGATTTAACGTCAAAAACATAGATATTATACCTTTCATGTATATTGGATTCTATCCATATACTATATGCTTCAAAGTTGTTTAAATATCATGTTTTTGTATTTACATGTGCTTTGAAAAAATCGAATTTCTATTTCAAAAATACAAGTTTTGAAAAATACAGAATTTGGTTTAAGGCAATTTTTTAAGTCACAAAAATGGTTCAAAATGTTTGTAACATGATTTGATTTTTACTCAAACATGTTTGTATTTCAAAGATAATACAAGAACTGATTTTTGTAAAATTTATGTGATTTTATGGGATTTAATTGAAGTTAAAAACCCAAGTTTTTAAGACCATAATTAGTCAGACATGCAGGCTGCCGGTCGACCGTAGCAGTGAGCGGTCGACTGGGCCGGTCGACCGACGTGCACAGAACGTGCACGCTGCCTTGCTGGGGAGGCTGGTCGACCGGGTCGGTCGACCGCCAGAGAGCTCTGCTCTCTGGAAAAGCCTCTGGTCGACCGGGTCGGTCGACTGGGCAGAGAGCTCTGCTCTCTGTTTCCAGCTCGGTCGACCGGGCAGTCGACCGGCCAAAGAGCAATTGCTCTCTGGATATGGCAGGTCGACCGGGCGGTCGACCAGAGGGCTCAACGGTCACTTTTTTGACCGTTGGTCGTGTAATCACCTAGAGGGGAGTGAATATGTGACTAGCTAATCTAATAGTCAATTAATGCGGAATTAAAACTTATTAATGCAAACTAAAACTTCTTAAACTAAACACCACGTATAACACAAGAGTGTAGCCGGATTTCCCGTGAAGGGCTCTGGACTACTCCTCAAGATTCCTCTAAGTAAGAGTTGAGGTGCCGCGTTGGCTCTCTTGGTTGAATACAAGTGTTAGCAAACAATCCCCAAGCTTATAACAATATGAGCATAAATATATATCAAGCATATAAAGATGAAAGCAATATAATCATGCAAGATATAAAAACAAGTAAAATATAGAGAGCAATCGCAAACACGGGAGATTTGTTTTGAGGTTCGAGCATACTTGCTCTACGTCCCCGCCTTCAACACTATGAAGAATTTCCACTAAAATCGATCCACCGGATCACTCGGTGCCGCAACACCTACAAGGAATTCCCACTAGAACTCTTGGACTCTCTAGTCCCTCTCTTGTTTCCGAACACACTGCAAGCCCACAAGCTCGCCGAGGCCACACCTCTACAATGAGTTCACACAAGAACCCGAAACACCGCGAACCCGCAAGTCCGCCTCCTCAAAACAAAGATGAAGTCTTTGGTGATCACAACACTTTGATCACCTAAAAACAATCTCACAATAACACTCCTATAGGATGAATATATCAATGGATAGCTCAAGTGTTTGTGAGAAAAATAAGGATTGAAGTTGTGATGGAAAACACAAGAAATACTTTGATAAACACTCTTGATAAACTTCCCTTTTGATTGGAAATATTTGCTCTCAAACAAGTGGAGAAAACCTCTTAATAGAGTATGAAAAACTATCTTTAAAACTCTCCAAAAAACTTAGCTAAAACAGCCCAAGAAAAACCCAATTTATAGGGCTCTCAAAAACTAGCCGTTACAGCCCAGTCAGCAGCTCTGGCTGTTGTTGGTCGACCGGCCCGGTCGACCGCCAACGATCAGAAATCTGACCGTTGGTCCAGCGGTCGACGGCCTGGTCGACCGAGGCCTGGAACAGAGAGAAGACACTCTCTGCCGGTCGACCGGCCCGGTCGACCGGGGCTTTCTAGAGAGCAGAAGCTCTCTGGCGGTCGACCGGGTCGGTCGACCGGCCCTCCAGCCAGAACTGGCGTGCACGTTTGTATACGTCGGTCGACCGACTCGCTCGACCGACTCCTGGCTCGGTCGACCGGTCCGGTCGACCGGCAGAAGCCAGAACAGGGATTTATGGGTAATAAAAACTTGGCATTTTGACTCAAATAAAATCCCATAAAATCTCTAAAAATCTACAAAAATAGTTTCAGTATAATACTTTGAAAATCAAATATGTTTGAGTAAAATCAAGACATGTTACAAATATTTTGAACTATTTTTGTAACTTAGAAATTTTGGCATAAAACAAAAACCGTATTTTTCCAAATTGGTTTTTCCAAAACTTATTTTTTCAAAACTTCTCCAAATACAAAAACAAGATATTTTAAACACTTTTAAAGCATAGAGTGTATGAAAATAATCCACTACACATACATGATGAAATATCTATGTTTTTGACATTAAACACTAAAATATGTTTTGGTTAAAACACATGTATATATTAAACTCCTAAAACCAAAACGGTACTTTTCCAAAATGAAAACTCTTTTTTGAAAACTAATCTAAATCTTGTGTGTGAGTGTATATGGTATACTTGAGCAATCCACCAACTATTCTATCCTTTACATTTTATCTAAAAATAAAATCTTAATAAAAAAACAACCTAGACTCAAGTCTTGATCTTGAAGGTCTTCACTTGAAGTCTTCTTCTCCTCTTGACTTGGTCCAAACTTGATCCAAAGAGCTAGATTCCTCTTGAGTACTTGATGTGGTCTTGATGCATAGGCTCTTGAATCAAACCGTGCTAGCTCCAAAACTTGACTTTAAATCCTTTGTTGAAGCTAAACACCAACTAAGATCTTGATCATAAATCTGAGACTAATTAAACACAATATCATTAGTATTATAACTACATGAGTTGATCATCATCAAAACTAGAGTGATGAGCCTTTGGGCCAACAATCTCCCCCTTTTTGATGATGACAAAACTCATGGAGTTATATATGCATGGATTAAAGTAAAGCTTCAAAGAAGCTCCCCCTTAACTCATGCATCACAATAAATAATAATATATGGTAATAAAGCACATAAAACTAAACAAACATGTATGCAAACATAAGGAGATAAACATGCCAATCAAGCATAAAACTCATCAAATTCTTTTCTCCTTTTTGTAAAAACAAAACAAATATGCATAAACAAAAATTCTTCTCCCCCTTTATGTGTAAAGCAAGGAAAACATGCATATATACTAAGATACTTCTCCCCCTTTTTGTCAATCATCAACAAAGGGGTTAAAGTAAACACAAAACAATGTTTTCCCCCCTTTGTTAGAAACAAAAAAAAAATCAACAAAGGGGTGAAATCAAATCAATCAATAAAGAGATATATGCGATATACATTCATGAAGAGGAAGACGCTAAGTTAACTTCCCTACATATATGCATTACATGAAGAAGGGATGACGAGCCCTAACTCACATAACGCATAATATGCAATGCATAAGAGGAGATGTGAAGCTCCCCCTACACACGTGTATCGCATAAAGAAGAGTTGTCAAGCTCCTCAATATAAGATACACTCAACATGAATCTATATGTAGAAGAGATGTTAAGCTCCCCTTGCATAAAGGCAATATATATCAAAATATTTTTAATAATCCAATTTTTGAGATACCAATTGGAACTAAAACATATCAAAAACATTTTTAATATTTCAATTGTAACTAAACAATACAAATTTTGAATTCTAATGGTAATTGAAACATTTTACCAATTGAAATTTGATACCAATGAAGGAAAGTATTTTATATTTTGATACCAATTAAAATTTTCATGGATACCAATTGAAATAAATAGTTCAATAGATACCAATTAAAATATATTGTACATTTTGATATCAATAAAAAATACCAATTGTAAAAAAATATCAATTGAAGATAATGCATAAGCTTATATAAAAAGTACAAATTGAGAAATCAATTGAAAATTAAGATTTGAATTAAGCTTAGCATAAACATACTTTGTGCTATAAACAAGTAAATATCTCGACAATCAAGCACCAATAAATCATATATATGTATGAAAATGAAAATATCAATAGAAATTGATATTATTTGAAATGTGAAGCATATATATATATAGAAAATATGAGTATATACAAAAAAAAATAAATTGAGATACCAATTGAAAATATGATGTAAATCAAGTATATAACTCATAATAAACCACTCTTTTTATGCACAAGATAAAAGATTTTCAATAAGGCTTACAAGGCATACTCACCTATCCATCCGCCCATGAAGGGGTTGGTAGGGTTTTCAAAATAGAGTTTGAAAAATATTTTTATAGTGAAACAATACCATTTGAAGAATAAATAACTAGTTAAATTAATTTTTGAAAAACTAGTTAAAGATCCTTCAAAACATGAAACCAAATCATATGTCTATCATGAAACATACTAAATACATAAAGGTTGACACTCGAAATTTATAAGACTCAAAACTAATCATGAAACAAAGTCATGAATAAACAAATAAAGTGTGAGTGTACATGAATCATGTAATTAGCATTTTTCATGAAGATAGTCAATGAAGCTCAAAACAAACATGAAAATTCATTTTTCATAAAAGATGAAAATCATAAAAATTCATTTTTCATCTAAAAACAAACTTCAAGGTATATGTATGATTTATCCAAGGCTAACAATATACATACATATCCTAAACTAAAATGAGTCTATGATATAATTTGCATGAAGGCAAGAGACTCACGGGTATACATGTATATTTATTAGATTTGAATAAAAATTGCATATACATGAAGCAAAACATGAAAATAGGCAAAACAAGTGTAAATGAGAAAATCATCAAAACTAGGCTATACATGTGCATATAGTGAGTACAAATGAACAATGAAGTGCAAACGTATATGAATCAAATATCGCTCACTACTTGTACATGTATCTATCCAAGTTTTGATAAAAACTACATTTAAATAAGTTATATACCTCATGAAGCACAAAACAAATAAAACATGAACATGCTAAAAATATCATATATGAAAAAGCATGTAAATAAAATAAGAGTTTAGAGATAGTTACCAAACCAAGGAACTATGCTCTAATTCTCCAAAACATGAAGGTTGTCCCACCAAACCTCCTTGATAGCGGTGCATCAAATATATGTCCATCAAGTCCATGTGCATCCACCACCAAGGCACCATCCCTCTCACGTTTTGTGAGAGCCCGCACCTACATCAAATACAGAAGGTGAGAATTTTGGTACCCATTTTCTTTGGGTCCACGAGGGTTAGCATTGTAAGGAACCCAAACATTCTTTTTAGCAAAATTTAAAGCATTTATCTTATCATAACAAAATTTTGCTAAATGGCCTTTGCGGCCACAATGTGTACACTTGTACACTCTACTATGCACATGTGAATGAGAATGATCATGGCGTGCAAAATGTGCATAAGCATGTTGTGGGTGGGTGCATGAATATGTGGAGCTTGTTTTTTTGAAACAAGGATTCCAATCTTTTATGGTTAAATGCACAATTGCTCAAAGTTGAGCTTAACTATCAATTCTATTTTTCAAAAATTTAACTTCATTTTTATCAATGATAGCATGTAAAGCATGGTGAGAATGAGAATCATTTTTCTTATTCTTTTTAGAAACATTTTCTTTTTATTTTTCAATAATTTTTCTTTTCAAGGAAGTGTTTTCATGCAAAGTAATTTCTTTTTGTTTTTCCACCAAAATGATTTTATTTTTCAAAGCATTATTTCCTTCACACATGTCATTTAACTTAGAAAGCAAGGAAATATTCTCATTTTTCAAAAACTCATTGTCTTTTTCAAAGCATGCAATTTTATTTTTAAAAGACTCATTTTCTTTTAAAACATTTTCAAAACTAGTTTAAAAAGAATCTTTTTCTTTTAACATGCAATCAATTTTATTTTTCATTTTCTTATTTTCTTTCTAAGCATGTCATATTTTTCAAGAAGTTTTTGACAAAATGATTCAAGCTCATCATAAGACATATCAACATCTTCTTCTACCTCGGATTCGGTATTTACCTCAAGGGGGTTATCCCCTTGGACCATGTAGCATACGTTGGAAGCTTCACTTCCAACATCTGAGTCGCTCCCCGCATAATATTGTTCTTGTTCGCCAAGGGAGATCAAAGAGTTCCATACTACAAAAGCCGAATCAAGATTAGCAACCCTAGATAAATAATCATCATTTAGGGTAGATCTTAAAGCATGTAGGGCTTTTGAGTTAGCCTCAATATACTTGCTATTATTAACATATGAATCTTTAGTAGTAGCAAGATAAACATGAATGCCTAGGCCTTTGAGGTACATAGACATCTTAACCTTCCAAGTTTTGAGTGTCAAAAATGGGAGGTGACATGAAATCCATAGTGTGTGTAAACAAATATTGTGATTAGCTATAAATGAGGATCTTTAACTCTAGGTTGTAAGACCCAAATCAAGAGCACGTGGCTCTGATACCAATTGTAATCACCTAGAGGGGGGTGAATAGGTGACTAGCTAATCTAATAGTCAATTAATGCGGAATTAAAACTTATTAATGCAAACTAAAACTTCTTAAACTAAATACCACGTATAACACAAGAGTGTAGCCGGATTCCCCATGAAGGGCTCTGGACTAACTCCTCAAGATTCCTCTAAATAAGAGTTGAGGTGCCGCGTTGGCTCTCTTTGTTGAATAAAGTGTTAGCAAACAATCCCTAAGCATATAACAATATGAGCACAAATATATATCAATCATATAAAGATGAAAGCAATATAAGCATGCAAGATATAAAAACAAGTAAAAGATAGAGATAGCAATCGCAAACATGGGAGATTTTTTTCGAGGTTCGAGCACACTTGCTCTACGTCCCCGCCTTCAACACTATGAAGGATTTTCACTAAAATCGATCCCACCGGATCACTCGGTGCTGCAACACCTACAAGGAGTTCCCACTAGAACTCTTGGACTCTCTAGTCCCTCTCTTGTTCCCGAACACACCGCAAGCCCACAAGCTCGCCGAGGCCACACCTCTATAATGAGTTCACACAAGAACCCGAAACACCGCGAACCCGCAAGTCCGCCTCCTCAAAACGAAGATGAAGTCTTTGGTGATCACAACACTTTGATCACCTAAAAAAAATCTCACAATAACACTCCTATAGGATGAATATATTAATGGATAGCTCAAGTGTTTGTGAGAAAAATAAGGATTGAAGTTGTGGTGGAAAACACAAGAAACACTTTGATAAACACTCTTGATAAACTTCCCTTTTGATTGGAAATATTTGCTCTCAAACAAGTGGAGAAAACCTCTTAATAGAGTAGGAAAAACTATCTTTAAAACTCTCCAAAAACTTAGCTAAAACAGCCCAAGAAAGACCCAATTTATAGGGCTCTCAAAAACTAGCCGTTACAGCCCAGTCAACAGCTCTGGCTGCTGTCGGTCGACCGGCCCGGTCGACCGCCAACGGTCAGAAATCTGACCGTTGGGTAGCGATCGACCGGCCCGGTCGACCGAGGCCTGGAATAGAGAGCAGACACTTTCTGCCGGTCGACCGCCCCGGTCGACCGGGGCTTTCTAGAGAGCAGAAGCTCTCTGGCGGTCGACCGGGTCGGTCGACCGGCCCTCCAGCCAGAACTGGCGTGCACGTTTTTGCGCGCCGGTCGACCGACTCCTGGCTCGGTCGACCGGTCCGGTCGACTAGCAGAAGCCAGAACAGGGATTTATGGGTAATAAAAACTTGGCATTTTGACTCAAATAAAATCCCATAAAATCTCTAAAAATCTACAAAAATAGTTTCAGTATAATACTTTGAAAATCAAACATGCTTGAGTAAAATCAAGACATGTTACAAACATTTTGAACTATTTTTGTAACTTAGAATTTTGGCATAAAACAAAAACCGTATTTTTCCAAATTGGTTTTTCCAAAACTTATTTTTCCAAAACTTCTCCAAATACAAAAACAAGATATTTTAAACACTTTTAAAGCATAGAGTGTATGGAAATAATCCACTACACATACATGATGAAATATCTATGTTTTTGACAATAAACACTAAAATATGTTTTGGTTAAAACACATGTATATATTAAACTCCTAAAACCAAAACGGTATTTTCCAAAATGAAAACTCTTTTGTGAAAACTCATCTAAATCTTGTGTGTGAGTGTATATGGTATACTTGAGAAATCCACCAACTATTCTATCCTTTACATTTTATCTAAAAATAAAATCTTAATAAAAACAAACCTAGACTCAAGTCTTGATCCTGAAGGTCTTCACTTGAAGTCTTCTTCTCCTCTTAACTTGGTCCAAACTTGATCCAAAGAGCTAAACTCCTCTTGAGTACTTGATGTGGTCTTGATGCATAGGCTCTTGAATCAAACCGTGCTAGCTCCAAAACTTGACTTTAAATCCTTTGTTGAAGCTAAACACCAACTAAGATCTTGATCATAAATCTGAGACTAATTAAACACAAGATCATTAGTACTATAACTACATGAGTTGATCATCATCAAAACTAGAGTGATGAGCCTTTGGGCCAACAGGTCGGTCGACCGGCCGGTCGACCGGAAGGGCAAAAATGCCCTTTTTAGCAGCCAACGGGCAGATTCCAAATGGGGTATAAATATCCCCATTTGAGTTGGTTTTTAAAAAGATTTTCAAGAGGAAAAATTTCTCATATTCTCAAGTGTTTAATACAAGTTTTCAAAAGAGCTTTTAAGGCAAAAAGATTCATCTTTATTTGTTTTCAGGGGTTGGAAAAATTAAAGAAAAATAAAGATTTGGGATATTTGTTTTGTTCTTCATTCTACATCTATTCTAGTTGTTTTCCCAGTAGTTTTTTTCTTTGTTATTTGATTTCTAAACACCTTGATTTCTCACACTTGAGCTTATCTTCTATCCTATCTATTTAGGATTTTTGTTTTGTGGGAAAAGAAATTGGTTTGTGGTCTTTGTGATCACCAAGTTGTAAACCTTCCATTGATTATGATATCCCTCTAGTGAGAGGTGATTGAGTTGTTATCTCTCAAGTGTGAGGTGATAGTGAAAGTGGTATTTGGCTCCCTCTACTGAGAGGTGGAGATTGTATTGGAATCCCTTAAGTGTGAGGTGATTGTGTTTGAGTGGCTTTGTGCCTACCCTCTAAGTGTAGAGGTGATTTGTTTGTGCTTTGCCTCTAGTGAGAGGTTGTATTGGTTGAGAGAGGAGTTGTGTACTCCAAATTGTAATTGCCCCAAATCCTCAGTAGAGGTTCCTGTAAGTACACCTAGAGGGGGGGGTGAATAGGTGTACGGCTAATCGAATGAACAAAATGCGGAAATTAAAACTTAATTTCAACACACTTAGTGTAACCAACGAGTGTAGCCGAATTCCCAGTGAAGGGCTCTGGACTAACTCCTCTTGATTCCTCTAAATAAGAGTTGAGGTGCTATATGAAGCTCTCGTGGTTAGACACAAGTGAGGCACACACAAACAACACAAGCATGTATATGATATGGCAATATGAATCAATGCAAGGCACAATATAAAAGAGAGAGAGTTAGAGTCAATGGATCAAACGCAAACACCGAGATTTGTTTCGAGGTTCGAGCACCCAGCTCTACGTCCCCGCCTTCACACAGAAAGATTTTCACTAACTTGTCCACACAGGACTTCCCATATAGGGAACCTTCACTGAGGATTTAGGGCAATACAATAACAGGGAGTACACAACTCCTCTCTTTACAAACACAATCACCTCACACTTGAGGGATGGGCAGCCAAACAACCAATCAACCTCTCACTAGAGGGATAGGGCACAAAGCCACCACTCTAACAATTAACCTCTACACAAGAGGGATATCACAAATAAGGAGGGTTTACAACTTGGTGATCACAAAGACCACAAACAACTTCTTTCTCACTAAACAAAGATCCTAATAGATAGGTAGATATGATAAGCTCAAGTGAGAAAATAAAGTGTTTGGAAATGAAAATAACAAAGAAAAACACTTGGGAAAATCACAAGATAGATATTCAAATAAAGATCAAAAACCAATTCCCAAATACTCTCTTTTTCTTTGAATTTTCCAACACTTTAAAACAAATGAAGATAGATCTTTTGAACCCAAAACTCTTTTGAAAACTTGCTATTTAAACACTAGAGAAGAAGTAAATTTTTGCTCTAAAAATTCTTATCCAAAACAGCTCTCAAATGGGGTATTTATAACCCCCACAAAATTCTGCCCGTTGGCAGGCAGAAAGGTCAAAATGACCTTCCGATCGACCGGCCAACGGTCAAATTTCTGACCGTTGATCCTGCCGGTCGACCGCGTGGTCGACCGATGCCAAGCCTACGGTCGACCGCCCCAACCCGAGAGTAGGGCACTTTCAATCGGTCGACCGGGCGGTCGACCGGCCTAAGTGGCTGGCTATGTGCACGTCCTCGTGCACGTCGGCCGGCCGGTCCGGTCAACCGCCAGAGCCTGGTAGGTCTGATTTTCAGAACTTAAAACTTGGGTTTTTTATTATCAAATAAATCCCATAAAAATCTCTAAAAATTCACAAAAATAGTTTCAGTATAATACTTTGATATACAAACATGTTTGAGTAAAATCAAACCATGTAACAAACATTTTGAACTATCTTTGTAACTTAGAAATTTTGCCGAAAACCAAAATCCGTATTTTTCAAAACTTAGATTTTTGAAATGAAAAATCGTTTTGTCTAAAACACTTGCAAATGCAAAAACATGATATTGAAACAACTTTGAGGCATATAGTATATGGATATAATCCAATATACATATAAAGATATGTATCAGTGTTTTTGACATTAAATCCGAAAATAAGTTTTGTTTAAAATACCAAAACTCTAAACTCATGAAATGGACTATCAAACTAAGTTTGTTTAAATAGTTGAAGCAAAGATGTATATAGAACAAATCTAATATACATTAAACCATGTAAACTTGTTTTGATTCTATCTATTCATGAAAACCAAGATCGGTTAAACCGAAAACCGAAAACCAATAAACATGAAACGTGTGTGTGTTGAACTTGAGCATATCACACTATCTAATCTTTAATAATGGATCTAAACTATAAACTAAACAATGTACCAAAGTCTTCTTGTAGAGCGCCATCTCCAAGTCGACTCGATCCAAACGTGATCCACCGAGCTTGACTCCAAACGAGTGCTAGGTATGAACTTGACGCTCGGGCTCTTGAATCACCAAGTGAAAGCTTCAAAACACCTTTGTTGAAGCTAATCACCTACTAATATCTTGTTAAGTATCTGAAACTAAATATCACAAGATTATTAGTAAACTATAACTACATGAGTTAATCATCATCAAAACTAGAGTGGAAGGCCTCTGGGCCAACAATCTCCCCCTTTTTGATGATGACAAAACTCATGGAGTTATATATGCATGGATTAAAGTTAAGCTTCAAAGAAGCTCCCCCTTAACTCATGCATAGAAAAAAAACAATAAGATATGCAATGAATATTAAACATGAATATGCATAAACATGCATAATGAAATAAACATGCTCTTGATACCAAACTTTTAAAATAAATTCCTTTTCCTTTTTAAAAGACATGTTCTTTAAATAATTGCTCTTGATACCAATAAAAATTTCAATTTGAAAACTTTATCAATAAAAGCAATAAAAGCTCTTGATACCAATCAATAAAAACTCTTGATACCAATTGAAAGATAATCAATAAAAGCACTTGATACCAACAATAAAAATTTTAACAAAAGTTCTTGATATCAATAAAACAAAACAACAAAGCATGATTATCCATGCTCTTGATATCAATATCAACAAAACATCAAAACATAAAACAAACTCTCTTGATACCAATATGAAACAAACTTTGATATAAACCTACAAATAAACAATAAACATGCATATAAACTCAAATACTTCTCCCCCTTTTTGTCAATCATCAACAAAGGGGTTAAAGTAAACAATAAAACAATGTTCTCCCCTTTTGTCTTAAACAAAAAAATATCAATAAGGGGTGAAATAAAATCAAAACTTTATGATACTGAAAAACACCTAGAGGGGGGTGAATAGGTGTAAGTGCTAATCTAGAACTAAATGCAATACTATGTGCGCTAAATGCGGAAGCTAATGCAAATCTTGCAACACACTTAGTACAATCAACAAGTGTAGCCGAATTCCCCGTGAAGGGCTCTGGACTAACTCCTCTTGATTCCCCTTGAATGGGTTGAGGTGCTATGTGAAGCTCTTGTGATTAGGTACAAGTGAGGCACACACAAACAACCAAGCATATAAGATGAATAGGCAATATGAATATATGCAAGGCAACACAAGCAAATAGATATGATATGGCAATATGAACTATGCTCAATACAAGCAAATATGGTATGATGATATGAATGATGCTTTGCACAATTATAAGAGAGAGTTAGAGAGACAATGGATCAAAACGCAAACACCAAGATATGTTTCGAGGTTCGAGCACCTTGCTCTACATCCCCGCCTACACCACCGTGTAGGATTTCCAATCCACTATCTCCCACCGAGGGAACCTCTACCGAAGAGGATTTGTTACAACACTAGGAGTACCAAACTCCTCTCTCAAACAACCACCTCACAACCGAGGGGTAGGCCCGTAGCCAATACAACAACCAATCCACCTCACTCTAGAGGGATACAAACCAACAACCAACTCCACCTCACCAAGAGGGAGCAAACACCAATCTCCACCTCTACCTAAGAGGGAGCAAACCAACAACCCAATTACACAACCTCAACCTCTACCAAAGAGGGAGCAACCAAGAAATCAAGGGTTTACAATAAGTGGTCTCTTTCAACCACAAACCTCTTTCCTTTTTCTTTTTTTCACAAAAACAAGATCCTAATAGATTAGGATAGTATGATAGCTCAAGTGTGGAAAACTAGGTGTTTGGAAAACAAGCAACAAAGAAAAATACTTGGAAAAATTCTTGCAAATGATATAGAATGAAAACCAAGACAAATCTCCCAAAATACTCTTTTCTTTGATTTTTCCAAAAACCTAAAACAAAAAGGATGAGAAGTTTAAAGCCCAAAAACTCTTTTTAAAACTCTTTTAAACACTTCAGAAAACTGGAATTTTTCCTCTTAAAAATCTTGGCCAAAATCCCCAAAGAGATGGGGTTTATATAGGCCCATCAGAAAACTAGCCGTTAGGCTGAGCTGGCAGCCTGACAGGCTGACGGTCGACCGGCCCGGTCGACCGCCAACGGTCAGAATTATGACCGTTGGGCAACAGCGGTCGACCGGCCCGGTCGACCCAAACAAACAGAGAGCTCTGCTCTCGTCCCGGTCGACCGGCCCGGTCGACCGCCCCAGTGACTCCAAACGTGCACAATCTGTGCACGTCGGTCGACCGGCCCGGTCGACCGACTTCACCTCAAGTCGACTAGTCAGAGGACCAAGTCGACTTGGTTGAAGCCTGGAACAACACTCTGAGTCAGAAAACATGTTAAAATATTTTCTAAAAATCTTTTAACACTTCTAAAAATCCACAAAAACTTGTTTTATCATTTTATATTGAAACATAAACAAGTGATAAAAATTTCAAGACATATATCAATCATATCAATTCATTTTTGTGTCTTGCCAATTTTATCAAAAACAAAACTTGTATTTTTATCAAACTTGATTTTTCAACACATGAATAGGGATATCAAAATAAGTTTGTCTATCAAGTTTAAAGCATGAATGTATATCTAGAACATATCTAATATACATAGGAATAAAGTAAACTTGTTTTGATCTACTATCCATGAGAACCAAAATCCAAATCATGAAACGTGTGTGTTATGTGCACTTGAGCATATCAACTATACTAAGCTTTACAAATGGATCTAAACACACTATCTAAACTATGGATACCTAAGTCTTCTTGATGATCTTCATCTTCAAGTTGACTTGCTCCAAAACTCCATCCATGGGCTAGGCAATGTGTGATCTTGAAGTTTAGCCCTGGAATCACTTGTGAAAGCTTCCAAACACCTTGTTGAAGCTAATCACCAACTAATATCTTGGTTAATGATCTGAAACTTAAACAACACAAGATTATTAGTAAACATAACTACATGAGTTAATCATCATCAAAACTAGGGTGGAAGGCCTTTGGGCCAACAATCTCCCCCTTTTTGATGATGACAAAACTCATGGAGTTATATATGCATGGATTAAAGTTAAGCTTCAAAGAAGCTCCCCCTTAACTCATGCATAAGCAAATAGATAAAAGATATGTAATGAATGTACATAAACATGCATGCATCAACATGCATAAAACATATTCTAGAAGCTCTAGATACCAATTAAATTAATAACACATTAATAACAATACTAGATGCTCTAGATACCAAATAAAACTACAAATAAAACTTAATATATGCAAAAACATAACTATGCATATATATAAAACTCACAAATAATTCTCCCCCTTTTTGTCAATCATCAACAAAGGGGTAAACAATCAAAACAATATAATGAGGGGTAAAAATCTTTCTCCCCCTTTTGTGTCAATCAAAACAATACAAACAATGGACTCCCCTTTTTGTCTAAAAATAAAAACAAAGTCAATAAGAGGTGACTACAAACATGATATCAATTAAAAATATGTCAATGAAGCAACTTGATACCAAGTGCAAATAAACAAAGATCAATAAATGTTATATGCTATATACATTCATGAAGAGGAAGACACTAAGTTAGCTTCCCTACACATATGCATTACATGAAGGAGGGATGTTAAGCCCTAATTCACATAACACACATTATGTAATGAATAAGAGGAGATGTGAAGCTCCCCTACACACGTGTACCACATAAAGGAGAGATGTTAAGCTCTTCAATATACAATACACTCAACATGAATCTATATGTAGAAGAGATGTTAAGCTCTCCTTGCATATAAGAAATTTAAATCAAAACTTTTGTATTTTACTTTAAACTAAATTTTTTTAGATACCAATTTAAAACACAAGACATCTTGATATCAATTGAAATTAAACATAACAAATTTTGAATGTCTAAACACAAATTTGATACCAATTGTAAATGTTTTACCAATAGAAAAGATTTTACATAGAAACATTGATACCAATTGTAAGAATTATTCATTTTAAACATATGATACCAAATTCGAATTTTCAATCTTAAAGTATGGGAGTACAAATACCAATTGAAAGACAAAATCAAATTTTCTCCCCCTTTATGAAATACAAACTAAAATAATTCATAGTCTTGATACCAATTTAAAAGTAATCAATTTAAACAAAATTGAAACTCAAGCACTAGCATAAACACAAACATATATATGTATGGAAAATAGATACCAATTGAAATTGATATTCTTGGAATTGAAAGCATAGATACATACAAAACACATATGAGTATACAAGAGAATCAAGATTGATACCAATTGAAAGAGTTCAATGATACCAATTGACATAACAATAAAAACATGGTATAACTCATATAACTAATCCTCCCATCTCATGATCAAGTTTTTAAATGATTTTCATTTTAAAGCACTCATGAACATGATCTCCCATCCATCTTCCCATAGATGGTAGGGGTTTTCAAAAAAATAGATTTGAAAATGTAGTTGTTTGAAAAACTCTACCAAAGTGAAGAATACGAACTAGTTAAAATGGAAAATTTTGTTAACTAGTACGAAATCCTTCAAGCAAGGAATAAACTAAAAATAATTTTCATAAAACATGAAATCTACAAGATAATCAACACTCTAATTCAATTAGGCATAAATATGACTCATGAAAACAAAACATGAGCAAGCAATAAATGTGAGTGTACAAATAAAGTGTGAATAACATAGTCATGAAAATTTTTCATTAAGCTCAATTATTCCTTTAAAACATGAAAATACGAAAATTATCAAAACTTATTTAATCTTCAAGGCATATGTATGTCTAATACAAACTAAGGTATACATACATATCCAAAACACGACGAGTCCACAAAATATATGCATTAAGGCACGTGGCTCAAAAGGATAAACATGTATATCTAATAGTTTGGACAAGATAGACATATACATGAAGTTAAACAATTAAACACAAAACTAAATCTTCACCAAAACAAATTTCATTTCATGGTATATGTATGAATTGTCAACACAATAAGTATACATACATATCCCTAAACACAATTGAGTCCATATACATAGATTTGCATGAAAGGCAAATGACTCAAGGGGTATACATGTATATCTTAAAGTTTGGCAATACAAACATATACATGAAGTGAAAAACTCATAAAACAAATTCAAAAATGGAATACAAGTTTGAAATGTATGAATCATCAAAACTAGATTATACTAGCACATCTAATGGGAACAAATAAGCAATCAAGCTCATACATATATAGATTTATTTGTGGCCCACTATATGTACAAGTATAAGTCCTAGTCTTAATGAAAACTAACATCTTAAACAAGTAATCTTAACATGAAGCATCAAAACACAATATAAAAATCATCATGATAAAACTAAAACATGATTACTATGTAAATTCACATGTATTAGATTCATGATGTACATTATAGCTTAAACAAAAGTGAGAACACTAAGAATGGGTTCATATAAGCATGTGTGTCTGAAATACTATACATGTATGTCAAGGATCTAATAAACATGGTAATTACATACTAATCCATAGACAATGAAACATGCTATAAAACATCAAAACATGCTATAAATTTTAATTATGAAAGCATGTAAATAATAAATGGGAGTAAAGGATTGTTACCAAAACCGAAGAAGCAACTCTCCTTGTCTCCAAAACATGGTGGTCTTCTCCACCAAATCTACCCTTGAAAGTGATGCATCCAAATGATTTCCTTTAAGTCCGGAACGCATCCACTCCAAGGTGTCATCACTCTCACGTCATGTGAGAGCCCACACCTACATCAAAAATAATAGGAGGGGTGGTCTTTGGTACCCATACTCTTTTGGGTCCATGGGAGTTAGTATCTTCTCTAACCCAAACGAATTTCTTTGCTAAATTATCAACATGTAATCTATCATAGCAAAATTTAGCAAGGTGGCCCTTACGTCCATAATGTGTACAAGTGTACACATGAGCATACATATGGTGATGGGAGTGTCCGTGAGGAGCATGTGTATGCCGTAGAGGGTGTGCATGCATAAAAGTTGGAACTTATTTCTTTCGAACCAAGGATTCCAAGCGAGTGTGGTTCATGGCACATTGGCTCATAGTGGAGCCCAAACAATCTACCTTCTTCTTAAGCATGGATATATCATTATTAATCTTAGAAGAAGAGGTACATGCATTAGGTAGACTAGATGAAGAAGCTACACTAGCATGGCAAACATGTGCATCAATTTTATTTTCAAAACCATATTCTTATCTAAACAAGCATTCAACTCATTTGAAATAGAAATGATTTTATTTTTCAAAGCAACATTTTCTTTTAAAACAAAATCAATTTTTGAAGACAAATTTTCATTTTTCTTCAAAATAGCATGGCAATCATTTTTAGATTTTAAAGATTCATTTTCTTTAAGTGCAAGATCAAGTTGAGATTTTAATGAATCCCTCTCATTAGCAATCTCCTCTTTTTCTTGCAAAACAACATCAAGTCTAGCAATCAAATTTTTATTTTCATTATTAATGCCTAGACTTTTCTTTTTCAACAAATTATATTTTTCTATTAATTTTTCACACACAATAGAAAGTTCTTCATTCAAAGCATGGGCATCAATATGATCATTTGAAGAACTAGCATCATCATCACTATCTAAGTGGGGTTCCGAATGTACCTCAAGGGAGTCATTCCCTTGGACCATGAAGCATTGAGAATCGGATTCTCCACTAGATTCCTCTTCTTGGATTTGTACTTGAAGCTCGGAGGTGGTGGTTGTTGTCAACTTGTTCCACACTACAAAAGCGGAATCAAGGTTAGAAATACTCAAGAGATAATCTTTAGATAAAGTGCTTCTAATGGCCTCAAGGGCTTGTGCATTGGCCCCTATATGATTGCTATCACTAAGGAAGGATTCCTTGGTAATGGCAAGGTAAACTTTATGACCTAGGGTTTGTAAATAAACGGTCATCCTAATCTTCCAAACATGAATGTTGGAAGGGTCAAACATAGGTGGGGTCATGAAAGTCATGGCAAACTATATGTGTGCAAAACAAGCAAATGCAAACAATAGATTAGCAAGCAAATGGATCTCACTCCTAGGATGTTAAGCCTAATATCAGGAGCACTAGCTCTGATACCAATTGAAAAACACCTAGAGGGGGGGTGAATAGGTGTAAGTGCTAATCTAGAACTAAATGCAATACTATGTGCGCTAAATGCGGAAGCTAATGCAAATCTTGCAACACACTTAGTACAATCAACAAGTGTAGCCGAATTCCCCGTGAAAGGCTCTGGACTAACTCCTCTTGATTCCCTTGAATGGGTTGAGGTGCTATGTGAAGCTCTTGTTGATTAGGTACAAGTGAGGCACACACAAACAACCAAGCATATAAGATGAATAGGCAATATGAATATATGCAAGGCAACACAAGCAAATAGATATGATATGGCAATATGAACTATGCTCAACACAAGCAAATATGGTATGATGATATGAATGATGCTTTGCACAATTATAAGAGAGAGAGTTAGAGAGACAATGGATCAAAACGCAAACACCAAGATATGTTTCGAGGTTCGAGCACCTTGCTCTACATCCCCGCCTACACCACCGTGTAGGATTTCCAATCCACTATCTCCCACCGAGGGAACCTCTACCGAAGAGGATTTGTTACAACACTAGGAGTACCAAACTCCTCTCTCAAACAACCACCTCACAACCGAGGGGTAGGCCCGTAGCCAATACAACAACCAATCCACCTCACTCTAGAGGGATACAAACCAACAACCAACTCCACCTCACCAAGAGGGAGCAAACACCAATCTCCACCTCTACCTAAGAGGGAGCAAACCAACAACCCAATTACACAACCTCAACCTCTACCAAAGAGGGAGCAACCAAGAAATCAAGGGTTTACAATAAGTGGTCTCTTTCAACCACAAACCTCTTTCCTTTTTCTTTTTTTCACAAAAACAAGATCCTAATAGATTAGGATAGTATGCTAGCTCAAGTGTGGAAAACTAGGTGTTTGGAAAACAAGCAACAAAGAAAAACACTTGGGAAAATTCTTGCAAATGATATAGAATGAAAACCAAGACAAATCTCCCAAAATACTCTTTTCTTTGATTTTTTCAAAAACCTAAAACAAAAAGGATGAGAAGTTTAAAGCCCAAAAACTCTTTTTAAAACTCTTTTAAACACTTCAGAAAACTGGAATTTTTCCTCTTAAAAATCTTGGCCAAAATCCCCAAAGAGATGGGGTTTATATAGGCCCATCAGAAAACTACCCGTTAGGCTGAGCTGGCAGCCTGACAGGCTGACGGTCGACCGGCCCGGTCGACCGCCAACGGTCAGAATTATGACCGTTGGGCAACAGCGGTCGACCGACCCGGTCGACCCAAACAAACAGAGAGCTCTGCTCTCGTCCCGGTCGACCGGCCCGGTCGACCGCCCCAGTGACTCCAAACGTGCACAATCTGTGCACGTTGGTCGACCGGCCCGGTCGACCGACTTCACCTCAAGTCGACTAGTCAGAGGACCAAGTCGACTTGGTTGAAGCCTGGAACAACAATCTGAGTCAGAAAACATGTTAAAATATTTTCTAAAAATCTTTTAACACTTCTAAAAATCCACAAAAACTTGTTTTATCATTTTATATTGAAACATAAACAGGTGATAAAAATTTCAAGACATATATCAATCATATCAATTCATTTTTGTGTCTTGCCAATTTTATCAAAAACAAAACTTGTATTTTTATCAAACTTGATTTTTCAACACATGAATAGGGATATCAAAATAAGTTTGTCTAGTAAGTTTAAAGCATGAATGTATATCTAGAACATATCTAATATACATAGGAATAAAGTAAACTTGTTTTGATCTACTATCCATGAAAACCAAAATCCAAATCATGAAACGTGTGTGTTATGTGCACTTGAGCATATCAACTATACTAAGCTTTACAAATGGATCTAAACACACTATCTAAACTATGGATACCTAAGTCTTCTTGATGATCTTCATCTTCAAGTTGACTTGCTCCAAAACTCTATCCATGGGCTAGGCAATGTGTGATCTTGAAGTTTTAGCCCTGGAATCACTTGTGAAAGCTTCCAAACACCTTGTTGAAGCTAATCACCAACTAATATCTTGGTTAATGATTTGAAACTTAAACAACACAAGATTATTAGTAAACATAACTACATGAGTTAATCATCATCAAACTAGGGTGGAAGGCCTTTGGGCCAACAGATACCATTGAAAAAATATATCAATTTAGTGCATCATGATATCAATAAAACATACCAATTGAAAGTACATAAAACATATATTTTTAATATAAATTTAAATAAACATGTCTATATTATACCAATTGAAAGTAAATAAAACATGTTAAAGAAATCAACCAAAATTTTGATATTAATTGAAAGATATAGACAATCTTGATATCAATTGTAAAGATTAGTACCAATTGAAAGTAATTTTTCATTAGGAGCATATGATACCAAGAATAATCAATATCATTTTTCAATCATTTTTCAACATAAAGTATGGGAGTAAAATACCAAAGGTAAACAAAACTAATTGAAAAGTGAAATATGAATTTTCTCCCCCTTTATGAAATTCCAAACAAAATGATGCATAAGCTTGTATAAGATACCAATTGAAACATAATCAATTGAAATATAATAGTCATTTAAGAAATCAAGCTTAGCATAACTAAAATTTGTGCTCAAAGATATAGAGATATAGTAAGCACTAATAAAGCATATATATATGTATGAAAAATTAAATACCAATCGAAATTGATACTATTTGAAGTTTAAACATACATATATATAAAAACATATATAAGTATACAAAAAGAATGTCATTAGTGATACCAATTGAAAAGATCTAATGATACCAATTGAAAACATAATAAGATCAAGTGTATAACTCATATTTCCTACCACCCATTTCATGCACATATTTAAAAGAATTTTCAATAATAAGCATACAAGGCATGGTCGCCCAACCAACCGCCCTTAAATGGGTAGGGGTTTTCAAAAATAAGTTTGAAAATATAGTATGTTTGAAAAAATCTACCATAATGAAGAATACGAACTAGTTATATGAAAATTTTGAAAACTAGTACGAAATCCTTCAAGTAAGGAATAAAGCAAAAATATATTTCATGAAAAACATGTAAATCACATGATCACCAAACACTCAAAATCTATATAGCACAAATTGTACTCATGAAAACAAAATCATGAGAAAACGTTAAATAAAGTGAGTGTATAAGAGTTATGTGAAACACATCATCATGAAAATAGACAATCAAGCTCAAAATGAAATTTCTTAAAACATGAAAGTCATCAAAACTAGAATTCTTCAAGGTATATGTATGTCTTATACAAACTAAAGTATACATACATATCCAAACATAAATAAGTCCACAAAAGTGTATGCATGAAGGCAAGTGGCTCAAGGATGTATATGTATAGCTAATAGTTTAGACAAAATGGACATATACATAAAGTTAAACACAAACATGAAGAACATGCACAAAAATAGAGAATACAAGTCAAATGCATGAATCATCAAAACTAGGCTATATTAGCACATCTAATAAGTACAAATGAGCATTCAAGCACAAACATATAATAATTTATTTGTGGCTCACTAGTTGTACAAATATATACCTAAGTTTTAATGAAAACTAACATCTAAACATGTAATCAAAGCATGAAGCATGGAAATCAAAACAAAACTCACATGATCATTATGGAAAATGCCCATGAATAAGAGTTATGATATACATAATAGCTAAACTATGGAGAGAACACAAAATATGGGTCCATATAAACATGGGTGATCTCAAATGCTATACATGTATGTTAATGTCTAATAAGCATGGCATATGGCATAATGAGCATTAAAATAAGACATGCTATAAATGAATGATCTAAAAGCATGCAATTATAAATGAGGAGTTAGAGATTATTACCAAAATCGATAGGGCACATCTCCATATCTCCAAACCAAGGTGGTCCTCCCACTAAACTCCCCTTGAAAGTGATGCATCCAAATTTGTCCTCTTTAATCTCGGAACGCATCCACCTCAAGGTACCATCGCTCTCACGTCATGCGAGAGCCCACACCTACATCAAATAAAATAGGAGTGGTCTTTGGTACCCATACTCTTTTGGGTCCATGGGGGTTAGCTCCTTTCCTAACCCAAACAAAGTTAGTTGCTAAATTTACATCATGTATCTTATCGTAGCAAAATTTAGCAAGGTGGCCCTTACGTCCACAATGTGTACAAGTGTATACATAAGCATACATCATGTTATGGGAGTGAACGTGGGAAGCATGTGTATGCCGTGGTTTGTGTGCATGCATAAGAGGAACTTGTTTCTTTCGAAACATAGATTCCAACCGTGAGTGGTTCAAAGCACATTGCTCAAAGTGGAGCCCAAACAATCCACACTCTTCTTAAGCATACAAATATCATTTTCAATTATGGAAGAAGAGGTGCATGCAATAGGTGAGTTAGATGGTGAAGCTACACTAGCATGACAAACATGTGTAGACAAATCATTTTTCAAAGAAACATTTTTCTTTAAACAATCTTCCAATTCTTGTGAAATCAAATCAATTTTGTTTTTCAAAGAAACATTTTCTTTTAAAGTAAAATCAAGTTTAGAAGACAAGTTTTCTTTTTTCTTCAAAATATCATTACAATCATTTTTA
Source organism: Agave tequilana (assembly GCA_038442645.1). Lineage (NCBI taxonomy): Eukaryota > Viridiplantae > Streptophyta > Magnoliopsida > Asparagales > Asparagaceae > Agave > Agave tequilana. The sequence continues at coordinate 87,073 of JAVJIF010032728.1, forward strand.
TTTTTCAAAATCTTGTTTTCATTTAGGGCAAGATCAAGTTGGGATTTAAGTGAGTCACGTTCACTTGAAATCTCATCCCTTTCTTGCAAAGCAATCTCAAGTCTAGAAGATAAATTTTTACTTTCTTCTTTTAAACCAAAATTATCCTTTTTCAAAAGTTTATATTTTGAAATCAAATTTTCACAATTTTTGGCAAGTTCATCATTCAAGGCTTGTGCATCCATACACTCATTGCAACATGAACTAGTACTAGCATCTAGTTGAGTATCCGATTGTACCTCAAGGGAGTCATTCCCTTGGACCATGAAGCAACGTTCATCGGACTTGTCTCAACTAGATTCCCTCTTCTTATTGATAAGCGTTGGCAGCTCGGGAGATGTCAAAATGTTTCACACTGCAAAAGCGGAATCATAATGAGAAAACACATGTAAATATTTTTTATCAAGTGATGCTCTAAGTGCCTTTAGGGCTAGTGCATTGGCCTCTATATGCTTGCTATCACTAAGGTAGGATTCCTTGGTAATGGCAAGGTAAACTTTATAACCTAAGGCTTTTAAATGACAACTCATCATAACCTTCCATATATCAAGTCTAGAGATATCAAACATGGGAGGGCTATCCATGAGTGTAAACTATATGTGCAAATGCAAATGCAAATGATAGATTAGCAAAATCAAGATCACACTCCTAGGTGGTTAAACCTAATATCAGGACCGTAGGCTCTGATACCAATTGTAAGTACACCTAGAGGGGGGTGAATAGGTGTACGGCTAATCTAATGAGCAAAATGCGAAAATTAAAACTTAATTTTAACACACTTAGTGTAAACAACGAGTGTAGCCGAATTTCCGGTGAAGGGCTCTGGACTAACTCCTCTTGATTCCTCTGAATAAGAGTTGAGGTGCTATATGAAGCTCTCGTGGTTAGACACAAGTGAGGCACACACAAACAACACAAGCATGTATATGATATGGCAATATGAATCAATGCAAGGCACAATATAAAAGAGAGAGAGTTAGAGTCAATGGATCAAACGCAAACACCGAGATTTGTTTCGAGGTTCGAGCACCCAGCTCTACGTCTCCGCCTTCACACAGAAGGATTTCCACTAACTTGTCCACACAGGACTTCCCACACAGGGAACCTTCACTGAGGATTTGGGGTAATACAATAACAGGGAGTACACAACTCCTCTCTTTACAAACACAATCACCTCACACTTGAGGGATGGGCACAAAGCCAAACAACCAATCAACCTCTCACTAGAGGGATAAGGCACAAAGCCACCACTCCAACAATCAACCTCTACACAAGAGGGATATCACAAATAAGGAGGGTTTATAACTTGGTGATCACAAAGACCACAAACAACTTCTTTCTCACTAAACAAAGATCCTAATAGATAGGTAGATATGATAAGCTCAAGTGAGAAAATAAAGTGTTTGGAAATGAAAACAACAAAGAAAAACACTTGGGAAAATCACAAGATAGATATTCAAATAAAGATCAAAACCAATTCCCAAATACTCTCTTTTTCTTTGAATTTTCCAACACTTTAAAACAAATGAAGATAGATCTTTTGAACCCAAAACTCTTTTGAAAACTTGCTGTTTAAACACTAGAGAAGAAGTAAAATTTTGCTCTAAAAATTCTTATCCAAAAACAGCTCTCAAATGGGGTATTTATAACCCCACAAAATTCTGCCCGTTGGCAGGCAGAAAGGTCAAAAATGACCTTCCGGTCGACCGGCCAACGGTCAAATTTCTGACCGTTGAGCCTGCTGGTCGACCGCGCGGTCGACCGATGCCAAGCCTACGGTCGACCGTCTGGTCGACCGCCCCAACCTGAGAGTGGGGCACTTTCAGTCGGTCGACCGGGCGGTCGACCGGCCTAAGTGGCTGGCTATGTGCACGTCCTCGTGCACGTCAGTCGACCGGTCCGGTCGACCGACTCCTGCTCGACCGGCCCGGTCGACCGCCAGAGCCTGGCAGGTCTGATTTTCAGAACTTAAAACTTGGGTTTTTTATTATCAAATAAATCCCATAAAAATCTCTAAAAATTCACAAAAATAGTTTCAGTATAATACTTTGATATACAAACATGTTTGAGTAAAATCAAACCATGTTCAAACATTTTGAACTATCTTTGTAACTTAGAAATTTTGCCGAAAACCAAAATCCGTATTTTCCAAAACTTAGATTTTTGAAATGAAAAATCGATTTGTCCAAAACACTTGCAAATACAAAAACATGATATTGAAACAACTTTGAGGCATATAGTATATGGATATAATCCAATATACATATAAAGATATATATCAATGTTTTTGACATTAAATCTGAAAATAAGTTTTGTTTAAAATACTAAAACACCAAACTCATGAAATAGACTATCAAACTAAGTTTGTTTAAATAGTTGAAGCATAGATGTATATAGAACAAATCTAATATACATTAAACTATGTAAACTTGTTTTGATTCTATCTATTCATGAAAACCAAGATCGGTTAAACCGAAAACTGAAAACCAATAAACATGAAACGTGTGTGTGTTGAACTTGAGCATATCACACTATCTAGTCTTTAACAATGGATCTAAACTATAAACTAAACAATGTACCGAAGTCTTCTTGTAGAGCGCCGTCTCCAAGTCGACTCGATCCAAACGTGATCTACCGAGCTTGACTCCAAACGAGTGCTAGGTATGAACTTGACGCTCGGGCTCTTGAATCACCAAGTGAAAGCTTCAAAACACCTTTGTTAAAGCTAATCACCTACTAATATCTTGTTAAGTATCTGAAATTAAATATCACAAGATTATTAGTAAACTATAACTACATGAGTTAATCATCATTAAAACTAGAGTGGAAGGCCTCTGGGCCTACAGTTCCCTGTGTGGGAAGTCCTGTGTGGACGAGTTAGTGAAAATCCTTCTGTGTGAAGGCGGGAACGTAGAGTTGTGTTCTCGAACCTCGAAACATATCTCGGTGTTTGCGTTTGATCCACTTTCTCTTACTCTCTCTTACATTGTGCATTGATTCATATTGTCATATCATATACATGCTTGGTTTGTTTGTATGCCTCACTTGTGTTTAACCAAGAGAGCTTCATATAGCACCTCAACTCTTATTCAGAGGAATCAAGAGGAGTTAGTCTAGAGCCCTTCACCGAAATTTCGGCTACACTCTTTGGTTACACTAAGTGTGTTGCAATTAAGTTTTAATTTCCGCATTAATGTTCATAAATTAGCCGTACATCTGTTCACCCCCTCTAGGTGTACTTTCAATAAGCAATCGCAAAAACGAGAGATTTTTTTGAGGTTTGATCCACTTGCTCTATGTCCTCACCTTCACCACTATGAAGGATTTTCACTATAATCGATCCCGAAAGATCACTCGGTGCCCAACAACTACAACGAGCTCCTTCAAGAACTCTTGGACCCACAAGTCCCTTACTTGTTCCTGCAAGAATAACACACGCGAACCCGCAAGATTGCCAATGCTGTAACCTCTACAACTCCTCAAATACAAGGGGTGTAACACTTGTGATCACTGCTCTTGATCACAAAAATAAACTCTCACACAACAAAGATCCTAGAGGATGAATACAACAATTGAAAGCCCAAGTTTGTATGAAAAAAATAGATAGATGTTGTGGTGAAAAACTCAAGAAATCTCTTTGAAAACTCAAGAAAAACACTCTTGATAAACACTCTTTTGATACGGAAATTTAGCCCAAAAATTTGTTGAAAAACTTCTGTTGGAGATAGGAAAATGGCTTTTGAAAACTCTCCAAAAATCTTACCTAAAATAGGCCAAAAGATCCCTTATTTATAGGGGATCAAAAACTAGCTATTACGGCTCAAAATTTGGCCAGAATGGCATGTCGATCGACTGTCCGGCCGACCGACCAACGGTCTGACCGTTGGAGTCTGGCGGTCGACCGACCTCAGACCCAGACTATGCAATAGGTCAACTTTGAGCATAGTTTTAAGGCCTAAAATGTTAGAATTTGAAAATAAGTACATATGATTAATTTGTAGATCTTGAAGTCTTATTTCTAATGCAACTTAAATCAAATCAATATAATTTTGACTTTGAAAGTTATCAACAAAATACTAAAAGGTGTTAAACCAGAAACTGTAAACTATTTTCAGAACAAGAACAGACTTCAACCCAATATTTGACTTCTTTAACATTTGAACCAAAAATGATTATTGAATAAAAAATGTAGCCCTGAAAGTTATCTTTGAAATGCAATTTAAATCATATTGATTGAATATATGATTAAAACATTATGACTAGAAATCTACAAAGGTGTTGAGCAGATTAGCAGAACGGTCAGCAGTACGGTTGGCCGCCCGGTCGACTGAGAAAACCCAGGAGCTATGCAAACTCAGTCGGTCGATCAGTCGGTCGACCAAGATCAAGTCACATGAACTTGTGCACGTCTTATGCACGTCGGTCGACTGCAAGCAGCCCAAAAATAGTTTTAATAACTTTTTAAAATACATCTTATATTCCATAAAATCTCCATAAAATCTACAAAAATAAGTTCATTGAAATACTTTGAAGTACAAATATGTGTGATAAAAAATCAACACATATTACAAACATGTGAACTATTTTTGAGGCATAGAATTTAAAGCTTAAAACAAAAAATGTATTTTTCGAAAACCAAACTTTTGTGTATGTGTATAAGCTTGAACAATCCACAACTAATCTATCTTTTACGTTTTATTCTAAAATAAAATCTTAACACTTCAAATATGACACAAGTCTTCTTGAAAATCTTCTCTTGAAAATCCTCTTCTCCATTTCGACTTGGTCTAAACTTGATCCATGAGCTAGACTCCTCTTGAGTACTTGATGCGATCTTGATGCGCGATCTCTTGAATCAACACGTGCTAGCTTCAAAACATGACTTTGAATCTTTTGTTTAAGCTAAACACCGACTAAGATCTTGCTAGAAAATCTGAAACTAAATGAACACAAGATCATTAGTACTATAACTACATGAGTTAATCATCATCAAAACTAGAGTGATGGGCCTTTAGGCTAACAATCTTCCCCTTTTTGATGATGACAAAACTCATGAAGTTATATATGCATGGATTAAAGATAAGCTTTATAGAAGCTCTCACTTAACTCATGTATATCAAAAATAATAATGATATTCAATAAAAGCTCATAAACAAAATAATCATATATGCATAAACAATAAATATCAGCCATGCATATATAAACTCTCTAAATTCTTCTCTCCCTTTTTGTCAATTCATCAACAAAGGGGTGAAGATAAACAAACAATATATATGTATATGCGATATACGTTAATGAAGAGGAGAGACGTTTAGCTAGCTCCCCCTGCATACATGCATTACATGGAGAAGAGAGGATTAAGCCCTAACCCACATAAACATAATATACAATGTATAGACGGAGATGTTAAGCTCCCCCTACACACGTAAACCATATAAGTAAGAGAGGTCAAGCTCTACTATATGTATAATACACTCAACATAAATCTATATATAGAGAAAATGTTAAGTTCCCCTTGCATATAGACAATACATATCAACAAATTTGAAAACACTTTTAAAACAAATTTTTAAAATTTCTTGAAGTCAACAAAATGAATTATGATACCAATAAAATTAAATAGTAGTTGACAAAAGCAAATATTGGTACCACTTGTAGAGAAGCAAAAATTTTGAAAGATACCAATTGAAGATGAAGCATGAAGTACATTTTGATACTAAATAAATATCAGTTGAAATCAATGCATAAGCTTGTAAAGATACCAATTAACATTTAGGATAAAATCAAGCTTACCATGAACATGATTTGTGCTTTAAAATGTATGGACATGTAAAACAAGCACAATCAAAGTCATATATATGTATGTATGAAAATATCACTTAAGATTTGAATCATACATATATAGTAAACCAGTATGAGGATACAAAATGAATAGATCATGAAAATTATGTAAATAACTTATAATAATCCACCCTTATCATGCACATGATAAAAAGATATTCAATAAGGTACCAAGGCATGGTCGCCCAACCAACCGCCCTTAAGTTGGAGGGGTTTTCAAAAATAAGAGTTTGAATAATTTAACATGTTTGAAAACTCTACCAATTTAAGAATCAAGAAACTAGTTTAAAATAATTTTTAAAAAAACTAGTTAATGATCCTTCAAAACATGAAACCAAATCATATATCCCATGAAGCATTTCTAAGTACATAAAAATTGTCACTCAAGATCTATAAGACTAAAAAATGTGCTCATAAAATAAAGTTATGAGTAAATAAAAATAATGTGAGTGCACAAGAATCATGTGAATAGCACATTCATGAAATAAATCAATAAGACTCAAAACAAACATCAAAACTAAATTTTTTTATAAAAATTAAACAAGCATCAAGATATATGTATGTTTTGTTGAATCTCCCAAAAAAATGAGTCAAAAATGAAATTTTGCATGAAGGCAAGTGATTGAAGAATATACATGTATATCTATTAGTTTTAAAATAAAATAACTTATACATGAAGCTAAACATGTATAAAAATAGGAAAAACAAGTATAAATGAAAGAATTATCAAAACTAGATTATACATGTACATGTAATGAGTACAAATGAGTAATGAAGTACAAACATATAATAATCAAGTGTAGCTCACTACTTGTACAAGTATAAATACAAGTTTTAACAAAAATTACATCTAAACAAGTAATCACCACATGAAGTACAAAACAAACATGATCACTAGGCTAAATGCACGTGTTTTAGAACTAGTATATACATAGTAGTTAAACAATAGTGAGAACACAAAATATGAATTCATATGAACATAGGTGTATTTCAAAGACTATTTATATATATCACGTGTCTAACAACATTGCATTTAACATAATGAGCATTAAAATCATAACATGCTAAAAATTATTAATGTAAAAGCATGTAAACTAAAATAAGAATTTAGAGATAGGTATCAAACCATATGAACTATTCTCTGAGTCTCCAAACCATGGTGGTCCTCCCACCAAACATTCTTGATAGCGATGCATTAATTAGGTATGTTCATCTAGCTCTATATACATCTACCATCAAGGCACCAACCCTCTCACGTTTTGTGAGAGCCCACACCTACATCAAACACAAGTGGTGGGGATTTTGATGTCCATATCTTTTTGGGTTCATTGCGGTTAGTAACAATTGGAACCCAACCATTTTTATTAGCAAAATTTAAATAATTTATTCTATCAAAATAAAATTTTACAAGATGGCCTTTGTGGCCACAATGTGTACATTTGTACATTCTAGCATACATGTGAGTGGGGTGAGCATGGTGTGCATGTGTATGCCATGGGGTATGTGCATGAGTATGTGGAATTTGTTTCTTGAGAAACATAAATTCCAACCTATTATGGTTAAATGCACATTGGCTCAAAGTAGAGCCCAAACAATCAATTTTCTTCTTCACAATACAAACATCATTATTAATTTTGTAAGAAGAGACATGAGCATGAGAATTAACAATTTTTTCTTTTTAGAAATGTTTTTTTTTCTTTTAAAATAATTTTCTTTTTCAAGGAGTTATTTTCTTCAAAACAATCTCTTTTTCTTTTTCCACCAAAATAATTTTTTTTTCAATGAATTGTTTCCTTCACAAATGTTATTTAATTTTGAAGAGAAGGAAATATTCTCCTTTTTTAAAATTTATTTTCTTTTGAAACATATTCAAATTTATTTTTAAAAGAATCATTTTCTTTTAACAAAGAAGTGTTTTCCTTCTTTAACTTATCATTTTCAATTTTAATAAATCATATTTTTCAAGAAGTTTTTGACAAAAAGATGCAATCTCATCATAAGGCATGCCAATATCTTCTTCTAACTCAGATTCGGAATTTATCTCAAGAGGGTCATCCCCTTGGACCATGTAACACATGTTGAAAGCATCACTTCCATCTCCGAGTCACTCCCCATATAGTATTGCTTTTGTTCACCAAGAGAGACAAGTGTGTTCCATACGGACCATACTGGAAAAGCCGAATCAAAGTTAGAAACCCTACATAAATATTCATCATTTAGGGTTGACTTTAAAGCTTGATGGCTTTTATGTTAGCCTCAAGATGTTTGCCATTAATAAAATATGAATCCTTAATAGTGACAAAATAGACATGAATTTCTAAGGCCTTAAGATACATACCCATCTTAACTTTCTAATTTTGAAAGTCAAGAATGTCAAACATGAGAGGTGTCATGAAATCCATGAGTGTGTGTACAAATATGGTGATTAGCTAAAAATATGATCTTTAACTCAAGGTTGTTAGAGCCAAATCAAGAGCACCAAGCTCTGATATCAATTGTAAGTTGCCTAGAGAGGGTGAATAGGTGACAAGCTAATCAAATGCAAACTAATGTAAAATTAAAATTAATTGTGCAAACTAAAACTATTATGCAAATACACAAAGTATAACCAAAGGGTGTAGCCGAATTCTTGGCGAAGGGCTCTGAACTATCTCATCAAGATTCCTCTAAATTAAAAATTGAGGTGCCACTATGGCTCTCTTGGTTAAGTACGAGTGTGAGCAAACAACCCCAAGCACGTATATATATGAAGCACAAGGGAGTATTAAGCATGTAATAAATATAAACAATAAGAGCATGCAGGATATAAAACACAAGTGAGAGAGGGAGAGATAAGCAATCACAAACACAGGAGATTTGTTTCGAGATTCGATCCACTTGCTCTATGTCCCGGCCTTCACTACTATGAAGGATTTTCACTATAATCGATCCCACAAGATCAGTCGGTGTTGCAACACCTACAACGAGCTCCCTCATGAACTCTTGGACCCGCAAGTCCCTCACTTGTTCCCGTAAGAACACACCCGAACCCATAAGCTCATCGAGGCAGCAACCTCTACAACTCCTCAAATACAAGAGATGGAATACTTGTGATCACTTCTCTTGATCACAAAAACAAACTCTCTCACAACAAGGATCCTAGAGGATGAATATATCAATGGAAAGCTCAAGCTTATGTAAGAAAAACTAGATAGATGTTATGGTGAAAAACTCAAGAAATCTCTTTTGAAAACTCAAGAAAAACACTCTTGATAAACACTCTTTTGATATGAAAGTTTAGCCCAAAAACTTGTTGAAAAACTGCTGTTGGAGATGGGAACATGACTCTTGAAAACTCTCCAAAAATCTTGCTTAAAACAGGCCAAAAGATTTCTTATTTATAGGGGATCAAAAACTAGCCGTTATGGCTCAAAATCTAGCCAGAATAGTCTATTAGTCAACTGGCCAGTCCACCGACCAATGGTCAAATTTCTGACTGTTGGAGTGTGGCGGTCAACCAACCTCAGACCCAGACTGTGCAATAGGTCAACTTTGAGCACAATTTTGAGGCCTGAAACTTTAAAATTTAGAAATATGTATATAGAATTAATTTGTAGATCTTGAAGTCTTCTTCCTACTGCAACTTAAATCAAATCAATATAATTTCTGAGTAGAAAGTTATCAACAAAATACTAAAAGGTATTAAACCAGAAACTGTAAACTATTTTTAGAACAAGAGCAGACTTCAACCTAATATTTGACATTTTTAACATTTGAATCAAAAAATGATTATTGAATAAGAAATGTAGCTCTAAAAGTTATCTTTGAAATGCAATTTAAATCATGTTGATTGAATATAAGAATAAAACGTTATGACCAGAAATCTATAAGGGTATCGAGTAGATCAGCAGAACGGTCGGCCGCCCGGTCGACCGAGAAAACGCAAGAGCTCTGCAACTCAGTCGGTTGACTGGTCGGTCGGTCGGTCTCTACTGCGGTCAACTGGTCTATTGACCAAGCTTAAGTCACATGGGCTTGTGCACGTCTTATGCACGTCGGTCGACCGGCTCAGCCTTCGGTCGACCGGTCGGTCGACCGCAAGCAGCCTAAAAACAGTTTTAACAACTTTTTTAAATAACATATTAAATTTCATAAAATCTCCATAAAATTCATAAAAATAAGTTCATTGAAATACTTTGAAGTACAAATATGTGTGATCAAAAATCAACACATATTACAAGCATGTGAACTATTTTTGAGGCATAGAATTTAAAGCTTAAAATAAAAATCGTATTTTTCAAGAACCAAACTTTTTTGTGTGTGTGTATATAAGCTTGAGCAATTCACAACTAATCTATTCTTTATATTTTATCCTAAAATAAAATTTTAACACTTACAAACATGACACAAGTCTTGTTGAAAATCTTTTCTTGAAAATCATCTTCTCCATTTCAACTTGGTCCAAACTTGATCCATGAGTTAGACTCATCTTGAGTACTTGATGTGATCTTGATGCGCGAGCTCTTAATTAACATGTGCTAACTTCAAAACGTGACTTTGATATTTTGTTGAAGCTAAACACCAACTAAGATCTTGATAGAAAATCTGAAACTAAATGAACATAAGATCATTAGTACTATAACTACATGAGTTAATCATCATCAAAACTAGAGTGATGGGCCTTTGGGCCAACAATTATATGAAATCACACCTAGATGGGGGGTGAATAGGTGTAATGCTAATCAATGCACAAATTAAAAATGAGATGATGCAACGACCACTCAAAGCAAGATTAGAAGCCGTATACCACGTAAAGGGCTCTGAACTTCTTCCTCGTGATTCCTCTAAATAAGAGTTTGAGGTGCGCAATGCAATCTTCTTGTGAGAGTATAAATCGACAATATAAGAATGAATGAATAGAAAGTAAAAGACACAAGTAAATCAATCGCAAACACAGAGATTTGTTTTGAGGTTCGAGCACCTAGCTCTACGTCCCCGCCTTCACTCAGAAGGATTTCCGATCCACTAGAATTTCAACAAAAGATTACAATCACTAGGGAGTACCCAATCCCTCAATCACACTCTTCTAACCCAGAGGTAGTGTAGCCACAAGTACAATAATCACTTGGTGATCAAAAGACCACAAACTCTCTTTTGAAAAAAATTTCTTTGCAAAACCCTAGGGAATAATATATAGGATTGAAACTCAAGGTTTGTAAGTGAAAAATAAAACAAAGTAGAAGAGAGATTTGATTCAAAAACTTCAGAAATAAAACAGAGATTAGAACAAAAAAACTGAGAGTAAAACACTTCTTTCAAGAATACTCAAACTTTGAAATCTTTGCAATAGTTGTTGTTATTCACCTCAACCCTAACCACCCCTATATATAGGATTTAGGTCGAGATTAAAGGGTAAACATCTATTTGGACTAAGTGAGTATATTTTGACCAAAATCCAGCCTAATCCACGTTCTAAGATAAAAATCACGTTTTAAAACAGGCTTAAAAAACTAGCCGTTTGGCCAGAAATGCAGAGCACGGTCGACCGGCCGGTCGACTGGTTTTCAAATATTTATGACCGTTGGTTGACTACGGTCGACCGGCCCAAACTGAGGTTTGGGTCTGTCAGTCGGTCGACCGCTCGGTCGACCGTAATGGGGATCCGGTCGACCGCACGGTCGACCGAGGAACGTGCACACATGCACACCCCATAGGTCAGGACTGCGGTCGACCGCGCGTTCGACCTTTCTAACCTGTAACAGAGCCGGTCGACCGCCGGTCGACCACAACAGGTCATAATCAGAAAATAGGTTAGAAATTTGATTTGAAGATATGTTATTTCCAAAGGAATTTTTATAAAGTCTTTGTAAAATACAATAAGCTAAGTATGCATATACTGAAATAGGACTTAAAGTATTTTATCAAGAGTCAAAAATAATCTTTTAAAAATACGTATAATTTTGTGTGTGTAGGGTATTTGAGCTTCAATACTATATACTATTCTTTAACAAACTAAAAACACAATGATCCACAGGTAGGCGTCTCTGAACCGCGCTCTTATCCTATGAGTGAGTCCTCTTAAGCCATCAACCTTGTAACACGCTTGAGAGCTCTTGAGCCATCAAAACCTGTATCAATCTGAAATTCATTCTTGAATCTCTATTAGTACCAAATAGCTTTTATATGTTTTGTTATCATCAAAACTCATAAACCGGAGAGTGTAACCTTTGGGCCAACAATCTCCCCCTTTTTGATGATGACAAAACATATAAGCTATAATACAAGATATAAAAAGGAGGTAAAACCTCCCCCTCAAATAATGCTATATTGAACAAGTATACTATACTAAAACATGAAACCATAATGAAAGAATAAACGTGAAGACATATTCTTTGATATAAAACACACTTATTATTTGAGAACAAAACACAAACACAAACACACATATAATGACAAACATATTTCTCCCCCTTTTTGTCATACATCAAAAAGGAATATATTAGTATGAAAACTTCTTTCGTCAATAACACAAACATTGAGTTCACCACATATAAAGGAAAATCTATTGAAATCAAGTGGCTTAGTGAAAATATCGGCAAGTTGAAAATAGTAGAAACATAATCAGTATTAATATCACCTTTCTCAAAATGATCTCTAAGAAAGTGATATCTAATCTCTATGTGCTTGGTCTTACTTATTGATTTGCATTCTTAGTCATATGAATTGTACTAGTATTATCACAAAATATTTTAATATGGTCATAATGAAAATCATAATCAAGGAGAGTATGTTTCATCCAATGGACTTGAGCACAACATGCCCCAGCCGCAACATACTCCGCCTTGACGGTTGAGAGGGCTACCGAATTTTGTTTCTTGGAAGACCATGAAACAAGACAATTACCGAAAAATTGACATGTTTCACTAGTACTCTTCCTATCCACTCTACAACCCGCATAGTCGGCATCCGAAAAACTCGTCATTGAGAATTGTCTGGTCTTCGGATACCATAGACCCATTCCAATAGTTCCTTTAAGGTATCGAATAATGCGTTATACCGCAATCAAGTGAGATTTTTTAGGACAAAATTGGAATCTAGCACAAAGACACACACTAACATAATATCCGGCCTACTAGCTGTTAAATACAACAAACTACCAATCATGCTTCTATATAATTTTATGTCTACACTATTACCTTGATCATCCTTATCAAGCTTGGTAGTGGTAGCCATGGGAGTGTTGCAAGTTTTTGAGTCTTCAAGTCCAAATTTCTTGATGAGTTCCTTAGTGTACTTGACTTGACTTATGAAGATCCCATCACTCCTTTGCTTGATTTGGAGTTCAAGAAAATAGTTCAATTCACCCATCAAAGACATCTCAAATTCATGCTGCATACATGATTCAAACTCCTTGCAAAGTAATTCATTAGTAGAACTAAAGATTATATCATCAACATAGATTTGTACAATAAGAATGTCACTACCAACATGCTTAATAAATAATGTAGTGTCTACTTTGCCCCTAACAAAATCATTTGATAGAAGAAAAATAGAAAGTCTTTCATACCAAGCTTTTGAAGCTTATTTTAAACCATACAATGCTTTATCTAGTTTGATAACAAAATTTGGATGTATATGATCAACAAAACTGGGGGGTTGTTCAACATATACTTCCTCTTCAATAAAACCATTTAAAAATGCACTTTTTACATCCATTTGAAAAAGTTTGAAATTTTTATAGGAGGCATAAGCTAGTGTGATCCGTATGGCTTCTAGCCGTGTTATGGGTGCAAAGGTCTCCTCAAAGTCAATTCCTTCAACTTGGGTGTAACCTTGGGCCACTAGTCTAACCTTATTCCTAACAACATTTCCTGACTCATCTAATTTGTTCCTAAAAATCCACTTAGTACCAATAATTGGTCTATCATGGGGTTTAGGAACAAGATACCAAACTTGGTTGCGCTCAAATTGATTTAGCTCTTCTTGTATAGCAAGCAACCAATATGAGTCACCCTCGGCTTCGAGGATGTTTTTGGGTTCAATATGAGATATGAATGCATAATGCCCACACAAATCATGGAGTTTGGAGCGAGTGGTTACCCCCTTAATACATCACCTATAATGAGATCTTTGGGATGATTTGTAGCATATCTCCAATCTTTAGGAAGTGGTTGTGATGGTTCCACTCATCCTTTTGAATTTCACCATTTTCTTCTTGCTTGTCTTCTTGAATGGGTGAGTCCTTCAAGGATATTTTCTCCATGTCTTCACCTAAAGAATCAATCTCTACAACATTCTTAACAAATGCATTAGATACCTCAAACTTAACATGCATAGATTCTTCAATTGTAAAAGATGATTTATTGAACACTCTATATGCTTTGCTAGTACTAGAATAGCCAACAAAAATTGCTTCAAAAGCCTTAACATCAAATTTGCCCAAATTATTTTTGGTGTTCAAAACAAAACATTTGCATCCAAAAACTTTAAAATACGAAACATTTGGTTTTCTCAAATGATAGATTTCAAAGGAAGTTTTGGAAGTATTTTTATACAAGTAAATTCGGTTCGATATATACCATGCGGTGTTTACGGCCTCGGCCCATAAGTATTGAGGGAGCCCGTATTCACTTATCATGGTCCTAGCCATTTCTTGAAGAGTTCTATTCTTCCGTTCAACGACTCCATTTTGTTGTGGAGTTCTAGGACATGACATTTCATGCTTAATTCCATTATCATCGCAATAATTCATAAAGAATTGGTTGACAAACTCACCACCTCATAACTTCTTATGCGTAAAATCGAAAATCTTTTTTCTTTGCCAACCCTTTTTCGAAAAATCTTAAAATGCGAAAAAGTTTGATCTTTATGCTCCAAAAAGAAAATCCATGTGAAATGAGAGAAATCATCCACTAAAATCAAAACATACCTATTTTCATTTAAACTTTTAGTTTTAGTTGGTCCAAATAGATCCATGTGGATCAATTCTAATAGCCTAGATGTCATGATATCCTTGATTGGTTTGAAGGAGGACTTAGTTTGTTTTCTAAGTTGGCACGCACTACAAATGCGGTCCTTTTCAAACTTCAAATAAGGAATACCCTTCACTGATTCCTTAGAATTGATTCTACAAAGATGATCAAAAGAAACATGGCCTAATCTTCTATGCCATAACCATGAAATCTCATCAAAAGCATTTAAACATTTTGTAGTGCAATCCAAATTAAGCATATCAATAATGTAGACATTATTTTCACGAAATCCAGTGAGAATACATTCATCGGTTTTACAATCATAAATATTGCAAGAAGATTCATCAAAAAAAACTTTGGAACCACGATCACATAATTGACTAATACTAAGTAAATTATGTTTAAGCCCATCAATAAGAACTACATTTTCAATTAAAGGAGATGTACCAATCTTGATGTTACCTATACCAATGATGGTGCCCTTGGAGTCATCTCCGAAGGTGACGATGCAACCTTCAACATACCTCGATAGGGTTGTAAAATTGTTGACGTCCCATGTCATATGCCTTGAGCAACCACTATCAAGGCACCACCGCTCCCTACGTCTTAGAGTCTTCGTGTGTACCTATATCAAATAATTGAATGGTTGATTTTGGTCCCCATATTTTCTTAGGTCCTAATATGTTAGTATTTCGAACCCAAACATGATTATTCATACTATTTATATGATCATAACAAAATTTGGCTAAATGACCATTCCGGCCACAATAAGTACATTTATGAATTCTTCCATATTTAAAAGCATAATGGGCATGTGGTTTATGAACATGTGAATTGTGAACATGTGGTGTTTTAGCATGATTGACATGTGATGTGTTGGCATGATGAACATGTGGAGTTTTAGCATGTGATGATTTATCATGTTTAACATGTAAAGTGTGCATGTGTTTCTTTGACAACATTTCTTCTAGTTTAGTGTTGTTAAAAGCACATCCTTTTAAAACATTTTCCAAATTATTTATTTTAGTTTTTAATATGGAAATCTCATTTTCATCAATTTTAGGATATTTAGCTTCGCATGCAACTCTATAGGCATCAAAATCTCTTTGTGTTGAAATAATAGTGGAAGATAATTCATCTTTTTCTTTTGTAAAAATAGTAATTTGATTGTTAAGCATTTCATTTTCCTTTTTCAATTTAAACAATCTTTCTTCTTAGAATCATAATTTTCTGAAAGTTCAATGAAAGCTTATAATAACTCTTCTTTGCTTATTTCAATATCATCATAAGATGGTTCAGAAGTTACCTTAGGTGTGTTTGCCATGAAACACATGTTAGCCATGCCAACTTCATCTTCGGATTCACTTTCTGAATCCCAAGTGGCTTTGAACGTCTTCTTTACAAACGGCTTCTTTTGCTTCATGGAGGAAGACATCTTGTTCTTGAAATCTGGACATTCGGCCATGATGTGTCCAGGTTCCGACAGTTGTAGCATGTGATCTTCTTCTCCGCCTTCCCTTCCCATCGCCTTCTATGGTTGAGCTTGTGGTACATTCTTTTTACATTTCTCACAAAAAGAGATAGCTCTTCATCTTCTTCTTCATCTTCTTCATCATCGAAGATAGTGGAGGTAGACTTGAAAGCAATAGACTTTTTCTTTTAAGGCACCGTTTCTTCTCTAGCCTTTTTCTCCATCTCATGAGTCTTAAGGCTACCAATAAGACTGATGTGCTCCATCTCGTCTTTGTCGTTCAATTCCTTTAAGGTGGTAGCTTTGATTTCCCATGATGAAGGGAGTGCACGAATCACCTTACGCATCTTTTGGTCGTTGTTGATTTCATCACCTAGAGAAGCAAGAGCATTTGTGATTTTAGTAAACTTAGTAATCATATCATCAATAGATTCATTTTCTTACATTCTAAAACTTTCATATTGGGAACGCAAGAGATCAATTTTAGCTCTCTCGACATGTGATGTTCCCTTATGAGTGACCAATAAGTGTTGCCAAATCTCATAGGCGGATTTGCAATGGATAACCCGTGTTAAGTCATCCTCATTTAATGCTAAAAGTAAGGCATTTTGAGCCTTCGAATTTACATTAACTTCCTTGGAGGTAAGATCGGACCAAGTGTCCTCCTCACTTACGGGTGCACGATAGGACTTGGTCAAAGACTTAGCAACTCGGCTACCTAGAGATTGCAAAAATATGTTCATCTTAACTTTCCATATGGGAAAGTTGAGTCCATCAAATTTGGGTGGGGTCTTAATGTTATCGGCCATCTTTACTAGTGGATGAATGAAGATATGAAAATAGTGATTAGCAACTTATAGGATCTCTCTAAGGATGTAAAGCCAAAAACTAGAGTCCTAGCTCTGATACCAACTGAAATCACACCTAGAGGGTGGGTGAATAGGTGTAATGCTGATCAATGCACAAATTAAAAATAAGATGATGCAACGACCACTCAAAGCAAGATTAGAAGCTGTATACCCCGTGAAGGGCTCTGAACTTCTTCCTCATGATTTCTCTAAATAAGAGTTTGAGGTGCGCAATGCAATCTTGTTGTGAGAGTATAGATCTACAATATAAGAATGAATGAATAGAAAGTAAAAAACACAAGTAAACCAATCACAAACACAGAGATTTGTTTCGAGGTTCGAGCACCCGCTCTACGTCCCCACCTTCACCCAGAAGGATTTCCGATCCACTAGAATTTTCACAAAGGATTACAATCACTAGGGAGTACCCAACTCCTCAATCACACTCCTCTAGTCCAGAGGTAGTGTAGCTACAAGTACAATAATCACTTGGTGATAAAAAGACCACAAACTCTCTTTTGAAAAATTTTTCTTTACAAAATCCTAGAGAATAATATGTAGGATTGAAGCTCAAGGTTTGCAAGTGAAAATAAAACAAAGTAGAAGAGAGATTTGATTCAAAAACTTCAGAAATAAAACAGAGATTAGAGCACAAAAACTGAGAGTAAAACACTTCTTTCAAGAATACTCAAACTTTGAAATCTTTACAATAGTTGTTATTCACCTCAACCCCAACCACCCCTATATATAGGATTTAGGTAGGGATTAAAGGGTAAACATCTATTTGGACTAAGCAGGTATATTTTGACCAAATCCAGCCTAATCCACATTTTAAGATAAAAATCACGTTTTAAAACAAGTTTAAAAAACTAGCCATTTGGCTAAAAATGCAGAGCACGGTCGATCGGCCGGTCGACCGGTTTTCAAATATTTATGACTGTTGGCTGACTACGGTCGACCGCCCGGTCGACCGGCCCAAACCGAGAGTTTGGGTTTGTCAGTCGGTCGACCACTCGGTCGACCGTAATGGGGGTCCGGTCGACCACACGGTCGACTAGGGAACGTGCGCACATGTACACCCATAGGTCAGGACTGTGGTCGACCGCGCGGTCGACCGTTCTGACCTGTAACAGAGCCGGTCGACCGCAACATGTCATAATCAGAAAACATGTTAGAAATTTAATTTGAAGATATATTATTTTCAAAGGGATTTTTATAAAGCTTTGTAAAATACAATAAGCTAAGTATGCATATACTGAAATAGGAGTTAAAGTATTTTATCTAGATTCAAAAATAATCTTTTGAAAGCACGTGTAATTTTGTGTGTGTAGGGTATTTGAGCTTCAATACTATATACTATTCTTTAACAAACTAAAAACACAACGATCCACCGGTAGGCGTCTCTGAACCGCGCTCTTATCCTATGAGTGAGCCATCTTGAGCCATCAACCTTGTAACACGCTTGAGAACTCTTGAGCCATCAATACCTGTATCAACCTGAAATTCATTCTTGAATCTCTATTAGTACCAAATAGCTTTTATATGTTTTGTTATCATCAAAACGCATAAACCAGAGAGTGTAACATTTGGACCAACATTATAGGCTAAGGTGGGGTGTCATTGGGCCGTGTGTCAAATCTTGATTTGACGCACGGCTCCATAAAGGAGCCGCAGAAACGCAATTTTTACCACGTTTCCGCAGCCCTCCTGGGGCCGCACGCACGGCGCTGCCCGCTGCAGTCTTTTGGTTTGTGCCCCTGTCAGTTGTACCTCCGGTTACTGAATATGTCCACCAGGTTTTGACAGATCCTCCTTCTAAACTCAATGGCTATTTTTGTAGGCTTTAAATCACCAAATAAATGAAAATTTTGGGCTTCTTCTTCTTTCCCACCATGGACCTATAAACATACAAGAGAGGTAACAGAATTTAATATTGAATAAATGTGAAGATGTGATATGAAATATGCATATTAGAGACTAATCACACCCTCACACTTATCTTCTGCTCGTCCCGAGCAAAACAAAAAAATAACTAACTAAGGAAATTATTACACTACTTTCACAGGTTACGCGATTGCACTGAGCATGTGCAACAAGCCGTTAAACCTCTAGTTTTTTCTTAGAGGAGAAGCTTTGTCTCCTGAGCATTTTCAGCAGATTACACCCACAAAATCCATAAAGAAAGAAATTAAATGTTAGTATTTTGAAAACGCATTTTGAAATAGAGAAAAGTGTTGAAATATTTTTGCGAAAATTTAATTGATCTAAGGTTATAGGTTAACCAAAAATTATTTTTCCTTAAACTAAGTATAAATGCAAAATCTTGTTATAAATTAAATGTAAGAATTTAAAATTGAATCGATTCTTTGATCTTTTATAAAACTCTTAGAAAATATGTACTTTGTAAATAGTGAAAATTCATGAGATATCAACTCTAACTTTCATGCCATTTAATTGCATACAAATATTTTTTCTTTTTTTTAGTTTTTTTAGGTTTCTAGTTTACCCGGGTAGTGAGTCTTTAGCCGGTGACTCCCAAATCAGATGATTTTAGAGCATAGATGAGAAAACATCCCTCAGGCTTAAGGACTCGAGTAAACAAGGTCACAAAACTAAAGAAAATTATTTTATTTTTGTCCACTGTTTTTAGGCGTGAATAATTATGCTTCCTGAGGCATAATTACCCAGCTTCAATAAGTGATTTTTATGATTTTTATTTTTTATTTTTTATGGGATTTTCAGTCTTTATTTCAATCCCAAAAAATTGTGTAAGTGTGAAGTGCATACATCTTAGGCAAAAAATTCAAGATCAAATTATCTTTTCAATTTTACTTTCTTATCTTAAAATTTAAACATGATCTATTATTTTGACTCGGTTTAAGAATTCATAATTTTAGGTCTTCTTAATTCCTAAGATCCTCTTAATTTTCTTAAAAATAAATCAAAACTATTTCTCTTATTTTAAAAAGTTTTGTAAAAAGAAAAGAAAAGGGTTTTTGTACAAAAGAAAAATCTAAAAATTTCTTAAAAAGAAATGTAAAAGAAAGAAATATAAAACAAAGTATGTTAGTAATCCTCCCCCACACTTATCTCTTATATTGTCCTCAATGCATCATGAATGTGTATATACTTGAAACAAATAGGAAAGAAAAAATTACCTCAAGGTGGTGGTTCCGGTGGTGGTCTGATTGGTCCATGAAATGCGATCCAAATTCATATATTGTGAATCTCGAAGGAACCCACCAGTGACCTTTCTATTATGACCCAGTAAAAGAATGTAGAAGTGAATGATTTTATTTAAAAAATTGTCCCCATTCAATTTTAATTTTTAAAAATAATTCTTGAGTCATTTTGTTCAGCAATTTTGTCTAACAATGAAGTGTGATTTTGGGAGATGATTGATTTGGGCTCAAATGGAACATGAACAAAAACTGATACCGACTCGGGAATTTGACTCAGATCAAGTTGAGATTCAAAAGTGAGAGTCAAAATTGGTTCAAAAATAGGGTCCAAACCAAAGAATTGATGTTCACACACTTTCTCCATTAACGGAATGTGATCGTAAAATATTGGTGATTTAATTTCACAGTGTACCGGTACAGAATTCAATGTTGGCTCCAGAATATAAAAAAATCTAGTAAAGATACCAGTCATTATTGAATCAAAAAGTGAAATGAAATTACCAACTTGAGGTTCAAGATCACATTCATGTTCAATTTCAATTTCAAGAAAGGGATAACTTGCCAAAATGTCAATGTGATTTTCAAAACTTGGAGTTTGGTCAAGTTCAAATGGGTGTGCTGAAATTGAACCTTAGTTTTCAAAATAACATGATTCTTGGGTCCAATCAATAGAGTTAGAGATATAAGAATTGGTCAAAAGTTGATAAGAAAGATTTTTCTCATTCTCATTGATCAATTTACTCGTTATTGAGTCTAACCTACTGATAGGTCGGGTAACAAAATTTTGGGTCTGAATCATGTCTTCTAAACTCTTTGCAATCGGTTCTTCTTAAAAGTTGAGTATGAAAGTTGGTTTTGAAAATTGTGGTGAAATTGTGAGTCTATCATATATTGAGTTTGTTGTTTTGACTCACGCAAAAGCTCCATACTCAAGTTCAGGACTGATGGTTGTTCATTTTTAATCGATGGGACTGAAAAAAATGAGTATGACTCTTGATAATTTGGTTGAAATGATGAGTCCAACATATTTTGAAGAATTTGTTGTTGGGACTCAAGCATGGCTTCTATACTCTTTCGTATCTCTGATTTTTCTTCAATTGGTGATTCAGGAAAAAGAGTATGTGAAGCAGAATATGGGAAAGAAGATGGTGAACAAAGTGGTTAAAAATTTGACTCGGGAGAGGTGAATCCCCATTGACTCTATGAAGAGTGAAAATTATATTGAAAATTTTGATCGTAAAATTGGGGATACGGGTCATATTGAGTCGGACAAACCCAATCCGGCCTATACGGTTGGTCTATGTTGTACATAACCAGGTTAGAGTTATCCCAGTCAAATGAGCTTGGGGTGATAAAATGGATTCATTTGGTTGAAAATTTTTTGGTTACATTCCATTTTATCACAATAATCACAAAAAAAGAAAAATCAAACAAACAAAGAAAGAAAGATAGAAAAAGTAAAAAATTCAAAAATAAGCCTATACTAGGGTTGGCCTAGACCTAAACGACTCCTAACTGGTTAGACTGTCCACGGGGGTACATTGTAGGAATCGACTACAAGTTAATCGGTCAGGTAGGGGAAAGATCAATGGGAG
Source organism: Agave tequilana (assembly GCA_038442645.1). NCBI lineage: Eukaryota > Viridiplantae > Streptophyta > Magnoliopsida > Asparagales > Asparagaceae > Agave > Agave tequilana. Next base: position 109,000 of record JAVJIF010032728.1, read on the forward strand.
GTATCCATGCCCGAGCAACGGGCCTAATTATGTCAAACCACTGTTCTTCGAGATTTCGCCTCTCCATCCCCAACCTTCGACACCAATTTGCAAGAGTCAACTTCTAACAACTTCCCCTTAGGTCAATCTTTTAAATGGGTCTGAGAAGTCCCTAGGGCCAACGTCTAGCAAATTTTATTTAGGCTTGGGATGTGTGAGTAGGGAGGTGGTTTTTGAGTTAAGGGAGAGTAATGACTTTCCCACCTTATATTATGTTAAGTTTTGTCCTTAATTTTTGATTCGTACAAGCGTGCAATTTAAACAAGAATGAACACAAAAAGCGAGTAAATCACACAAGTGTTTATTCTAAGCTATATGCAATGCAATATGTACACCTCCATCAAGATCACGACAATAAAAGAATAAAATACAGTACATTGGAATTGAAATCGACATGTGCCTAGATGAAAATGTCTAAACCATTTTAAAGCATCCAATTTTCGTATTTTAGTTCTTAATTATTACAATGAACAAGTAATCAAAACAAAAAACTAGTAGCAGAATACACAGATATATGCAATTAAAGATACCCCCTGAAAAAGAAGAGGGCAACAACTCTCTGCTTTCTTGAGCAAGGAGAAATATGGGAATGTGGGCTTTTGCAATTGTTAGATTCTGAAAATTGTTACCTGTACTTAGAAACAAAGAAGAAAAGTTAACAAAAACATGAAATCAAACCGTTCCCATCCCCGACAATGGCGCCAAAATTTGATCGGGGAAAAATCATACACGAAAAGTGTATATTTTCAAATCATGAGTTAAATGCATGCTTTGGCTTCCTCAATACTTCCGTTATAACATAGAGGCTAAACAGATTGAATCCACAAGGAAGGAAAGCGATAGAAGCTTTACCGGTCTATTCATGTGTGTGTTAACAATTCTTCTATGTTTTAAAGAACGCAAAGAAAAAAAATAAAGAATGAAAAGAGAAGGATACAGTGAAAACAAAGAAGTGGGAAACATAGAAAAGAATGTATTTGTGATTTTTGGTATATTTCTAAAACAAAGTGAAAAAAAAGAAAACTCATGACTACTAACTACTAATGGCTCTACTAACCATGCTAATGTCTTAGTGATAGTTGCCTTACATGTATCCTTGGCCATCACTAGTCTTTGGTTCAAGAGCGTTTCAAAGTATGCCCCATAATATCACTTTCACACCCAACTTAATAACAAGTGCAAGTTACACTTAAACCATCAAAACTAAATCAGAGTAAGCATGAACAAAGTAATGTTAGCTTGTTAGAGAGTTAGATGTTAGAGTGTTAAAATCCATCATCAAGAGCCATCAATGGACCCTGCAAGAGCAAGGCCAAGTAGAGGCTAATAGGTTCATGTGGATTATCAAATAAAGACTTAGCAAGTTAGTGGTTCGTAGTTAGTTACCATGAGAGAAAATTAGCTAAGCATGTAAAAAGAGTTAGAGAGAAGAAAACAATGAGAAATAAAGAAAGAACCTTTCATAGAGTGTCACCCTCTATTACAAACACTCTTGCTTTCATCCTATGTACTACTCTCTTCTCTATTACATGATCTATAAGAAATAAAAAATATAAAAGAGGAAGAAGAAGAGCAACTAATTTAAACTACCTTAAAACTACATATATGGAAAAGAAACAACCCTAAAACTCCCCTCTTCTTTGTCTGAAAATTTTAGGGTATTTTTAGGCCAGGAGGGAACCCAGGGGGTGTTACGGAGTCATGCATCAAACTTGATGTGCGGCTCTAGGAGTCGCGAAAACGCAGGCCGCGCGCACGGCGCCGCCTGCTACAATCTTATGGTTTGTCGCCCTGTCGGTTGTACCTCCTAGTTACTGAATATGTGCACCTGATTTTGACATAATCTTCTTTCAAAGTAAATGGCTATTTTGTAGGCTTTAAATCACCAAATAAATGAGATTTCAGGCTTCTTCTTCATTCCACACCATGGACCTAGGAACATACAAAAGAGGTGTTATTAATAGAATTCAATATTGAATAAATGTGATGATGTGGTATGAAATATACATATTTAGAGACTAATCAGCCGGTCTATGCATGCCACTTGGCACTTATCTCACAACTCGTTGGGGAGTTTTGACTCCCCTAGACCTGCATGTTCAGATCTTAGAATTTGGACTGCGATGGACTTCGTGGTGATCAGAATTGCGTAGCGGTAGCGTCATGGATCAGCAGTTGACCATTCCGGGGCCCAATCCTTCCAGGCCCCCTGCTTGTCTCTCGAATTTTCCTTTTGTAACTCGTGAGTACTTTTTGTACTATTCACAATTGTACATCTCTTTGTATTCTTGCATTTGCGCATATTGGTGATGTAATATTCTTGTAATATTGTGTCACATCCTGTGATAACTTTGTAATTGTACTCATATATTAGAATGTATAATGCACCACATACTTTCATACTTTGATTCTTACCTGTACTAATGCTTAGCTTATATACATGAAGGTATTTTCGACCTGCGTATATACTTCACAGTAACTTCGCCGTACCCGCAGGATCGAGGCGCTACATTTTCTGACCTTTGATTACAGAGGACTCAGATATTGAACTTTGGATCCGACGAGGGAGAAGTCACAAAGGAGACTCCTTTACGAAGGGGGGACATGTCTGTAGGATCTAAAATTATGACAATACATACACTACAGGGGGGTGAATAGTATTTTAAAAATTCTAAATAAGAAATGTAAATAACTTGTAAAAAAATGAGTATGCATATAGTTAAACACAAACACAAGATATTTTATTCTGGTTTAGTCTTCTTGACTTACATCCAGTGTCCAAGCACCCGCTTGAGATTTTTCTTAACCTGATTTTGGAAACCCTCAAAACCAACAATAGTACACCACTTGACAAACTCCTTCGCCAAATCTATACAACTCTTCTCTGCACTGAGAAGACCTTCTTTGTAGTAAGTATAATTATGCTATAAGTCTTGACTTTTGTGTGAAAGTGAATCTACAAATATAGTGGAACACTCAAATTTTCTTCACTAGGAGAATTGGGTGAAGAAAGAATCAAAGATAAAGTTTTTTCTGAAGAACAGTTTTTTTTTTCAGAGTTTTGACAGAATTTTTTTCTATGAAAAGTTATGTCTAAATCAATTAAATTAACCCAATTTATAGTAGATGAATTCAGGCAATTGAGGTAGTTATTTGATTTGAATTTGAATTATAAAAGAGTGAAAAAACACCAGAAAATCAAAAACTTACACAACTGTTTAACAGTCAAAAACTGACTGTATAGTCGACTAGATCATGGAGTTAGTCAACTCGGTATCATATCTTGCCTATATTAGTCGACTAATCAATGGGGGTAGGTGACTACAGGTGATATAGAAATGAATTTTATGTCTACGTAAAATTAGGTATATTCGACTCGGTCTGGGTAGTCGACAAGGTTTGTGTGTCAGCCATCTATTAGTCGACTGAATACCTAAACTGTCACCAAGTTGTTTTATGTAAAAGTCTATTAGTCGAATAGGAAATAAAAGTCAGTCGACTAGAATATATATAAGTTGAAAAAAATAGAATATTAGATTTAACTTAGTCGATTAGAGGAAAGGGTTAGTCGACTAGGGATGTGTAAAAACTGTGTATTCAAGGCTTTTGACAAATTTCTAAAAATCTAGAAAAATTACAAAAAGTGTGAAAAAGCTTAGTTATATCTTGTACTCCTTGATCACCATGTATGTGCTATGTCTCTATCAAGATATCCATTTTTTGATCTGCAAGACATATGTGAGTACACAATAAATATATACATAAGAATATATATAATCATAAGTTTGTTATCATCTATATGTTATCATGTAATGAACATGCAGGGATAACAAGATTCAATAATGTCTTCAAAAAGGAGGCTGTTCTCGTGGTGTTGGATTTGCCAGAATAATCTTCAACACCCTCGGCCTCGAGCCTCAAGACCAAGGCCAAGACCAACCCCTGCATCTAGCAGACGGTTTCATCTTGACCCTACCTCACCTGAAGTTGTCATTTGGTCCTGAAGTGATGGCCACGAGAGAGGAGCAACAGGTTAGTAGTGATGTGCTGTGGGCCTATGGAGGAGGCTTCTCTATCTTTAGATGCAGGCCAGGATCCTCCAGCCTCGACCTCCAGCTCAAGATTGTTTCTGAGGAGGGGGTGATAGGGAGATCGCCTTGTCTCAAGGTAACTTTCTTGACAGCCTAGAGGAGTTTGAAGCACTTTCCCTGAAGAGGCAAAGAAAGATGTTGGAGAATGATCTTATTAAGGTAAATGTAGATTTTGATTTTGCCTTCGGTGATGCGCTCTATTTATTTCTGAATGTTTCGTCTGTGGGGTGTGGTGTTCGCCTTTGAACACATGAGTAGCCAACATGCCACCTTGATTGAACATAATAGGGCTTTCTCTAACATGAGGAAAAAGGTCACTGAGATATCTGTAGAGAAGAAGAGGGCAGATGATAAGCTTCTCAAGCTACAGGCCGATATGGAACACGAGTCGACAGCCCGTCGTGAATTGAAGGAGGAGCTGTTGCAAGTACAGGGGGATTTCATGCTTGACCTTGAGGACAAGGATGTGGCTCTTCGACTTGTGGTGGAGAGGAAAGCTGAGTTGGAACATGAGAGGGTTACCTTCCAAGAGGAGAAGGATGAACTCCAGCATGATTTTGGAACTGGCTCTTGTTAAGAAAGAAGAGGCTGAAAGGAAGGCCGATTAAAATATGGAAAGGCTGCAGAAGAAGGTACAACTCTTCAAGGTCATGAAGTATAAGGAGGGATAACGCGATGGGGCTCACGACAAATTACTGAGGTACCCTCTTGGAGACAAGGAGGAGGCCTGGGTCCAGAAAGCCTTCGCGATGCCTGTTAAAGCACCTACTGTTCCAACTAAGAATGCCTCCAATGTGGTTGCAAGAGGTAAAGGCGGAGAAGGAAGAATTGGGTAGGATCCTCAGGCTGGGACTTCTCGCGAGCATAGAGTGTCGATTGAGAGTGAGAGCCTGAGCCTTGTATACTTTAACTTTGTATCCCTTTTCTAATTATCATTAAAGATATACCTTCCTTTTTTGCTTTAAATTTCGCTCTGCTTTCTCATTCTTTTGTTGGATTGTCGATGGTAGTCTGGTATTTTCTTGAGCGTCGGCTCGGAGGTACCTCTAGATATGAACTGGCCTTGATCATTTACAATGATCCACTGGGGCAACCGAGTAGCTATGCAACATTCTGGACGCACTTCCTCTGATGCTGGAGACCACAAAATGTGTTTTGATGATCCTGCTGGTTACCACAACCCTATCCACTTTGGTATTCCTGATGTTCATGGTTTGGAATTGGTGTGGATCTTAATGAGGAGCCAGTGTCTTTGCTGCACTTTCTTCACGACAGGTGGAGAACAGTGATGGAAGGGTGTCTTTGGCCTAACTTCCCTATTAAGACTGAGATCGCACTGTATAACCATGTCATCTTGCAACTAGAGCGTGAGCTGGCTCGCAATAAAGAGACAGAAAGGGACCTCAAGATAAGTGGTATCAATCAACTATAAAGTCGATGACCAACTGTAGTAATTGAAAGATTTAAAGGCCACAAATCATCTTTTGAGTGAATCCCTTTAACACAAGAGAGATGAATTGAAGGAAGTGTTGATTGTGAATCGTGACCTGGATGAGATGGTCATAAGTAAGCATAATGCAATAACTTTTTTCGATCTCAACTGGAGAAGGTGCAACGTGAAAGAGACAAACTTTGGTCTCGAGTCCGTCAGCTAGAGCAGGAAGCTGAGCAGTAGGTGTTGGTCCAAAGGCCCATCGCTCTAATTTTGATGATGATTAACTTATGTAGTTATAGTACTAATGATCTTGTATTTATTTAGTCTCAGATATTTGATCAAGATCTTAGTAGGTGTTTAGCTTCAACAAAGGATTCGAAGTCAAGTTTTGAAGCTAGCACGTGTTGATTCAAGAGCTCGCGCATCAAGATTGCATCAAGTACTCAAGAGGAGTCTAGCTCATTGAATCAAGGTTTGGACCAAGTCAAGAAGGAGAAGAAGATTTTCAAAAGAAGATTTTCAAGAAGACTTGTGTCATTTTGTACGTGTTAAATATTTGTTTTTAGATAAAATGTAAAGGATATATTAGTTGGTGGATTGCTCAAGTTCATTTAAATACACACAAAATTTATATGTGTTTTATAAAATACCATTTTGATTTTTAAGTTTCAAAGTATACATGTGTTTACCAAAACTATTTTAGAGCTTATTATCAAAAACATAGATATTTCATCTCATATATGTAGTGGATCATATCCATACACACTAAGCTTCAAAAGTGTTTAAAATATCTTGTTTTTGTATTTGGAGAAGTTTAAAAAAATCGATTTTGAAAAATACAGATTTTTGTTTAAGGCAAAACTTCTATATTACAAAAATGGTTCAAAGAGTTTGTAATATGTGTTGGTTTTTTATCACACATATTTGTACTTCAAAGTATATTAATGAACTTATTTTGTAGAATTTATGAGATTTTATGGGATTTTATTAAAGGTAAAAAGACCAATTTTTAATCCCTGAAAATGTCTGACCTGGCCTTCTGCCGGTCGACCGAGGCAGAAGTCGGTCGACCGGACCGGTCGACCGATGTGCACAAACATGCACAGCTGTTTGGCTGGTGGGCCGGTCGATCGGGCGGTCGACCATCCAGAGAGCTCTGCTCTCTGGATCCGGCCCCGGTCAACTGGGTGGTCGACCGGCCAGAGAGCTCTGCTCTCTAGATCCGGCCCCGGCCGACTGGGCAGTCGACCAGTGGCACAACGGTCGAAAATCCGACCTTTGGCCGATTGACCGGGCGCTGCTGATTTGGCCTCCAACGGTCATATTTTGGGAGCCTATAAATTGGGGTTTCCTTGGACTGTTTTCTACAAGATTTTAAGTGGGTTTTTAAGCTAGTTTTTTCTATCTCTCTAAGAGGTTTTCTCCACTTGTTTAAGAGCTAATTCTTTCATATCAAAAGGAGAGTTTATCAAGAGTGTTTTTAAAAGTGATTTCTTGAGTTTTTCACCACAAAATCCATCCTAGTTTTCTCACGCAATCTTGAGCTTTCCATTGCCATATCTATGCTATAGGAGAGTTGTTGTGAGAGTGTTTTTAGGTGATCAAAGTGTTGAGATCACCAAAGTGTTCTTGTATTTGAGGAGGCGAACTTGCGGATTCGTATTGTTTCAAGTTCTTGTGGGAGCTCGGTGTAGAGGTGCAGCCTCGACAAGCTAGTGTGCTTGCGTGTGTTGTTCTTGCGGGAACAAGAGAGGGACTAGAGAGTCCAAGGAGTTCTAGTGTGAACTCGTTGTAGGTGTTGCGGCACCAAGTGATCCGGTGGGATCGTTTATAGTGGAAATCCTTCTGTGTGAAGGCGGGAACGCAGAGCAGTGGCTCGAACCTCGAAACATATCTCGGTGTTTGCGATTGATCCACTATCTCTAAACTCTCTCTCTTATATCTTGCATTGCATCATATTGTTCATATCATATATATGATTGGTATTGATTGTGTGCCTCACTAGTGTTGAACCAAGAGAGTTTCATATAGCACATCAACTTTTATTTAGAGGAGATAGTCCAGAACCCGTCACCGTGAATTCAGCTACACTCTTTGGTTACACTATGTGTGTTGCTATTAGTTTTTAATTCAGCATCAGTTGTCATTAGTTTAGCCATACACTTATTCACCCCCCCTCTAGGTGTATTTTCAATTGGTACTCTTAATTTGGTCTAACAACCTTGAGTTAAAGATCCTCATTTTAGCTAATCACAATATTTGTTTACACACACATGGATTTTATAACACCTGCCATGTTTGATATTCTTAACATCCAAATTTGGAAGGTTAAGATGTCAATGTACCTCAAAGCCCTAGGTATTCATGTTTATTTTGCCACTATTAAAGATTCATATTGTTTAAATGGCAAACATCTGAGGCTAATGCAAAAGCCATCCATGCATTAAAGAGTACCCTAAATGATGAATATTTATCTAGGGTTTCTAATTTTGATTCAGCTTTTATAGTATGGAATACTATAGTCTCTCTTGGCGAACAAAAACAATGCTATTCGGGGAGCGACTCAAATGATGAAAGTGATGCTTTCAACATATGCTACATGGTCCAAGGGGATAATCCCCTTGTGGTAAATTTCGAATCCGAGCTTGATGAGGATGTTGACATGCCATATGATGAGCTTGCTTTATTTTATCAACAACTTCTTGAAAAATATGATTTGCTTAAAAAGGACCATAAAATATTGAAGAATAAATATGAGTCCATTTCAAAAGACAAGGATTCTTTTCAAAATAAATTTGAAAACATTTTAAATGAAAATGAATTTTTGAAAAAGGAGAATATTTTCTTATCTTCAAAATTAAATGATCTTTGTGAAGGAAATAATTCTTTGAAGAATAAAATCAATTTTGTGGAAAAAGAAAAAGAGATTGTTTTGGATGAAAACAACTCTTTAAAAAGAAAATTGTTTCAAAAGAAAAAGAAAACATTTCTAAAAAGAAAAAGATTGTTGATTCTCATTCTTGCCATGCTCTTCATGCTACTATTGATAAAAATGAGATTCAAGTCTTGAAAAATAGAATAAATTATTTGAGCTCAACTTTGAGCAGTTATGCATTTAATCATTCTACATTGGAAACCTTGTGTCAAAAGAAACAAGCTCCACATGTTCATAACCCACGACATACATATGCACACTATGCACATCATGATCACACTCATTCTCATATGCATGCTAGAGTGTACAAATGTGCACATTGTGGCCACAAAGGCCATTTAGCAAAGTTTTATTTTGATAAGATAAATTCTATAAATTTTGCTAATAAAAATGTTTGAGTTCCTTATGATGCTAACCCCCGTGGACCCAAAAGAAAATGGGTACCAAAATTCTCACCTCTTGTGTTTGATGTAGGTGTGCGCTCTCACATGACGTGAGAGGTATGGTGCCTTGGCGGTGGATGCATATGGAGCTAGATGGACACACCCTATTGATGCATCGCTATCAAGGAAGTTTGGTGGGAGGACCATCATGGTTTGGAGACTTAGAGAATAGTGCACATGATTTGGTAACTATCTTTAAACTCCTATTTTAGTTTACATGCTTTGATATAAATGTTTTTAGCATGTTATGGCTTTGTGCTTCATGTGATGAATACTTGTTTAGATGAACTTTTCATTAAAACTTGGGTATATACTTGTACAAGTAATGAGCAACATTTGATTCTTATATGTTTGTACTTCATTGCTCATTTGTACTCATTACATGTCCAAATATAACCTAGTTTTGATGATTCTTTCATTTATATTTGTTATCCCTATTTTTGTACATGTTTTGCTTTATGTATATGTTATTCTTATCTAAAACTAATAAATATACATGTATACCCTTGAGTCACTTACCTTCATGCAAATTACATTATGTACTCGTTTGTATTTGGGATATGTATGTAAATTGTTAGTTTTGATAGAACGTACATATACCTAGATGCTTAATTTTAATGAAAAATAAATTTTTATGATTTTCATATGTTTTGATGTTTTTAAGCCTCATTGACTATTTTCATGAATATGTTATTCACATGATGCTTGTGCACTCATATTTAATTTGTTTACTCATGATTTTATTTTCATGAGCCTTTATGAGCTTTATAGATTTCGAGTGTCAACTCTTGTGTATTTGGTATGTTTCATGAGATACATATGATTTGGTTTCATTGTTGAAGATCTTTAACTAGTTTTTTAAAAATTACTTTAAACTAGTTATCTATTCTTCATTTGATAGTGTTTTCAATATACAACTATTTTTAAATCATATTTTTGAAAACTCCTACCAACAAAGGGAGGTTGGATGGGCGACCATGCCTGTATGCCTAATTGAAAATCTATTTAAACATGTGCATGAATAGCATGGTTATTATGAGTTATACACATGATCTTCATGTTATTTCATCTTTGTATACTCATATATGTTTTCTTATATATGTATGCTTCAAATTTCAAGTAGTCTCAATTTCAATTGGTATTTCCATTTTCATACATATATATGATTTGATTGTGCTTGTTTTAAAATAACTTTACATGTTTAAAGCACAAATTATGTTTATGCTAAGCTTGACTTAAATTTAAATATCAATTGGTTTCTTAATAAGCTTATGCATTGTTCTCTTTTGGTATCTCAAAATTTTTGTTTATTTACAAGTGGTATCTTAAAATTTTGTTTATTTATAAGTGGTACCAACTTATGTTTTGTCAACTACAATTTGTTTTCATTAGTATTAAAACTTGTTTTGTTGACTTAAGAAATTCAAAATTTGTTTTAAGTGATTTCAAAATTGTTGATATGTATTGCCTATATGCAAGGGGAGCTTAACATCTCTTCTATACATAGATTCATGTTGAGTGTATCTTATATTGAGGAGCTTGACATCTCTTCTTTATATGGTACACGTGTGTAGAGGGAGCTTAACATCTCCACTTATACATTGTATATTATGCTTTATTTGAGTTAGGGTTTTGTCATCCCTTCTTCAGGTAATGTATGCAGGCGAGCTAACTTTACGTCTCTCTTCTTCATGAATGTATATCACATATATATCTTTATTGTTTGATTTGTTTTCGCCCCTTTGTTGATGAATTGACAAAAAAGTGGAGAAGAATTTTGAGAGTTTATATATGCATGTTTATATTCTTGTTTATGCATATATGTTTTTTTTATGCAAAAAGGGGAGAAGAATTTGGTGATTTATTCATGTTTATCTCCTTGTTTATGCATATATGCTTGTTTAGTTTTATGCACTTTATTGAATATATTTATGTTTATTGTTATGCATGAGTTAAGTGGGAGCTTCAGGGGAGTTTCTATGAAGCTTATATTTAATCCATGCATATATAACTCCATGAGTTTTGTCATCATCAAAAAGGGGGAGATTGTTGGCCCAAAGGCCCATCGCTCTAGTTTTGATGATAATTAACTCATGTAGTTATAGTACTAATGATCTTGTGTTTATTTAGTCTCAGATATTTGATCAAGATCTTAGTAGGTGTTTAGCTTCAATAAAGGATTCGAAGTCAAGTTTTGAAGCTAGCACGTGTTAATTCAAAAGCTCGCGCATCAAGATTGCATCAAGTACTTAAGAGGAGTCTAACTCATTGGATCAAGGTTTGGACCAAGTCAAGAAGGTGAAGAAGATTTTCAAGAGAAGATTTCAAGAAGACTTGTGTCATGTTGTAAGTGTTAAAGATTTGTTTTTAGATAAAATGTAAATGATAAATTAGTTGGTGGATTTCTCAAGTTCATTTACACACACAAAATTTATATGTGTTTTAGAAAATGCCATTTTGGTTTTTAAGCTTCAAAGTATACATGTGTTTTATCAAAACTATTTTAGAGCTTATTGTCAAAAACATAGATATTTCCTCTCATATGTGTTGTGGATCATATTCATACACACTAAGCTTCAAAAGTGTTTAAAATATCTTATTTTTGTATTTGGAGAAGTTTTGAAAAATCGATTTTAAAAAATACATATTTTTGTTTAAGGCAAAACTTCTATATTATAAAAATGGTTCAAAAAGTTTATAATACGTGTTGATTTTTCATCACACATATTTGTACTTCAAAGTATATTAATGAACTTATTTTTGTAGAATTTATGAGATTTTATGGGATTTTATTAAAGGTAAAAAGACCAAGTTTTAATCCCTGAAAATGTCTGACCTGACCTTCTGCCGGTCGACCGGACGGTCGACCGAGGCAGAAGTCGGTCGACCGGACCGGTCAACCGATGTGCACAAACGTGCACAGCTGTTTGGCTGGTGGGGCGGTCGACCGGCCAGAGAGCTCTGCTCTCTGGATCTGGCCCCGGTCGACTGGGCGGTCGACCGGTGGCACAACGGTCGAAAATTCGACCGTTGGCTAGCCGACTGGGCGGTCGACCGACAGCAGCGTCAGTTGCTGATTTGGCCTCCAACGGCCATATTTTGGGAGCCTATAAATTGGGGTTCCCTTGAACTATTTTCTACAAGATTTTTAGTGAGTTTTCAAGTTAGTTTTTCCTATCTCTCTAAGAGGTTTTCTCCACTTGTTTAAGAGCTAATTCTTCTATATCAAAAGGAGAGTTTATCAAGAGTGTTTTCAAAAGTGATTTCTTGAGTTTTTCACCACAAAATCCATCCTAGTTTTCTCACCCAATCTTGAGCTTTCCATTGCCATATCTATCCTATAGGAGAGTTATTGTGAGAGTGTTTTTAGGTGATCAAAGTGTTGAGATCACCAAAGTGTTCATCTTGTATTTGAGGAGGCGAACTTGCGGGTTCATATTGTTTCGAGTTCTTTAGGAGTTCGGTGTAAAGGTGCGGCCTCGGCAAGCTAGTGTGCCTGCGTGTGTTGTTCTTGTTGGCCCAGAGGCCTTCCACTCTAGTTTTGATGATGATTAACTCATGTAGTTATGTTTAATAATAATCTTGTGATGTTTAGTTTCAGATCATTAACCAAGATATTAGTTGGTGATTGCTTCAACAAAGGAGTTTTGAAGCCTTTCACATGGTGATTCCAGAGCCCGAGCAACAAGATCATACATAGCACTCGTTGGAGTCTAGCTCGGTGGATCACGGAGTTTTGGATCGAGTCGGCTTGGAGACGGCCTCTACAAGAAGACTTCGGTATCCTAGTTTAGTTTGTATTTTAGATCCATATGTAAAGATTAGAATAGTGTGATATGCTCAAGTTCACAACACACACACGTTTTATGTTTTGGATATTGGTTTTCGGTTTGATTGGTTTAACCGATCTTGGTTTTCATGAATAGTTAGATCAAAACAAGTTTAAATGGTTTATGTATAGTAGATTCATTCTATATACATGCTTGCTTAACTTCCTAGACAAACTTATTTTGATATGCCTATTCATGAGGTTTGGTATTTTGATATTTTTAACAAAACATATTTTGGTAATTAAAGACAAAAATAATGATATATATATGTTTCTTGTATATTGGACTTATGTCCATATGCAACATGCTTCAAAGTGTTTAAGTATCATGTTTTTGTATTTGGATAAGGTTTGGACAAAGTTTATTTGAAAAGTCTAAGTTTGGAAAAATACAGGTTTTGGTTTTCGGTAATTTTTCCATAACACAAAAATGGTTTAAAATGTTTGATATTTGTGTTGAAATTTTTAATACATGTTTGTATATCATATATTATGTTAGAAACTATTTTTGTGGATTTTTAGAAGTTTTATGGGATTTATTAGAATATTTTTAACCTAAGTTTTCTGACCTAGATTGCCTTCTGCCAGGCTCTGGCGGTCGACCGGGCCGGTCGACCGGACCCAGAGTCGGTCGACCGGACCGGTCGACTGACGTGCACAAACTTGTGCACGTTGCCGTATGCAAGGCACGGTCGACCGGGCGGTCGACCGGCCAGAGAGCATTTGCTCTCTGGATTTGGGCGGTCGACCGCCAGCCGCCAAGAGCAGAAATCTGCTCTAACGGCTAGTTTTTGTTGGAGGGCTATTTAAGCCCCATTTGTTTTGGTTTAAGGTAAGGTTTTTAACAAAGAAAAATTCCTACTTTCTGAAGTGTTTTTACAAGATTTCAAAAGTGTTTTAGAGCTTCAAAAGATCTATCTTTATATTGTTTTAGGGTTTTAGAAAAATCAAAGAAAATAGAAATTTGGGGAGATTTGTGTTGTTCTTCATTTCCATCATCTTCAAAGTGTTTTCCCAAGGATTTTTCTTTGAGTTTTTGATTTCCAAAACACCTTGTTTTTCCACTTGAGCTATATCACTCTATCCTATTCTATAGGATCATTATTTGTGAGAAAAGAGATAGTTTATGGTCTTTGTAACCACCAAGTTGTAAACCCCTTTCCTTGTGGATATCCCTCTTTGGTAGAGGTTGATTTGGGTTGTGGTTTGCTCCCTCTTTGGTAGAGGTTGAGGTTGTGGTTTGCTCCCTCTTTGGTAGAGGTTGAGGTTGTGGTTTACTCCCTCTTGGTGAGGTGGAGTTGGTGTTGGATTTGTATCCCTCTTTGGTAGAGGTGGATTGTGGTTGTTTGGCTAAGAGCCTACCCCTCTTGTGTGAGGTGGTGTTTGTATTGCCTCGGTGGAGGTTGTATTGGTTGAGAGAGGAGTTCGGTACTCCTAGTGGATTGGAAATCCTTCTCGGTGAAGGCGGGGACGTAGAGCTCGGTGCTCGAACCTCGAAACACATCTTGTTGTTTGCGTTTGATCGATTGACTCTCAACTCTCTCTCTCTTTACCTTTGTGCATTGCATCATTCATATTGCCATATCATTTATATGCTTGTGTTGTGCCTTGCATTGATTCATTATTACCTATCCCTATATGCTTGGATTGTTTGTGTGTGCCTCACTTGTGCCTAACCACGAGAGCTTCATATAGCTCCTCAACTCTTATTCAGAGGAATCAAGAGGAGTTAGTCCAGAGCCCTTCACGGGGAATTCGGCTACACTCGTTGGTTGCACTAAGTATTGTTGCATATTAGTTTTAAATTCCGCATTTAGTATTTAGATTAGCATTATCACCTATTCACCCCCCCCTCTAGGTGATTTCAATTGGTATCAGAGCCTACGCTCCTGATATTTGGTTTAACCACCTAGGAGTGAGATCTTGGTTTGCTAATCTATCATTTACATTTGCACATATATATTGCTTGCACACACTCATGGATTGCTTGTCACCTGATAGGTAGTGAAAAATGCATAATTATCATCATATATACCATCACATTTGCACATTTATTCATATTATAATGCACATTTATTAATATTTCGTTATTTAATGTGTGCAGGCCTCGAATTATTATTTTAATAAGAAATAAAGATTAAAGAGCCCAAAAGCCCAGATCCAAGCCCATGTTTGAAGCCCAGGTGAAAAAGCGCAATTACAAGAAGTCAAAATGCAAATACAAGGGCTAAAAGTTGCAAATATCAGAGATAAGGGAAGGATAGACTTCTATCCAACCCTAAACACTTGCAGGATGAGGATAAAAGCCCAAGATAAGAAGGAAATTCGTGGAAAGAAGATTTGAAGAAATCTGGATTAAGGGTAACTTGATTACTAAGTTATCTCGAAAATCCAGATTAAAAGGCCAGGATGCATATTCCAGAAGCATGCGCCCAGACGGACGGACCAGGAGAAGCCACGCGCCAAAGCGCGTGGCCTGACTCCACTGAACTGCCGCAGAAACGCGGCAAAAGCCGCAATTCTGCGGCAGTATGGATGACTCTGACTACCAGATTTCGTCTACAACTTCATCCGGGACTCTATCTTCTTCTGCACTATAAATATCCCTGCAGGCGCAGCAGAAAGGGCATCCAGAGACGTATTAGGGTTTCTTTAGCCATTTTTCTTTAAATTTCAGCAAGTTGTAATCTTTGTTTCAAGCACGGTGTGGAGAAGAAGGAGCTTTGTAATTGGAGTTTACTCTCGAATAAAGGTTACCTTTTTGCCACTTAATTTCTGTCATTTAATTTTGCATTTACTTTGTGATTTCTTGAGTTTGGTTTGATCTGTGATCTTTCGATTCTCTTTATTTTCTCTCTTTCTTTATTCTTCTCATATAAAAAAAGAAAAGAAAAATAATAAAAAGATGATGAACTAATCTTCCTTTGTGGTTTGCTGAATTCTTAAGCAACCCTAAGCATGTTTGGAGTTGAACAAATTAATAATACTTTTTAGAAACCCTAGGTTTAAAGTAGATTGCTTGAGGACTAAATGGATAATCAGCTTTATAATCTAGGTTACACTTTTAAATAATTCCTCACCCTTCATATTTAAGAACTTTGACAGCGTAACTTCAAGGTAATGCTTTTCTTCCGCTGTACTTAGATGTTAAGATGAAATCGTGTTGAATGTTCAAAGGTGCGAACTAGTAAGATTCTAAACTCTTTTATTCTTGCTTGCATCTTCGCTAATAAACCTAGGATTAATTTCACATATATTAAGATGATGTTCAATCTCCTTAACTTGCAATAGGGTTGTGGTAGAAGATCAGTAAAAACCACATCTTTTATATCATATATATCTCTCAAATCTAATCTCTCTTTTCTTACTTAAAGCATACAGGGAAATCGGCCGAAAAGCTTGCATCGCATCCTTCCCTGAGGATCACGACCCGCTTGAGCCCTTGCTACAGCGGATTCGCATTGAGACTAAGAAATCTGAACTCTATTTCTATTCTTTAAAAAAAATCTCAATCAAAATTTTGGCGCCGTTGCCGGGGAAGGAACGGCACGATTTCCTCGTTCTAATCATTCTTTATTCTTTCTGTTGCAGGTATAGAGAACAGAAAACAAAAACAGAGCAGCAGCAAGGACATACAGCAATCCAGTGCCTCTGCCGTCGAAGGCAGAGCACCTGGACCTACTAATTTGCCGCAGAAACGCGGCAAAAGCCGCAGATCTGCGGCAGTAGTAGTGAACTACTAACCTGCTTTTCTGCAGGTTGCTCTGCATTGCAAAATTCTAATTTCTGCTGTGATATTATTTCTCTGTGATCACTCTGCAACTGCTAATAAAAAACATTAACCTATTTGTTGAAAAAAAAAAAATATTTTTAGACTCTTGCATTTTAGGGCACATGTCTATTTTAATTTTTTAATTCTGTTGAAGAGTGCTGGCGACAAGGTACGTTTGCATAGCATATAGATTAGGAAACACTCTTGGTTGTTTACTGCTTTCTTGAGTGATTACTTTTCTACAGCTTTACACGTACACTAATTCATCTTAAGGGCATAACCCATAAACAAGATAAGGTGGGGATTTCATCACCCTTCCTTGGCCCACAAATCATATCCGTCACACTCACAACCCTAACCTTAAGTAAAATTTGACTAGATGTTGGCCCTAGGTTAACTCGAACTCAATAGGAGATTGACCGAAGGAGGAAAATTGTTCGAAATTAACCCTTGTCAAATCGGTGTCTAGGCAGGGGATTGAGGGCCGAAAGCCCGAAGAACGGTGGTTATTTAATTAAGGAACGTCTCTGACGGAAAACCTCCCACCGGTCTTGCCACCTGCCTGGCCGATTAGCTTGTGGTTAACGTCGACAATAGACCTCCTAAGGACAGTCTAAAGTTAGGAGTCGTCTAGGTCAAGGCTTACCCTAGATTAGGATTTTTGATTGTTTTTCTTTTTTATTGATTGATTGGGTGAACTTGTTTGCTGATTGTGCATGCCCGCTTGGTCGAGAGACCTACTTACATCCAGGCTAACTAGAACTAGTTCACCACCCGAGCTCAATCCCGACTCACACATGGCACAACCGCCATCACTCCAAGATAGGATCTATCCTATCAGGACTTCTCTTCCTTCTTGCATCAAGCTTAACGATGAAGGTGTTGACCCATTTGAGCTTAAGCCACAATACATCAACACCCTTCCGAAATTTCATGGACTTGACTCCGAGGATGCATACTTCTTCATAAGGGAATTTGAGGAAGTATGTCTCATGATGAATATTCCTAAGTTAGGAAAAGATGACATCAAACTTAGGTTTGTCCCCTTTGCTTTGAAGGATCTAGCAAAGAAATGGCTCTACAGTCTAGAGGTCGGTTCTATATCTTCTTGGGATAATTTCGTTAAGGCCTTCTTAAAGAAATTTTATCCCGTTCACAAGACTGCACTGATTAGGAAAAATATCCTACAGTTTAAGCAAACAGCAAATGAGCCTTTTTGGAAATATTTCGAACGTTTTAAGGACCTTCTTGCCCAATGCCCTCACCATGGGATAGAGAAATGGCGACTTTGCCAAGTTCTATATGATGGATTAGAATATTAAACTAAGACGTTGTTAGAATCCATGTGCCAAGGAGGATTTATGAAAAAGAACAAAAATGAAGGATGGGAATTGTATGAGGAATTAGCTGAAAATACCATCCAATGGGAACCTACCCCGGAAAAATTTAGGACTAATGACCCTACTTCTTCTAAAGGAGGTATCCATTCCATTGAGGCCAACATAGCAACCGATGCTAAGTTAGCTGTTGTTATGCGAAGACTAGAGGCCCTTGAAACTAAAGAGCCAGTCTCTGTGAACCAAGTCAGCCCAACATCTTCGGCGGGCTGTACTTATTGTCAAGATATGAACCATGTGTTCGATGAATGTCCTGTCTTTTTCGCGCATCAAAGCTTGCCCGAACATATGAGTGCGGCTTTCACAAGGCCCGCCAACAATCCTTATTCACCCACCTACAATCCTGGTTGGAGAAATCATCCCAATTTTTCATGGGGCCCAAGCAACAATGATCAAATTAGGCCCAAATTCTCCAACAATTTCCAAAATCCGCCCTATCAGCAAAGTTTTCCTAGTCAAAATCCTCCACCATCTTTCCAATATTCACAAATGGAAACAAGGCTTTCAAACATGGAAAGAAAGGTGGACACTCTTGTTAGAAGCCATGACACACTAGCTCAAGTCTTGACCAGGATAGAGGTCCAATTAAATCAGCAAGAAAGACAGAGGGGTACCCTACCGAGTCAACCATTGCCAAATCCTAGGAATTCTAGGCCAGCCAATGAGGCTCAAGACCCAAATCAGTGTCATATGGTTCATACACTCAGATCGGGAAAACAAGTTGATAATCAAGTATCCATGCCATCGGATCCATCTCAGCCATCTATTCCATCTAGCTCCACTTCCATTCCATCTAGCTCCACTCCTGCTCCATCCAGCCCCAATGAAACTGAAGCTGAAAAGTCAGCAGGTCAGATGCACCAGCCTATAGCTCCATTTCCAAATAGGCTTAGAAGCAACAACAATGCATATATGGAGAAATTATTAGAGGTGTTCAATCAAGTTAGGCTCAACATTCCACTTCTTGATGCAATCCAACAGGTCCCTAGTTATGCCAAATTCCTTAAGGACATGTGCACCAAGAAAAGAAAGACTAATGTGCCTAAGAAGGTTTTTCTAGCCACTAACATTAGTGAGCTACTGTCCAACCAGATCCCTATCAAGTATAAGGACCCAGGTTGCCCCACCATTTCTTGCACCATAGGTCGAGCCGAAATCAATCGAGCACTCCTCGATTTAGGAGCCAGCATCAATTTGCTCCCTTTCTCCGTGTATCAACAACTTGGATTATGTGAACTCAACCCTACCCAAGTTACTATTCAGTTGGCTGACCGCTCTATCAAAGTTCCTAAGGGAGAAATCAATGACGTTCTGATACGGGTAGGAGAATTCATTTACCCAGTAGATTTCATTGTCTTAGAGACACAACCTGTGTCTAATCCTAGGTCCGAAACTCCCGTTATCTTAGGAAGACCGTTCCTAGCAACCGCTAATGCAATTATAAATTGTAGAAACGGTTCCATGAGACTGACTTTTTGGGATATGACCAAGGAAGTCAATGTTTTCAACCTAGGTAAGCATCCCTACGATGTGACCGACCAACCCTTTGAGGTTAACTCCATTGAGAACATGACAAGTGAGCATAATGATGAGATCATATTTGAGTCAGAGGAAGAGGAAGAGTCAGAAACAAGTGATATCAGTCTTGATAAGATCGAATGGGAATCAAATCTGAGTTCTATAGAGATGGGAGATTCTAGCTTAACTCCTCCACCCATCGAGCCAACTCCTTCTTTGGAGTTAAAAGCCTTGCCTAAACATCTTAAGTACGCCTACCTCGGTGAACAAGAGACGTAACCGGTCATAGTTGCATCTAATTTGACTAATAGGCAAGAGGAAGACCTGCTGGCAACCCTTAGGAGACATAGGGAAGCCATTGGTTGGACTATGACAGATATTAAGGGACTGAGCCCTACGATAGTCCAGCATCGTATCCATCTAGAGGAAGGGATTAGACCAAAGAGGGATCCACAGCGTAGGCTAAACCCACTCATGCAGGAGGCTGTACACGCCGAAATAGTGAAACTGTTAGATAATGGGATCATTTATCCCATTTCCGATAGCGAATGGGTGAGCCCAATGCATGTGGTCCCTAAGAAGTCTAGTTTTACTGTGGTAGAGAACGACAAGCATGAGTTAGTGCAAACACGATTGCCTACCAAGGTGAGAGTATGCATAGACTACCGCAAGTTGAACGCAGCCACTAGGAAAGATCATTTTCCCCTCCCTTTCATTGACCAAATGTTGGAAAGATTAGCAGGTCATGAGTATTACTGCTTTTTGGACGGTTATTCAGGGTATAACCAAATTCCTATAGCCCCGGAGGATCAAGAGAAGACAACGTTCACGTGTCCATTTGGGACATTTGCCTACCGTCGAATGCCTTTCAGCCTATGCAATGCCCCCGCCACATTCCAACGTTGTATGTTAAGCTTGTTTTCTGATATGGTCGAGCGTTTCCTAGAAATTTTCATGGACGACTTCTCCGTCTATGGAAATTCATTTGACCAGTGTCTCCATCACTTGGAGCTAGTGCTGAGTAGGTGCACCGAAAAGAACTTGACCCTCAATTGGGAAAAGTGTCACTTCATGGTGCAACATGGGATTGTCCTAGGTCACGAGATATCTAGGGAAGGGATTAAGGTAGACAAGGCCAAGGTGGAGATCATAGTGAAACTTCCACTTCCGTGATGCGTGAAGGACATTCGGTCTTTCTTAGGACACGCCGGATTTTATCGTAGGTTCATTAAGGACTTTAGCAAAATTGCTAGACCCCTTACAAACCTTCTAGCTAAAGACGTGTCCTTCATCTTTGAAGATAGGTGCCATGGTGCGTGGGAGAAATTGAAAATGGAACTTATCTCTGCTCCTATCATCTCACCTCCGGACTGGTCCAAGCCTTTTGAGATCATGTGCGATGCCTCAGATTTTGCGATAGGTGCTGTCTTAGGACAGCGTAAGGACAGCAAGCAGCACGTGATCTATTATTCGAGTAGGACGCTCAATGACGCCCAAATGAACTATACTACAACCGAGAAGGAATTCTTGGCAGTAGTGCTCGCTTTGGAGAAATTCCGCCCATACCTACTTGGGACCAAGACCACGATTTTCACTGACCATTCTGCTCTTCGATACCTTATGCTTAAAAAAGATGCGAAGGCCCGACTCATTCGTTGGATCCTTCTCCTTCAAGAATTCGATCTCGAAATTCGAGATAAAAAAGGTGTCGAAAATGTCGTAGCTGACCATCTCTCTCGTGTGCCAAACGCACCTTCTGATGAGCTGCCCATCAATGACAATTTTCCCGATGAGCAACTTCTAGCCATCTCTAAGGAGCCATGGTTTGCTGACATAGTAAATTACTTAGTCACAAACCAAACACCACCTAGTTGGTCTAAACAGGATAGATACCGATTCTTGTCTCAAGTTCGGTATTACATGTGGGAAGATCCTTATCTTTTCAAATATTGTAGCGACCAAATCATTAGGAGATGTGTCCCCGACGAGGAGACTAGAAGCGTGCTAGCTTTTTGTCATGAGTTCGATTGCGGTGGACATTTTGGTCCCCGCAAAACTGCCGAGAAAATTCTGCAAAGTGGTTTTTATTGGCCAACTGTGTTTAGAGACGCATTTGAGTATTGCAAAACTTGCACAAGATGTCAAATGATAGGAAGAATTTCCAAACAAAATATGATGCCCCTAAATCCCATTCTGGAAGTAGAACTTTTCGACATATGGGGCATTGATTTTATGGGACCCTTCCCTAATTCGTTTGGGCACCAGTACATCTTGTTGGCCGTAGACTACGTGTCAAAGTGGGTAGAAGCTGTCCCTTGCAAGACAAATGACAACAAAGTTGTTGTCAAATTCTTGAAAGATAATATCATCTCACGCTTTGGAATCCCTCGAGCCATCATTAGCGACAATGGCACACATTTTTGCAATAGAACTTTTGAAGCTCTTATGCGAAAATATGCCATTACTCACAAGTTGTCTACGCCCTACCATCCTCAAACTAGCGGTCAGGTAGAAGTTTCTAATAGGCAAGTCAAGCTCATTTTGGAGAAGACTGTGAATCAGAATAGGAAGGACTGGTCCACCAAACTGGTGGATGCCCTATGGGCATATAGGACTGCCTTTAAGACGATTCTAGGAATGTCTCCCTACAGACTGGTCTTTGGAAAGTCTTGCCACCTTCCTGTCGAGCTAGAGCACCGGGCCCTTTGGGCAATTAAGCAGCTAAATTTCGATTTAGATAAGGTTGGTGAGTTTCGAAAATTACAAATTTCTGAACTAGAGGAGTTGAGGAATGATGCATACGAGAATGCAAAGATTGCGAAGGATAGAGTTAAGGTTTTTCACGATAAATTCATCACGAGAAAAACTTTTGTCCAAGGACAAAAAGTTTTACTCTACAACTCTAGACTTCATCTCTTTCCCGGCAAGTTGAAGTCAAGATGGACAGGGCCATTCATTGTTAAGACTGTGTTTCCACACGGAGCCATAGAGATCTACGACCCCAAAAATGGCAATGCATTCAAGGTAAATGGTCAACGTCTTAAAATCTTTTTGGAGTCTGTGCCGGAAGCTAATGCGGCGATGGGTCTTTTTGACCCACTGTATCGGTGATTATATCTTTCTGCCAGTTCATGCATCCATACATTTCATTCATACATTAGGGACAATGCATGAAACAAGTGTGGGGGAAGGGTATAAAAAAAAATATATATACAATAAGAAAAAAAATTTTTTTTTTAAAAAGGATAATACTTTGACTTATTTTTTTGAAAGAAATCTAAGTTAGTTTTAAGGATTAGAAAAATCATGATTAGGATTTCTAAAAACTTGGTCAAAATAAATAAATTGTTTAAATTTTAGGTATAGGAGGAGAAATTGAATAATTAGTTAGTCTTAATTTTTACCTTAATGAAATTTGCATACCTAATGCATATCTAGGATTCTAAGACAAAGACCTTGTGCCTCATAAAAAAAAAAAAAACGAAAAAAAAAAGAAAAATCACCAATTAAGCTGATACATGTGCCTCAAGAAGCATAAGTATTCATGCCTAAAGGTGAGTTCTAAATAAAATAAAGTCCTTAGTTTTGTGGCCTAGTTCACTTGAATTTGAGTCCGCGGGATGTTTTCTCACCTGGTTCCCTAAAGCCGACCGGTTTGGGAGCCACCGACTTTAAGTTCGCTACATGGTGGATTAGAAAGCCTAAGAAAACTGAGAAATATTATACATGTATTAACACATCTATTAGTCAATTAGTTAGGTATGAGGGCCTCAAGAAGCCTTGATACTTATACGAAAGAAAATTAGATGAGTTATACATGCCAAAAAAAAAAATTGTATTAACACATCTAATAGTTAATTAGTTAGGTATGAGGGCCTCAAGAAGCCTTGATACTTACACGAAAAAATTAGATGATGTTATAAAAATATATAGAGGCATGAGAGTCCAAGTTAAGGAATTGCTAGTAAAAATACATAAGGATGCATATGATTTTTGGTAACGAAAAAGACTATATTAGAAATTCAATTTTAATCCTTACCTAAAATGAATAACAATTGACTTTATAAAGACTAGGTTTGAAGAATGAATAAAAATGAGGATCCTAAAACTTATAGACTACTTAGTCTCTTCCAATATAAGTCAAATATTTTCTTATTTATGGATTTTGTGGGTGTAATCCGCTGAAAACCCTCACGAGACACACTCGTCCTCTAGGGTAACCTAGGGGTTTAACGGCTTGTTGCACATGCTAAGTGCAACCGTGATTCCTACGAAAGTGAGTTAGCTAGGTTAGATTTTTCTCTTTCTTTTTGATTTTTACTCGAGGATGAGCAAAAAGATAAGTGTGGGGGTGTGATAGGTAGTGAAAAATGCATAATTATCATCATATATACCATCACATTTGCACATTTATTCATATTATAATGCACATTTATTAATATTTCGTTATTTAATGTGTGCAGGCCTCGAATTATTATTTTAATAAGAAATAAATCTTAAAGAGCCCAAAAGCCCAGATCCAAGCCCATGTTTGAAGCCCAGGTGAAAAAGCGCAATTACAAGAAGTCAAAATGCAAATACAAGGGCTAAAAGTTGCAAATATCAGAGATAAGGGAAGGATAGACTTCTATCCAACCCTAAACACTTGCAGGATGAGGATAAAAGCCCAAGATAAGAAGGAAATTCGTGGAAAGAAGATTTGAAGAAATCTGAATTAAGGGTAACTTGATTACTAAGTTATCTCGAAAATCCAGATTAAAAGGCCAGGATGCATATTCCAGAAGCATGCGCCCTGACGGACGGACCAGGAGAAGCCACGCGCCAAAGCGCGTGGCCTGACTCCACTGAACTGCTGCAGAAACGCGGCAAAAGCCGCAATTCTGCGGCAGTATGGATGACTCTGACTACCAGATTTCGTCTACAACTTCATCCGGGACTCTATCTTCTTCTGCACTACAAATATCCCTGCAGGCGCAGCATAAAGGGCATCCAGAGACGTATTAGGGTTTCTTTAGCCATTTTTCTTTAAATTTCAGCAAGTTGTAATCTTTGTTTCAAGCACGGTGTGGAGAAGAAGGAGCTTTGTAATTGGAGTTTACTCTCGAATAAAGGTTACCTTTTTGCCACTTAATTTCTGTCATTTAATTTTGCATTTACTTTGTGATTTCTTGAGTTTGGTTTGATCTGTGATCTCTCGATTCTCTTTATTTTCTCTCTTTCTTTATTCTTCTCATATAAAAAAAGAAAAGAAAAATAATAAAAAGATGATGAACTAATCTTCCTTTGTGGTTTGCTGAATTCTTAAGCAACCCTAAGCATGTTTGGAGTTGAACAGATTAATAATACTTTTTAGAAACCCTAGGTTTAAAGTAGATTGCTTGAGGACTAAATGGATAATCAGCTTTCTAATCTAGGTTACACTTTTAAATAATTTCTCACCCTTCATATTTAAGAACTTTGACAGAGTAACTTCAAGGTAATGCTTTTCTTCCGCTGTACTTAGATGTTAAGATGAAATCGTGTTGAATGTTCAAAGGTGCAAACTAGTAAGATTCTAAACTCTTTTATTCTTGCTTGCATCTTCGCTAATAAACCTAGGATTAATTTCACATATATTAAGATGATGTTCAATCTCCTTAACTTGCAATAGGGTTGTGGTAGAAGATCAGTAAAAACCACATCTTTTATATCATATATATCTCTCAAATCTAATCTCTCTTTTCTTACTTAAAGCATACAGGGGAATCGGCCGAAAAGCTTGCATCGCATCCTTCCCTGAGGATCACGACCCGCTTGAGCCCTTGCTACAGCGGATTCGCATTGAGACTAAGAAATATGAACTCTATTTCTATTCTTTAAAAAAAAATCTCAATCATCACCTCCCATGTTTGATGTTTCCAACATTGACATGTGAAAATTTAGGATGACCATGTACCTAAAAACCCTAGGTTTGCATGTTTTCCTTACCGCTACCAAGAAATGCTATCTTGGTAACCGCAATCATATAGGGGCCAATCCACAAGCCCTTGAGGCTATTAGAAGCACGCTTAACAAAGAATATCTTATGCTTGTTTCTAACTTTGATTCCGCCTTTGCAGTGTGGAACAAGTTGACCACCTCCAAGCTACAAACGCCAAACATCATGGAGGATGAATCTGTAAGTTCACCTAGAGGGGGGGTGAATAGGTGATGGCTAATCTAATGGTCACTTAATGCCTAACTATGCAAATAATGCGGAAGTTAAAACAATTATGACCTATTTAAATCTTTTTACACTAAACACTGTGTATAACACAAGAGTGTAGCCGAATTCCCTTTGCAAGGCTCTGGACTAAACCCCTCTTGATTCCCCTTGAATGGGTTGAGGTGCCGCGTTGGCTCTCTTGGTTGAATACAAGTGTTAGCAACAATCCCACGCAAGTATATAACAATTAAGCACAAGGTATATCAAGCATGTAAATGTAAAGACAATATAAGCTATGCAAGATATAAAGGAGATAGAGAGAGAGAGATGGCAATCGCAAACACAAGGGTATGTTTCGAGGTTCGAGCACACTTGCTCTACATCCCCGCCTTCGACACACGAAGGATTTCCACTATGCAAGATCCCAATGGATCTCTCCTCGGTGCCGCAACACCTACAAGCCCTCGGACTCTCTAGTCCCTTACACACCACAAGCCCACCGGCTCGCCGAGGCCGCACCTCGATCAACAAGAGTTCGCACCCGAACCCGAAACAACCACGAGCACACTTGCCCGTCTCCTCAAAGTACAAGAATAAAATCTTGGTGATCCAACACTTGATCACCTAACAAAAAGCTCTCACAACACAATCCTATGGATAGATTAGACAATGGATAGCTCAAGTGATTGTGAGAAAGTAAGGATGAAAGCTATGGTGAAAAACTCAAGAAATCTCTTTTAACACTCTTTATAAAAACTTCCCTTTAGATAGGAAATATTTGCTCACTATTTTGTGGAGAAAACTCTTCTGAAAGTATGGGAAAAACTGGTTCTAAGAGTCTCTAAAATCCTCACTCAAAACAATGACAAAAACCCCATTTATAGGCTGCCAGAAAACTAGCCGTTGGGATCTGTCAGAGCTGCCGGTCGACCGGCCGGTCGACCGCCAACGGTCAAAAATCCGACCGTTGGAGCCTACGGTGGACCGCCCGGTCGACCCAGAAATCCAGAGAGCAGAACTCTCTGCTGCGGTCGACCGTCCCGTCGACCAGACCACTGTGCTGCCAGACACGCACAAGTCTGTGCACGTCGGTCGACCGTGGATCGACCGGACCATGGTGCGGTCGACCGCTCGGTCGACCGGACCAGCCTGTCAGCCAGTTCCAGGTCTGGAAAACTGGTTTAAAAATTAATCTTAAAATCTTTTAACACTTATAAAAATTCCATAAACTTGTTTTAACATTCTATATTGAAAACCAAACTTGTGATAAAAATTTTCAATACATATATCAACATATTCATATCATTTCAGCGTCTTGCAAATTTTATCAAAACTCAAAACATGTATTTTTTCAAACTTGGTTTTCATAACTTCACAAAATATAAAAAACAAGATATTTGATTTCATTTTAAAGCATAGTGTGTATGGATATGATCCACTACACAATCATAATGTAATATCTATATTTTTGACATTAAGCTCTAAATGAGGTTTTGGTTGAAATATATAACTTTGAATACCAAAAACCAAAACTATGTTTTTCCAAAAGAAAGTCTTTTCTAAATCTGAAAATTCTTTTATGAAAAGACAAATAAATCAAGAGTGTGTGTGTGATCTATACTTGAGCAATCCACCAACTATCTATCCTTTACATTTTACTCTAAAACAACAACAAAATCTTATACCTAGACACAAGCCTTAATCTTGAAGTCTTCCCTTGAAGTCTTCTCATCTTCTTGACTTGGTCCAAGCTTGACACCGTGCTAGCTCCAAATCTTGGCTTTTTATCCTTTGTTGAGCTATGCACCTACTAAAATCATGATAATGAATCTGTCACTAATTAAACACAAGATCATTAGTAAATATAACTTCATGAGTTGATCATCATCAAAACTAGGGTGATAGGCCTTTGGGCCAACAGAATCTAATGGAGACGAATCCGAACAACGATGCTATATGGTCCAAGGGAATGACTCCCTTGAGGTACATTCGGATACTCAACTAGATAGTGCTAGCTCTTCATTTGATGATCATGATAGTATGGATGCCGATGCTTTAAATGAAGAGTTATCTATTGTTTGTGAGAACCTCCTTGAAAATATAAAGTTTTGAAAAAGAAAACTTGTAAATTAAATAAAGAAAAAGAGGATTTGTTCTCAAAACTTGAGTTGGTTTTGCAAGAGAAGGTTGAGATTTCTAATGAAAGGGATTCATTGAAATCTAGACTTGAACTTGCCCTAAAAGAAAATGAAGTTTTAAAATCTAAAAATGATTGTGAAATAATTTTGAAGAAAAATGAAAATTTGTCTTCAAAAGTTGATTTTGTAGTAAAAGAGAATGATTCTTTGAAAAACAAAATAATTTCTATTTCAAATGATTTAGAAGTTTGTTTAAAGAAAAATGAATCTTTGAAAAATAATATGGATTCACATGTTTGCCATGCTAGGATAGTTTCACCTAGTTCACCTATTGCATGCTCCACTTCTTCTTTAATTGAAAATGATATAAAATTGATAAAGAAGAATATGGATTGTTTGGACTCCACTTTGAGCCATTGTGTTTTGAGCCATACACGTTTGGAATCTTTGTTTCGAAAGAAACAAGTTCCATCTATGCATGCACACCCTCCACGACATACACATGCTACTCACGGTCACATCCATCACACTATGTATGCTCATGTGTACACTTGTACACATTGTGGACGTAAGGGCAACCTTGCTAAATTTTGTTATGATAGAATACATGTTTCTAATTTAGCAACTAAATTTGTTTGGGTTAGAAAAGGTACTAACCCCATGGACCCAAAGAGTGTGGGTACCAAAGACCACCCCTATTATATTTGATGTAGGTGTGGGCTCTCGCATGACGTGAGAGTGATGGTACCTTGAGGTGGATGCGTTCCGAGCTTAAAAGAGGACTATTTGGATGCATCACTTTCAAGGGAAGTTTGGTGGGAGGACCACCTTGGTTTGGAGAACTAGAGAGGTGCCCTTATCGGTTTTGGTATCAATCTCTAACTCCCGTTTATATTTGCATGCTTTTCATGTTTATTGTTTATAGCATGTTTTGATGTTTATTGATTATTATGATTATGCCATGTTAATTAGATTAGTGATATACATGTTAGTTATTTGAGACACCCATGTTTAATATGGACTTATATCTTTGTGTTCTCATTTTGTTTTAAACTAATATGTATGTCCTAGATCTAATGCATGTGTATAAACATAATGATCATATGGATGTTTATGATTTTTGTTTTGATGCTTCATGTTTGTAGATTATTATGTTAAATGCCATGATTATTAGATCATTGACATGCATATATAGCATTTGAGATCACCCATGTTTATATGGACCCATATGTTGTGTTCTCACCATTGTTTAGCTATTCTGTATATCATAGGTCTAATAGCATGTGGATTTACATAATGATCGTTTTTATGTTTATCATGTTGATTTATGTCTCGTTTCATGCTTCAAGTGTTGAATATACGTTTAAATGTTAGTTTTCATTAAGACTAGGATTTATACTTGTACATATAGTGGGCCACAAATAACCTTTTTTATGTTTGTGCTTGAACGCTTATTTGTACCCATTAGATGTGCTAGTATAGTCTAGTCTTGATGATTCATACATTTAACTTGTATTCCTATTCTATCCATGATTTTCATGTTCATATGTTTAACTTCATGTATATGTCTATCTTGTCCAAACTATCGTCTATACATATACATCCTTTGAGCCACGTGCCTTCATTCATATACATTTGTGGACTCGTTGTGTTTTGGATATGTATGTATACTTTAATTTGTATAAGACATACATATGCCTTGAAGATTAAATAGTTTTTGATGATTTTCATGTTTTACGGAATATTGAGCTTTATTGCCAAATTTCATGATTATGTGTTTCACACTACACTTGTACACTCACCTTATTTAAATGTTTCTCATGATTATGTTTTCATGAGTATGTATGGGCTTTATGGATTTTGAGTGTTTTAGTGATCATGTGATTTACATAGTTTCATGAAAAATAATTTTGTTTTATTCCTTGCTTGAAGGATTTCGTACTAGTTTAAAAGTTTTTCCATTTAACTAGTTTCGATATTCTTCGTTTTGGTAAAGTTTTTCAAACATTCAATATTTTCAAACCTATTTTGAAAACCCCTACCCTTAACGGGCGGTTGATAGGAGTCCATGCCTTGTATGCTTTTATTGAAAATCATTTTTAAACATGAGCATGAAATGGGTGGTAGGATTATGAGTTATACACTTGATATTATTGTTGTTTCAATTGGTATCATTGGATCTTTTCAATTGGTATCAATATTGACATTTTTGTATACTTATATTGTTTCTTTGTGTATGTATGCTTTCAATTGGTATCATCTATTTTGATTGGTACTCATTTTTCATACACCTATACATGTTTTATTTGTGCTTACTATATCCCTATATCTTTGAGCACAAATGTTATA
This sequence comes from Agave tequilana, assembly GCA_038442645.1. NCBI lineage: Eukaryota > Viridiplantae > Streptophyta > Magnoliopsida > Asparagales > Asparagaceae > Agave > Agave tequilana. The sequence continues at coordinate 139,130 of JAVJIF010032728.1, forward strand.
TATGCTAAGCTTAGTTTTTAAATGACTATCATGTTTCAATTGATTAGTTTCCAATTGGTATTCAATATAAGCTTATGCATCGTTTTATTTGGTATTTCATAAAGGGGGAGAAAATTCATATTTGTCTTTCAATTGGTATTTTGTTTACCGATGATTTCTACTCCCATACTTTATGATATAAAATGATTAAAAAAATGAATATTTATCTTATTTTGGTATCATATGTTCTAAATGACAAATTCTTACAATTGGTATCAAGATGTTTATTTGAATATTTTCAATTGGTATCAAGATTTTATTTGTTTTCTCACAATTGGTATCAATGCCTTTATTTACTTTCAATTGGTATCAATTCTTAAATGTTTTTATGTTTCCTTTCAATTGGTATCAAAATGTTCTACATTGACATATTTTAATTGGTATCATATTTGATTGCACCCCTTATTGACATCATTTTTTTTAGACAAAAAGGGAGAACATATTTTTGTTTTATTTAACCCCTTGTTGATGATTGACAAAAAGGGGGAGAATTATTTGAGTTTATATGCATGTTTTTTATGCATGTTTTGTTTATCTAGAAACATAGTCTGTTTTTATTTATTAGTTTGTCGTTTAATTGGTATCAAGAGCATTTTTCGTTTATTTGTTGATATCAAGAGCTTTATTTAAAGAACATGTTTTTATTTTGGTATCAAGAGCTTTAATAGAGTTTTACCGTTTAATTGGTATCAAGAACATGTTTGCATTTTCATGTTTAATTTTCATTGCATATTTATATGTTTATTGTGATGCATGAGTTAAGGGGGAGCTTCTTTGAAGCTTAACTTTAATCCATGCATATATAACTCCATGAGTTTTGTCATCATCAAAAGGGGGAGATTGTTGGCCCAGAGGCCTTCCACTCTAGTTTTGATGATGATTAACTCATGTAGTTATGTTTACTAATAATCTTGTGATGTTTAGTTTCAAATCATTAACCAAGATATTAGTTGGTGATTGCTTCAACAAAGTAGTTTTGAAGCCTTTCACATGGTGATTCCAGAGCCCGAGCAACAAGATCATACATAGCACTCGTTAGAGTCTAGCTCGGTGGATCACGGAGTTTTGGATCGAGTCGGCTTGGAGACGGCGCTCTACAAGAAGACTTCGGTATCCTAGTTTAGTTTGTGTTTTAGATCCATGTGTAAAGATTAGAATAGTGTGATATGCTCAAGTTCACAACACACACACGTTTTATGTTTTGGATATTGGTTTTCGGTTTGATTGGTTTAACCGATCTTGGTTTTCATGAATAGTTAGATCAAAACAAGTTTAAATGGTTTATGTATAGTAGATTCATTCTATATACATGCTTGCTTAACTTCCTAGATAAACTTATTTTGATATGCCTATTCATGAGGTTTGGTGCTTTGGTATTTTTAACAAAACATATTTTGGTAATTAAAGACAAAAACAATGATATATATATGTTTCTTGTATATTGGACTTATGTCCATATGCAACATGCTTCAAAGTGTTTAAGTATCATGTTTTTGTATTTGGATAAGGTTTGGACAAAGTTTATCTGAAAAGTCTAAGTTTGGAAAAGTACAGGTTTTGGTTTTCGGTAATTTTTCCATAACACAAAAATGGTTTAAAATGTTTGATATTTGTGTTGAAAATTTTAATACATGTTTGTATATCATATATTATGTTAGAAACTATTTTTGTGGATTTTTAGAAGTTTTATGGGATTTATTAGAATATTTTTAACCTAAGTATTCTGACCTAAATTGCCTTCTGCCAGGCTCTGGCGGTCGACCGGGCCGGTCGACCGGACCCAGAGTCGGTCGACCGGACCGGTCGACTGACATGCACAAACTTGTGCACGTTGCCGTATGCAAGGCACGGTCGACCGGGCGGTCGACCGGCCATAGAGCATTTGCTCTCTGGATTTGGGCGGTCGACCGGGCGGTCGACCGAAGGCTTCCAACGGTCAAAAATTTGACCGTTGGCGATCGACCGGGCGGTCGACCGCCAGCCGCCAAGAGCAGAAATCTGCTCTAACGGCTAGTTTTTGTTGGAGGGCTATTTAAGCCCCATTTGTTTTGGTTTAAGGTAAGGTTTTTAACAAAGAAAAATTCCTACTTTCTGAACTGTTTTTACAAGATTTCAAAAGTGTTTTAGAGCTTCAAAAGATCTATCTTTATATTGTTTTAGGGTTTTGGAAAAATCAAAGAAAATAAAAATTTGGGGAGATTTGTGTTGTTCTTCATTTCCATCATCTTCAAAGAGTTTTCCCAAGGATTTTTCTTTGAGTTTTTGATTTCCAAAACACCTTGTTTTTCCACTTGAGCTATATCACTCTATCCTATTCTATAGGATCATTATTTGTGGGAAAAGAGATAGTTTGTGGTCTTTGTAACCACCAAGTTGTAAACCCCTTTCCTTGTGGATATCCCTCTTTGGTAGAGGTTGATTTGGGTTATGGTTTGTTCCCTCTTTGTAGAGGTTGAGGTTGTGGTTTGCTCCCTCTTTGGTAGAGGTTCAGGTTGTGGTTTACTCCCTCTTGGTGAGGTGGAGTTGGTGTTGGATTTGTATTCCTCTTTGGTAGAGGTGGATTGTGGTTGTTTGGCTAAGGGCCTACACCTCTTGTGTGAGGTGGTATTTGTATTGCCTCGGTGGAGGTTGTATTGGTTGAGAGAGGAGTTCGGTACTCCTAGTGGATTGGAAATCCTTCTCGGTGAAGGCGGGGACGTAAAGCTCGGTGCTCGAACCTCGAAACACATCTTGTTGTTTGCATTTGATCGATTGACTCTCAACTCTCTCTCTCTCTCTCTTTATCTTTGTGCATTGCATCATTCATATTGCCATATCATTTATATGCTTGTGTTGTGCCTTGCATTGATTCATTATTACCTATCCCTATATGCTTGGATTGTTTGTGTGTGCCTCACTTGTGCCTAACCACGAGAGCTTCATATAGCGCCTCAACTCTTATTTAGATAAATCAAAAGGAGTTAGTCCAGAGCCCTTCACGGGGAATTCGACTACACTCGTTGGTTGCACTAAGTGTTGTTGCATATTAGTTTTAAATTCCACATTTAGTATTTAGATTAGCATTATCACCTATTCACCCCCCTCTAGGTGATTTCAGTTCTTGTGGGAATAAGAGAGGGAATAGAGAGTCCAAGGAGTTCTAGTGTGAACTCGTTGTAGGTGTTGCGGTACCGAGTGATCCGGTGGGATCGTTTATAGTGAAAATCCTTCTGTGTGAAGGCGGGGACGTAGAGCAGTGGCTCGGACCTCAAAACATGTCTCGGTGTTTGCGATTGATCTATTATCTCTAAACTCTCTCTCTTATATCTTGCATTGTATCATATTGTTCATATTATATATATGCTTGGTATTGATTGTGTGCCTCACTAGTGTTGAACCAAGAGAGCTTCATATAGTACCTCTACTCTTATTTAAAGAAATTTAGAGGAGATAGTCCAGAACCCGTCACCGGGAATTCGGCTACTCTTTAGTTACACTAAGTGTGATGTTATTAGTTTTTAATTCCGCATCATTTGTCATTAGATTATCCATACACCTATTCACCCCCCTTTAGGTGTATTTTCAGTGGGGGTTTGAGTTGGTAGGGTTGAGAGCTAAAGTGAAGCAATTAGGGGCACTCTTCCATGAGAAAGCGCAAGGAACTGAAGATCTTCATCATGAACTGAATAGACTTCTCTCTCGAACCCGAACTGGAGGTGTGAGTGGAGAAATGGATAGAAATGTAGCCTTATTGGGGTCTCAAGGTCCACCTTTTTGTGCTTGCACCTTACATCCTTTTTTTGTCTAATGTAAGAATAATATAAAGAAAGATTTGAGTTTTGTCGTTATATTATGTCTTTTATTTGAGGGACATTGTGAATTATCGCGTAAGATCAGTGATTTAAACTGGATATGCGAGTTGATGTTATGATATGCGATAGAAAGATCTTGTTAGCTTTAGAGTGATCCCTCAGGGAAGGTTGCTCCTCAGGGGAAGGTTCCTATTAAAGACTGTTAGAGGTAAATTAATATAAGTTGTAAGAGAAAACTCGATTTAGGTTGTTGGAGTGAGACATAAGGATGATCTCCATCTCTTAGGAGAGTCTCCATATAAACTTTAACCATCTAGATGAGGACCCAGTATAAGCTATCAGCATGAGCCATCAGGAGGACTTTTATCTTTTAGGAGAGTCCCCATGTAGGCGTTAGCCGTCAGGGTGAGAACCTGATATAGGCTGTTGGAGTGTTCCATTAGGGTAATCTCCATCTCTCATGAGAGTCTCCGTATAGGTTTTAGCCATCAGGGTGAGGATCTGTATAAGTTTTCAAAGTGAGCCATCAAGAGGATTTTCATCTTTCAGGAGAGTCTCAGTGTAGGCCTTAGCCGTCAGGGTGAGAACCCGATATAGGCTGTCAGAGTGAGCCGTCAGGATTGAAATCACCTAGAGGAAAGTGAATAGGTGATATGCTAATCTAATGCGGAATTAAAAACTTAACTATATTAATTACAAGATCAACACATATAAACAATAAACTAATAATCCATAAATGAAGCCATATACCACGTGAAGGCTCTGAACTTCTCCTCAAGTTCCTCTTAATTAAGAGTTAAGGTGCTCAATTGCTTTCTTGATTAAAAGAGTACAAACGATTAAACAATTCCAAATAATTACAAGAATAATAGAGTAAGGAGTATAACAATTAGGCATAAGCAATATCAAGCAAGTAAAGATGAGCTTAAGTAATAAACATGCAAGATATATAAATAAGGGTGAATAGAGTTGAGTTGAGAGAGATAGAATAGCAAACATTGGGATTTGTTCTCGAGGTTCGGTCAACTTGACCTACATCCCTGCCTTCACACAATTAAGAATTTCATTAAGCTTGATCCCGTAAGATCACCAACCGATACAATTTCTCTCAAGAACTCTCGGGCCCACAAGTCTCTCACTCATTCCCACAAGTACTACAACATACGAACCCACAAGTTTGCTCGAGGCCCAACCTCCTATAATCACCTAGAGGGGGGTGAATAGATGACTAGTTAATCTAATGATGAATAAATGCGGAATTAAAACTATTTATGCAAACTAAAAGCTATTAAACTAAACACACAAGGTATAACCAAAGAGTGTAGCCAAATTCTCGGTGAAGGACTCTGGACTATCTCCTCAAGATTCTTCTGGATAATAGTTGAGGTGCCGCTATGGCTCTCTTGGTTGAATACAAGTGTGAGCAAAATAATCCCAAGCATATAACAATTAAGCACAAGATATATCAAGCATATAAAGGTATAAGCAATGTAAGCATGCAAGATATAAACACAAGTGAGAGATAAAGAGAACAATCGTAAACACGGAAGATTTGTTTCGAGGTTCGAGCACCCTTGCTCTACGTCCCCGCCTTCAACACTATGAAGGATTTTCACTAGAATCGATCCCACCAGATCACTCGGTGCCGCAACACCTACAAGGAGTTCATACTAGAACTCTTTGGACTCACTAGTCCCCTCACTTGTTCCCACAAAAAAAACACTCAAGCACACTAGCTTGCAGAGGCCGCACCTCTACACCGAGCTCCCACAAGAACTTGAAACAACACGACCCCGCAAGCTCGCTTCCTCAAATACAAAGTAGAACACTTGGTGATCTAAACATTTGGATCACCTAAAAACACTCTCAAAACAACTCTCCTATAGGATTGATATAGTAATGGATAGCTCAAGTATGTGTGAGAAAAACTAGGATAGATTTTGTGGTGAAAAGCTCAAGAAATCACTTTGAAAATACTCTTGATAAACTCTCCTTTTGATATGAAAGTTTTAGCTCTAAAACAAGTGGAGATAAACTTTTAAAGAGGTAGGAAAAACTAGCTTGAAAACTCTCTAAAATCTTATTTAAAACAGCCCAAAACAGCCCTAATTTATAGGCCTAAAAATATAGCCGTTGGGGTCCAACTCAGTAGGAAACCCTGCTGTCAGTCGACCGCCAACGGTCGGATTTCTGACTGTTGGGAAATGCGGTCGACCGGACGGTCGACCGAAAACTGGGCCTTGACCTATCGGTCGACCGGGGCCATTTACAGAGAGCAGAAGCTCTCTGGCGGTCGACCATGCGTCAACCGGAGTTGGCAGTGCACGTTTGTGCACATCGGTCGACCGCCCGTTCGACCAACCTCTGGCTCGGTCGACCGGTCGGTCGACAGCCAGACAGCTTGGTCAGCAAACGTAAAGGGATTAAAACTTAGTCTTTTTATCTTCAATAAAATCCCATATATTCTCATAAATTCTACAAAAATAAGTTCATTAATATACTTTGATATATAAACATGTTTGATTAAAAATCAAAACACATTACAAAAATTTTGAACTATTTTTATAATATAGAAATTTTGGCTTAAACAAAAATCTGTATTTTCAAAATCAATTTTTTCAAAACTTCTCAAAATACAAAATAAGATATTTTAAACACTTTTGAAGCTTTGTGTGTATGAATATGATCCACTACACATATATGATAAAATATCTATGTTTTTGACATTTAAGCTCTGAAAATAGTTTTGGTAAATCCAAAACGATATTTTTCTAAACACAAAACAATCTTATGAAAACACATATAAATTTTGTGTGTGTGTATAAGTACTTGAGCAATCCACCAACTAATTTATCCTTTACATTTTATCTAAAAACTAAAATCTTGACACTTACAAACATGACACAAGTCTTCTTGAAAATCTTCTCTTGAAATCTTCTTCTCCTTCTTGACTTGGTCCAAATCTTAATCCAATGAGCTAGACTCCTCTTGAGTACTTGATGCGATCTTGATGCGCGAGCTCTTGAATCAACACGTGCTAGCTCCAAAACTTGACTTTGAATCCTTTGTTGAAGGTAAACACCTACTAAGATCTTGATCAAATATCTGAGACTAAATAAACACAAGATCATTAGTATTATAACTTCATGAGTTAATCATCATCAAAACTAAAGTGATGGGCCTCTAGGCCAACAATCTCCCCCCTTTTGATGATGACAAAACTCTTGGAGTTATATATGCATGGATTAAAGTTAAGCTTCATAAAGGCTCCCCCTTACTCATGTATAACAATAAACAAATAGATATTCAATGAAGTGCATAAACTAAACAAAAATGTATGCATAAACAAGGAGATAAACATGTGTAAAGCTCACTAAATTCTTCTCCTCTTTTTGCATAAACAAAACATATATGCATAAACAAAAACTCTTAAAATCCTTCTCCCCCTTTTTGTATAAAATAAGGGAATGAAATAAACATGCATATATAAACTCATCAAATACTTCTCCCCCTTTTTGTCAATTCATCAACAAAGGGGTGAAAACAAATCAAACAATAAGGATATATATATATGCGATATACATTCATGAAGAAGAGAGACATGAAGTTAGCTCCCCCTACATACATGCATTATATGAAGAAGGGATGACAAAACCCTATCTCACATAAAGCATAATATACAATGTATAAGTGGAGTATTAAGCTCCCCCTACACACGTGTACCACATAAAGAAGAGATGTCAAGCTCCTCAATATAAGATACACTCAACATGAATTTATATATAGAAGAGATGTTAAGCTCCTCTTGCATATAGGCAATTCATATCAAAAATTTTGAAATTATTTTAAATACAAATTTTTGAATTTTCTTAAGTCAACAAAACAAATTTTGAGATATCACTTGTAAATAAACAGAATTTTAAGATACCAATGAAAGTAAAATATTTTGTATTTTTGATACCAATTGAAATATATTGTAAATTATGATACCAAATAAAATGTCAATTGAAATACCAATTGAAAATAATGCATAAGCTTATAAAGATACCAATTTATTTTTAACTTAAAGTCAAGCTTAGCATAAACATAATTTGTGCTTTAAACTATAATGGATATTGTAAATCAAGCACAATCAAAGCATATATATGTATGAAAAAAATACCAATTGAAATTGATATTATTTCATATTTTGAAGCATACATATATAGCAACAAATATGAGCATACAAAATAGAATTATCATGAAGATCATGTGTATAACTCATAACTAACCACCATATTCATGCACATGTTTAAAGATTTTCAATTTAGAGCATAAAAGGCATGGTCGCCCAACCATCCGCCCTTAAAGGGTAGAAGTTTTCAAAAAAATAAGATTTGAAAATAGTTATATTTTGAAAATATTACCAAATGAAGAATAAATAACTAGTTTAAAGTAATTTTTGAAAAGCTAGTTACAGATCCTTCAAAATATGAAACCAAATCATATATCCCATGAAACATGCTAAAAACACAAGAGTTGACACTCGAAATCTATAAAACTCAAAAATTCTCATGAAAATAATGTCATGAGTAAACAAATGAAGTGTGAGTGCACAAGAATTATGTAAATAGTATTTTCATAAAATGATCGATAAAGCTCAAAATAAACATGAATATCTTTTATCAAAAGCATAAAAATGTATTTTTCATTAAATCAAACTTCAAGGTATATGTATGTTTTATCCAAAACTTAAAATATACATACATATCCTAACACAAAAGAGTCTATAATAGAATTTGCATGAAGGCAAGAGACTCAAGGGTATACATGTATATTTATTAGTTTTTAGACAAGAATAACATATACATGAAGCAAAACATGCAAAAAAATAGGGAAAACAAGTATAAATGAAAGAATCATTAAAACTAGGTTATACATGTACATGTAATGAGTACAAATGAGCAATGAAGTACAAACATATAAGAAACAAATATAGCTCACTACTTGTACAAGTATATACACAAGTTTTAATGAAAAATTCATCTAAACAAGTATTCACCACATGAAGCACAAAACCAAAACATGCTAAAAATATTATCTATGTAAAAGCATGTAAACTAAAATAGGAGTTTAGAGATAGTTACCAAACTAAATGCACTATACTCTAAGTCTCTAAAACATGGTGGTACTCCTACCAAACTTCCTTGATAGTGATGCATCCATAGGGTATGTCCATCAAGCTTATGCATCCACCACCATGACACCAACCTTCTCACGCATATGAGAGCCCGCACCTATATCAAATACAAGAGGTGAGGATTTTGGTACCCATTTTCTTTTGGCTCCACGGGGTTAGTATTATTCGAAACCCAAACATTTTATTAGCAAAATTTATAGAGTTAATCTTATCAAAACAAAACTTTGCTAAATGGCCTTTGCGGCTGCAATGTGTACATTTATACACTCTATCATGTACATGAGAATGAGTGTGAACATGATGTGCAAAGTGTGCATATGTATGCCGTGGGTGATGTGCATGAACATGTGGAGCTTGTTTCTTTTGAAACAAGGTTTTCAAATTTAGAATGGTTAAATGCACAATTGTTCAAAGTTGAGCTCAAATAATTTATTTTATCTTTCAAAAATTGAATCTCATTTTTATCAATGGTAGCGTGAAGAGCATGGAAAGTAGGAGAATCAACAATCTTTTTCTTTTTAGAAATATTTTCCTTTTCTTTTGAAACAAATTTTCTTTTCAAAGAGTTGTTTTCTTCTAAAACAATTTCTTTTTCTTTCTTCACCAAATTAATTTTATTTTTTAAATAATTATTTCCTTCATAAATATTATTTAATTTAGAAAATAAGAAAATATTCTCCTTTTTCAAAGATTCATTTTCTTTATAAATGTTTTCCAATTTGTTTTGAAAAGAATCTTTTTCTTTTGAAATGGACTCATATTTATTTTTCAATCTTTTATGGTCCTTTTTAAGCAAATCATATTTTTCAAGAAGTTGTTGACAAATGAAGCAAGCTCATCATAAGACATGTCAACATCCTCATCAAGCTCGGATTCGAAATTTACCTTAAGGGGATTATCCTCTTGGACCATGTAGCACAAGTTAAAAGCATCACTTCCATCATCTGAGTCACTCCCTACATAGTATTGCTTTTGTTCACCAAGGGAGACTATAGTGTTCCATACTACAAAAATCGAATCAAAATTAGCAACCCTAGATAAATATTCATCATTTAGGGTACTCTTTAAAGCATGAAAGGCTTTTGCATTAGCCTCAAGGTTTTTGCCATTTAAACAATATGAATCTTTAATAGTGGCAAAATAAACATTAATACCTAGGGATTTGAGGTACATTGACATTTTAACTTTTCAAGTTTGGATGTTAAGAATATCAAACATGGGAGGTGACATGAAATCCATGTGTGTGTGTACAAATATTGTGATTAGCTAAAATGAGGATCTTTAACTCTAAGTTATTAGACCCAAATCAAGAGCACCAAGCTCTGATACCACTTGTAATCACCTAGAGGGAGGTGAATAGGTGACTAGCTAATCTAATGATGAATAAGTGCGGAATTAAAACTATTTATGCAAACTAAAAACTATTAAGCTAAACACACAAGGTATAACCAAAGAGTGTAGCCGAATTCTCGGTGAAGGGCTCTGGACTATCTCCCCAAGATTCCTCTGGATAAGAGTTGAGGTGCCGCTATGGCTCTCTTGGTTGAATACAAGTGTGAGCAAAACAATCCCAATCATATAACAATAGCACAAGATATATCAAGCATATAAAGGTATAAGCAATGTAAGCATGCAAGATATAAACACGAGTGAGAGATAGAGAGAGCAATCACAAACACGGGAGATTTGTTTCAAGGTTCGAGCACCCTTGCTCTATGTCCCCGCCTTCAACACCATGAAAGATTTTCACTAGAATCGATCCCATTGGATTACTCGGTGCCGCAACACCTACAAGGAGTTCACACTAGAGCTCTTTGGACTCACTAGTCCCCTTACTTGTTCCCACAAGAACAATATGCGCAAGCACACTAGCTTGCCGAGGCCACACCTCTACACCGAGCTCCCACAAGAACTCAAAACAACACGAACCCGCAAGTTCGCTTCCTCAAATACAAAGTAGAACACTTGGTGATCTAAACACTTTGATCACCTAAAAACACTCTCACAATAACTCTCCTATAGGATTGATATAGCAATGGATAGCTCAAGTATGTGTGAGAAAAACTAGGATGGATATTGTGGTGAAAAGCTCAAGAAATCACTTTTGAAAACACTCTTGATAAACTCTCCTTTTGATATGGAAGTTTTAGCTCTAAAACAAGTGGAGATAAACACTTAAAGAGGTAGAAAAAACTAGCTTGAAAACTCTCCAAAAATCTTATTTAAAACAGCCCCAATTTATAGGCCTAAAAAATATAGCCGTTGGGGTTCAACTCAGCAGGAAACCCTGCTGTCGGTCGACCGCCCGGTCGACCGCCAACGGTCAGATTTCTGACCATTGGGAAAAGTGGTCGACCGGACGGTCGATCGAAAACTGGGCCTTGACCTACCGGTCGACCGCCCGGTCGACCGGGGCCATTTGTAGAGAGCAGAAGCTCTCTGGCGGTTGACCGTGCAGTCGACCGGCCCTTAGCTATGCACATTTGTGCACATCGGTCGACCGCCCAGTCGACCGACCTCTGGCTCGGTCGACCGGTCGGTCGACCGCCAGACAGCCTGGTCAGCAAACGTAAATGGATTAAAACTTGGTCTTTTTATCTTCAATAAAATCTCCTATATTCTCATAAATTCTACAAAAATAATTTCATTAATAGACTTTGATATATAAACATGTTTGATTAAAAATCAAAACACATTACAAATATTTTGAACTATTTTGTAATATAGAAATTTTGACTTAAACAAAAATCTGTATTTTTTAAAATCGATTTTTTCAAAACTTCTCAAATACAAAAACGAGATATTTTAAACACTTTGAAGCTTAGTGTGTATGGATACGATCCACTACACATATATGATGAAATATCTATGTTTTTGACATTTAAGCTCTAAAATAGTTTTGATAAATCCAAAACGATATTTTTCTAAACACAAAACTATCTTAAGAAAACACATATAAATTTTTTGTGTGTGTATACGTACTTGAGCAATCCACCAACTAATCTATCCTTTACATTTTATCTAAAAACTAAAATCTTGACACTTACAAACTTGACACATGTCTTCTTGAAAATCTTCTTCTCCTTCTTGACTTGGTCCAAACCTTGATCCAATGAGCTAGACTCTTCTTGAGTACTTAATATGATCTTGATGCGCGAGCTCTTGAATCAACACGTGCTAGCTCCAAAACTTGACTTTGAATCCTTTGTTGAAGCTAAACACCTACTAAGATCTTGATCAAATATTTGAGACTAAATAAACACAAGATCATTAGTATTATAACTTCATGAGTTAATCATCATCGAAACTAAAGTGATGGGCCTCTGGGCCATCACCTCCAACCACTTAATATAAAGATTAAAAACTAGTGATAAAGACTCATGACCACAAACAAAACTCTCTCACAATAAGGATTCTTATAAAATAGATATAGATGAGATTAGCTCAAGCGTGTATGAGAAAAACTCTCTTAAACATGTATAAATGAGTATCACTTGAAAAACATGATTAAATATAGTCTATACAATAATTTCTATTTACAGGAAAATAGAATATGACCATTGGTAATTAAATCTGGTCATTAAAAACATATTTGAAAACATTAGAAAAACTCACTACAGACTTGGGATTTAATGGCTCAAGAAAAACTCTCTTAAACATGTATAAATGAGTAGCACTTGAAAAACGTGATTAAATAAAGTCTCTAACAATAATTTCTATTTATAGGAAAATAGAATATGAACATTGGTAATTAAATCTGGTCATTAAAAACATATTTAAAAACATTAGGAACAAGATATAGTCGTTAGAAATCAAATCCACAAAGTTTTAACAAAAAATAGTTGTTTAAAATCAAAATCTAGCAATTCTATCAGCCTACCGATCGACCACCCAACTACTAGATTTGTAGCCGTTGAAGCCTGGTGATCGACCGCTTAGTCGACCGTCCAGAGAGTAACTTTGCTCAATAGTCAAATTACAGCTCATTTTCGGAGGCTAAAATGTTGGAATTTTGAAAAACCTATACAAGAAGAATTTGTAGATATTTAAGTTATATTCTAATAAAACTTGAATCATATCAATCAAATATCAGAGTAGAAAGTTATGATGGTGAAACTGAAAAACTGTAAAAATTATTTTCAGCACATAGGCTAACTTAAAACCAATATTTTACACTCTAAACATTGGAATTTCAAAATGTAACCCTTGAAGTTATCTTTGTAATGCAATTTGAATCACATCAATTAGATATCGGAGTAAAATGTTATAGCCAAAATACTAAAAGGGTATCAGTGCAAAACTGAGTCTGTAGAACGGTCGAAGGCGCGATCAACCGACCTAAATAAGTCAGTGGCCTGTGATACATCCATTCGACCGCCCGGTCGTCCGGCCTGAGGCCAAAAACACATTTTGGTCTTTTTAAAAATTAGATAAATTCCTATAAAATCTACAAAAATAGGTTCATTTAAATACTTTTGAGCACCAATTATGTATGATTAAAAATCATAACATATTTAAATATTTGAACTTCTTTTTGAGATTCAAAGGCATTTTGAAATATTTTAAACTTTAAAACATGTTTTTATAAAAACCAAACTTTTGTTTAAAAACATAAACTTTTATAAACAAGTTTTTCTAAACTTGTATAAGATACAAAAACAAGTTTCTGAAACTTCATTTAAACTCTAATGTGTATGAACAATACCAATACATGTTCTAAACAATACAACTTTTTTTAAGATTTTTTTCACAAGTCTCGGGGTGGCAACCTTTACCTTGAGTTTAGGAGCAAGGAGATATTCTTAACTATATTAGCTCGGAACTCGAACTAGTACTGCAAAGTGGGATTCAAACCAGAATTCACTCGTTGAGAACCTGAATCGCTTGGCTTGTCTCTTTTCTATTACCGGGAAAAGAAATCAAACTTTTAATAAACCAAACTTTAAACTATTAATTTGTTTTCAATTAAACTCAATAAACCATTGTTTAAAACTTTTGTGTGTGAGCTTAAGCAATCAAATCTTATATAAACTTTACAAAAATCTAAATAAACTTAGAAACAACTTTAAACAAGTCTTCTTCTTCTTAATATTCTCTTTAATCTATTTCTTTATTAGACTTGATCCAAAATTTATTCCTTTGAGCATAATTCCTCATTGAGTGCTAGATATTATCTTTGTGTTTGAGCTCTTGAATCACTTGTTAGCTTCAAAACTTGACTTTGAGTCTTTTGTTGAAGCTAAATAAGCTTAATAAGATTTTGATTAAACCTGTCACTTAAATACCACAAGATCATTAGTACGTGTGACTTAATAATCATCATCAAAACTAGGAGTAATGGGCATTTGAGCCAACAATCTCTCTCTTTTTGATGATGACAAAACTCATGGAGTTATATATGCATGAAATAGAGAAGAGCTCTATAAAAACTCTCCCTTAACTCATGCATATAAAATAAATACATAAATATTCAATAAAAGCTCTAAACATCAAACAATCATTCATAAACAAGCAAACATATATATATATACAAGCAAACATATATATACATACATACATACATACATACATATATATATATATATACACACACACACACACACACACACACACACACACATACACATAAAATATGCATATATAACTCTAAATTTCTCTTACCTTTTTGTCCTTTCATTCACAAATAGGTAAACAAAACAAACTGTATACAACCTATTTAAAATATACCAATTGAAAAAAAAATTTGTCCATTGAATATTAATTTTAAAAAAAAAATCTAGTTACCAGTTGCAACTAAAACAATTTGAAAATATTGTAAGATTTGAAGAACTGATACCAATAGATACTAATTAAGAAACAAATTTTAAATGGAAATACAAATTAGCAAAATAAGATAGATGCCAATTACAATAATTGATACCAATTGAAAGTTTGAACGCACTTGCTAAAGAAAATTCATTTTTTTCTTTGGTAAAAAATGTAAGGAATTAAAATCAATTAGAAAAATGTCTCCCTCATTTTAAATACAAACACAACAAATGCATAAGCTTGTAAAAGAGATATCAATCACTATACAGAACCAAAATCAAACTTAGCAAGAAATCAATTATTCTAGAAACATGCACAAGCAAACAAATTATATATATATATATATGTGTATATATGTATGTGTGTGTGTGTGTGTGTGTGTGTGTGTGTGTGTGTGTGTGTATATATATATATATATATATATATATATATATATATATATATATATATATATATATATATATATGTATATATATATGTATGTATATATATATATCTGTATATATATATGTATATGTATATCAATTGTAATTTAAAGCACACATATATAGATAAATATGAATGAGTACATAAGAATCATATATAAAAATAGTTCTAGTCAAAGTACTGAAAGGGTTAAGTGCAAAACTGAATCTTAAAAAGATCGACCTCACAGTCGACCGACCTGCAGAAACTATTATCTTGTGACAATCTGGTCGTCCGCGTGTGATACTAATCAAATGCGGAAATGCGATAACTAAAAATGAATAAAGTAAATGGTCAATTAAAGTCAAGAAGTGAAGCCAGATTTTCAATTAAGCTATAAAACTTCTCCTCTATACTTCTCTAGATTAAGAATTGAGGTGCTTAATTTTCTTCTTGATTGTAAGAGAAAAACCAACAAGCATGTATGATGCAAGTAACGCATAGCACGTGCAATAAAAGTAAAAATACAAATGAAAGCAATAGAGATAGAGTAAGAGTGAGAGAGAAAGTAAACGCAAACATAAAAAATTTGTTTCGAGGTTCGAGCAACTCGTTTTATGTCTTTGCCTTCACCGCATGAAGAATTTTTACTATCCACTTAGGATCTTCCACGAATGAGCTACAATGGTCTACATAAGACCCGGACTATATAACTCCAACCTTTAATCCTTCACATAAGAGGTAGCACAAAACCAATGAAGTTTACAAGCTCTTGGTGACCACTGATCGGGCGGAACCAAGCATTTGAAAACGTGTGTTTTTGTAAATTCAGTGAAAAGCGTGTGTGCTAATATTCCTTCGATAGTTTTGTTATAGTATTAGCTCAACGGGTCGAATTCACAGAGACGGGAGGCGATAGAAGCATTAACAGTTTTTATTCATATCAGTTGTTAATAGTTCTTCTTTGTTAAAGAATGAGAAAAGAAAAAGAAAAAAATCCAGAAGTGATAGGTGGAGAAGGCGATAAAACGGCGAGGTGAAAACAAAAGAGAAGTGGTTTGTGGAATCAGTAAAACAAAAGCAAGAAAGTAAAAATGAAGAAGAAAGTGAGGTGATCTGAAAAGTGATTTGGAAAATAAAATAGAAAATAAAATGGAACTATGTGGTGAAGAAGATGAAAACAAAGGTAAACAAAGAAGGTGGTGAAAACAACAATAAGAAAATTGATAAAAGGGTTTTAAAATTGATTTTTAAAACAAGATAAAAAGAAAGAGGAAAACTATGAAAGAAAACTCATAATTACTAACTATAAATTGCTCTACTAACCATGATAACCTCTTAGTGATAGTTGTATCACATGGAACCTTGGCTATCACTAATCCTTGCCTTCAAGAGACGATACAAAGTATGACACATAAGATTGTTCATCAATATCCAAACACATCTATTCCACACAACAAGTTGCAAGCTATTATTAAATCATCAAAACCAAGTGGAGGTGAGCATGAAATAAAGAAGACATTACAAGTTAGCTTGTTAGTGAGTTAGATGTTAGAATGTTAGAATGTTAGAATCCATCATTATTAGTCATCAATGGCTCTTGCAAGAGCAAGGCCTTGTAGATGCTATTAGATTCATGTGGATTATCAAGTAAGTGGTTAGCTAGTTAGTGGTTAGTAGTTGATTGCCATGAGAAGAAAAACTAGCTAAGCATCATGTAGAAGATGGAGGAGATTACAATGGAGAAGAAAGGAGACACCTTTACATAGATTGTCACCATCTATTACATCAATATCTCTCTATCTCTCTCTGAATCAACTTGGCCCTACTACAAGATCTAAAAACAAAATGAAAATACAAAATAAAAGAAGAAAAAATCCTACTTTACAATTAGAAGAAAGAAAATCTAGCCTACTCGCTGATCTGCTCGCGTCTCAGGTTTCTGCAGGAATATTTATAGGCAGAAGAATCATCTAGAAGACGAGACGAGGCCATGCGTCAAAAATTAACACGTGCCTCGCTAAGATGGCTGCGAAAACACGACTATAGCCGTATTTTCGTAGCCATACCAGGTACTTAGGTCCCTGATTTTGGCGAACTGTTTCGTCTCACTTCTGGGACCTTCCATATATCCTCGGATTCGGGTATTTGGATCTGGATTTTCATCAGATTCGCGCCAACATCTAGATTCAATGTATCTTCTAAAAACTCTCTAGTTTGGCCTCCAAGAAATTCGGATTTAATTACCCAAAAATGGGTTTAGTTAGGCTCTTATTACCCTTTTGCCTTTTTAGTCTTGATTATCTGCAAAAGAGACTAAAACACAGGTGAGAAACGTTATTTTTATTTTAAATCTGTAGAAAAATGTGATATACAAATGCAGAATTGTAGACTAATCACACCCCCACACTTATCTTTTGCTCGTCCCGAGTAAAACAAGAAAAGAAAAAACTAAACTAAGAAAGTTATTACACCACTTTCGCAGGTGAAACAATTGCACTGAGCAAGTGCAACAAGCCGTTAAACCTCTAGGTTACCCCTAGAGGAAGAGTTTTGTCTCTTGAGAGTTTTCAGTGGATTGCACCCACAAAATTCATAAAAAAAGAAGACAAATGATAGTGTTTTGAAAATACATTTTGAAAGAGAGACAAGTTTTAAAAATATTTTTGCAAAAATTTAAGCGATCTAAGATCATAAGTCCACCAAAAATTATTCTTTCTTAAACTTAGTCTATATGCAAGATCTTATCATCAATTAAGATAAGAATTCAAAATTAGATAGAATAATTTTATTCTTCATAAAATCTAGATAATATGCACTTTGTGATAGTGAAAACTTTTAGGATTTCAACTCTAACCATAAAGCCATTTATTTATATATATATATTTTTTCTTTCCTTAGTTTTCTTAGGCTTTTTAGTTTACCCGGGTAGTGAGCCTTTAGCCGATGACTCCCAAATCAGACGATCTTTGGACACCAGACAAGAAAACATCCCTCGGGCTTAAGGATTAGAGTAAACAAGGTCACAGAACTTAGGGGGATTATTTGTTTCTTTTGACCACCTTTAGCGTGAATGATCATGCTTCTTACGGTATAGTCATCCAACTTTAATAAGTGATTTTTATTAATATATTTTTTTATTTTTGCTTTATGGCATTTTATGTCTTTGTTTCCATCCCAAAAATGTGTAAGTGTGAAGTGCATACTATCTAAGGCAAAAAATTTTAAGATAAAATTATCTTCCAATCTCTCTTTCTTAACCTATAATCTTAAACAAGATCCATTATTTCAACTAGGTTTAAGATGTCATAATTAAATTTTTCTTAATTTCTAAGATCATCTTAATTTTCTTAAAAATAGATCAAAACTTTCTCTCTACTTTTAAAAAGTTTTTAAAGAAAGGAGAAATCCTATACAAAAGGGAAAAATTCTAAGAATATCCTAAAAGAAGCAAAAAGAAAGAAAATCTAAAAACTCTACGTTAGTAGACCCTCCCCCACACTTATCTCATGCATTGTCCTCAATGCATCGTGAACGTATGTATGCATGAAGCAAATAGAGAGGGAAGGAAAAAATCACCTCAAGGTGGTAGTTCCGGTGGTGGTCTAATTGGTCCATGAAATGCGGCCCAATCCAATTTGCGTGGAGTTCGGAGAAACCCACCAGAGACCCCTCTAATATAACCCACAATGATGATGTGAACATGGATGGTTTTTATTATGAATTTTACCCCATCTAATTTTCAAATTTTATAAATAATTTTAGAGTCAAATTTTATCAACACCCTTATCCCAAAATATAGTGTGAAAAGATAGAATGATTGATTTAGACTCAGGAAGTACAAGAACTAATAACGACTCAGGAAGTGACTGAAATCAAGTAAAGGTTCTGGATTCAGAATTGGTTCAGGAAGTGGGTCCAAATCAAGAAGTTGAAATCTTATTCCACATTCATTTCCCCACAATGGAATGTGACTTCCTAAGGTTGGTGATTCAAGTTCAGGAATGACAGGTATGAGAATCAAAACTGACTCTAAAATGTAACTCAAATCGGGTAGCAAAATAGGAGACAATATTGATTTAGAAATTTGAACTGGATCCCAAATATGAGAATCTGGGTCATATTCTTCTTTGAGTTCAATTTCATAAAAATGGGAACTTGCCAATTTGTTAATGGGACTTTCAAAAGTTTGAAATTGGTCAAGTTCAATTTGTTGATCATAAAAGATTGGTGATTCAATTTCATGATGGACTGGCATCAATACTTACTCAGGAAAAGGATTGCGATCGGGTGAAGACCACCGAAGTCATTATTGAATCCAGAAGTGGAATTGAATTGCCAAGTTGAGGTTCTGGATCATATTCATTCTTAAGTTCAATCTCAGGAAAGGGATAACTTGCCAAAATGTCAATACTCAAAATTTTGATGTTGGTCAAGTTCAAATGGATGCTGTGAAATTGAATCTTGATTTTCAAAAAAACATGATTCTTGGTCTAGATCGATAGAGTTAGAAATATCTGGATTAGTCAAAGGTTGATAAGAACAAGTTTCCTCATTCCTATGCATGTTGACCAATTGACTCAGTTGTGCTTCTAACCTATCAATAGAATGGACAAAAGATTTTTGAAATTGTTGTGAAGTCTCATTCAAGATTCTATACTTTTTTCTGGCTCAGATTTATTTTTCAAATGGTTGTTCTAGAAACGGAATGTAAGAATCTTGGTTTTGAAAAAACTATGAAGATTATGAGTCCAACAAGTTTTGAAATTGTTGCTTGAACTCACGGAAGAGTTTTATACTCATGTTCAAGACTGATGGTTGGTCATTTTGAAGAGGTGGGACTGAGCATGACTCTAAAAAATATTGTGAAATTGAGGAGGCCAACACTTTCTGAAATTGTCGCTCGACTTCTTACATGTTGACTTTATACTCTCTTCTAACTCGGATTTTTTTCAATTGGTGGGTCTAGAAAAGGAGTATATGAAGAAAAATTGGAGAATGAATATTGTGAAAATTGTAAAAATTGTGGACAAGATGGTTGAAAATTTGACTCGGGGAGGTGAATCCCCATTGACTCTGTGAAGAGTGAAAATTATTTTAAAAATTACGGTCATAAGATTGGGGGTATGGTTGCATTGATTCGGATAAGTCCAAACCGAGGTATTTGGTTGGTTCATATTGTAAAAAATCGGTGTGGAATTATCCGAATCAAATGGGGTCGATGTGAATCATGGATTTATATTAGGATTGAAAGAATTGCTATTGTTGAATTCTATTTTACAAATAATCACAAACAAAAAAGAAAAGCAAACAAACAAACAAAAAGAAAGAAAAAAATCAAAACCAAGCCTATATTAGGGTTGACCTAGACCTAAACGACTCCCAACTAGGCGATTATCCGGGAGAGGTTATTGTATGAATCCGACCACAAGCTAATTGGCTAGGTAGGGGCAAAATACGATAGGAGGTATCCGTGCGTAAGCAAAAAGCCTTAATTACGCCAAACCACAGTATCCTCAAGGCGTAACCTCTTAATCCCCAACCCTAGACACCGATTTTGCAAGAATATGATTCAAACAAGTTTCACCCTCGGTCAATCTCTTAATGAGTCCGTGATATCCATAGGGGCCAACGTCTATAAATTTTTAGGTTAGGGCTTGGGTTGTGTGAGTGGGAAGGTGATTTTGGGCTAAGGAAGGGTGATGAACTCCCCACCTTATCTTGTTTTGAGTTTTGCCCTTAATTTCAATTCGTGTAAGTTTGCAATATAGACAAAAATATAACATAAAGCGAGTAAATCACCCACGTGTTTGTCCTATGCTATATGCAATGCCATATGTACACCTCAGTTTAGGTCACAAAAAAAAATAGTATATTGGAATTGAATTGACACGTGCCTAAATGCAAATATCTAAACCGTTTAAAGTATCCAAATACTGATTTTATTTATTAATTATTACAGTGTGTAGGCAATCAAAACAGAATTATAGCAGCAGAATACAATAACATATGCAACTTGAAAGATCCCTGCTAAAGATAAAGTTCAGAAGCAAAAAAATTGCGCGGCTTTTTTGGCCTTTGCGCGGAAAAAATATTGAAGTAAGCTCCCTGAGCAAGGAGAAGCAAGCAAGAGTAGATTTCAGCAAAGTTAAGCTTCTGTAAAAATTGACGTGTACACCAAAACAGAGAAGAGAATGTTAACAAGAACGTGAAATCAAACCATTCCCGTCCCCAGTAACAGCGCCAAATTTTGATCGGGCGGAACCAAGTACTTAAAAATGTGTGTTTTTGTAAATTCAGTGAAAAGCGTGTGTGCTAATGTTCCCTCGATACTTCCGTTATAGCATTGGCTCAACGGGTCGAATTTACATGGACGGGAGGCGATAGAAGCATTAACAATTTTTATTCACATCGGTTGTTAACAATTCTTATTTGGTAAAGAATGAGAAAAAAGGAAAAAAAATCCAGAAGTAATAGGTGGAGAAGGCGATCAAATGGCCAGGTGAAAACAAAAGAGAAGTTGTTTGTGAAATCAGTAAAACAAAAGCAAGAAAGTAAGAATGAAGAAGAAAGTGAGGTAATTTAAAAAGTGATTTGGAAAAACAAAATAGAAAAAAATGAAACTTTGTGGTGAAGAAGATGAAAACAAAGGCGAACAAAGAAGGCAGTGAAAACAATGATAATAAAATTGATAAAAGGGTTTTGAAATTGAATTTTAAAACGAGATAAAAAGAAAGAGGAAAACTATGAAAGAAAACTCATAACTACTAATTGCTCCACTAACTATGCTAGGTTCTTAGTGATAGTTAACTCACATGGATCCTTGGCTATCAATAATCTTTGCCTCCAAGAGATGACAAAGTATGGCACATAAGATTATTCATCAACATCCAAACACATCTATTCCACACAAGTTGCAAGCTAATATTAAATCATCTAAACCAAGTACAGGTGAGCATGAAATAAAAAAGACATTACAATTTAGTTTGTTAGTGGGTTGATGTTAAAATGTTAGAATATTAGAATCCATCATCATGAGCCATCAATGGCTCTTGTAAGAGTAAGGCCTTGTATATGCTATTAGATTTATGTGGATTATCAAGTAAGTGATTAGTTAGTTAGTGGTTAGCAGTTAGATTACCATGAGACGAAAAACTGCTAAGTATCATGTAGAAGATGGAGGAGTTTACAATGGAGAAGAAAGGACACACCTTTATATAGATTGTCACCGTCTATTGCATCAATATCTCCCTATCTCTCTTTGAATCAACTTAGCCCTACTACAAGATCTAAAAACAAAATGAAAATACAAAATAAAAGAAGAAAAAATCCTACTTTACAACTAGAAGAGAGAAAACCTAACCAAATCACTGATCTGCTCGCGTCTCAGGTCTCTGTAGGGATATTTATAGGCAGAAGATCATCTAGAAGACGAGATGAGGCTAAGCGTCAAAAATTGACGCGTAGCTCGCTAAGATGGCCACGGAAACGTGACCAAAGTCGCGTTCTCACGACCATACTAAGGACTTAGGTCCCTGGTTTTGGGAGCGATTTCGTCTCACTTCTGGGACCTTTCATATATCCTCAGATTCGGGTATTTGGAACCAGATTTTCATCAGATTCGCGCCAACGTCTAAATTCAATGTATCTTCTAAAACTCTCTAGCTTGGCCTCCAAGAAATCAAGATTTAATTACCCAAAAATAAGTTTAATTAGGCTCTTATTACCTTTTTCCCTTCTAGTCTTGATTATCTGCAAAAGAGACCAAGCAGGTGAAAAGCGTTATTTTTATCATAAATCGATAGGAAAATGCGATATAAAAATGCAGAATTATAAATTAATCAACCACAAAGTTCACAAATTCTCACTTTATAAATTTCTAGATTATGGAATGAGAAATGAAGCTCAAAAAGTTTGTGTAAGAGAAAATGCAGTTGAAACGAATGAACTTGAGAGCTTAAATCTTGTAGAAATTGATTTGGAATTGAGAGCTCTTGAAACTTGTAAACTAGAAAATTTTCTCTTTGAATAAATTTGAATTTTTGAATAAAACTTGTAAAAACTTATTTTTCTTAGTATTTAATCCTCTACAATGAACCATATGTATAAGCAACAGGTAAAAGTCATTAGAGGAGTAAATCATGGTATTAAAAGGGTGATTAGACCCTAAAACTGTAAAAATACTCGTTGGAGAAAAGTCAAAAATCTAGCAGTCATTATTGTAGCAGAGACAGTCTGTCCGTCGACCGCACAATCTTGTTCAAAAGCTAGTCGTTGCCAATCGGTTGACAGAAATAAACAGAAAGTACTGACACAGGAATGGTCGACCGAAGTTCTAAACAGGGGCAGCCAAGTTTTGACGATCGACCGGATGGTCGACTAACAAATGTGCACAAACAGGCTGTGCACAAACGGTCGATCGCCAAGTCTCTACCGGCAGTTGTGCATTTTCAATGCACATTGGATGGTCAACCGACCTACCCCCAAAACTATTTTCAAGATAGTTTTTGAAATAGAACTTATTTTAAAATATTTTATATATGTTTAAAATATGTTTTGGCTACATATAGGCTATAAGATACATGATCGAAATTGGATATAAAAATTTGGAAATATATACCATATATCAGTAACAATTTTGTAAATACCAAAACCCAAAAAACTATATACGAAAACTTGTATGGTGTGTGATCTTGAGCTTCAATTCAACACCCTATACTTAAACATTTTAACTTCGTACATAAGTGTTTGACGGGAGAATAGGGTTCCTTGTAAAATTTCCTTGAATTAAATGAAAGATTACAATGGATTTACACTCTAATTACAAGAGAGGGAAGATGTTGAGACTTGAATCTCCCCTTTGTTTAATGCTGGGTTCTTCAGGTGGCGATGGAAAGTGAATCTTGTTTTCCGTTGACCGGGTGAACGTCTGAATCACTTGGGGGGATTTTCTCTTTGGGTGGCAGACGGAGTAACACAGCTCCTGTCGACCAAGAATCTCAAAGAGATTGTGGGCAAAGATTGGCTTGTACGCAGCAAGTTGCTTGAAGAGTTGAACTCTCTTTTCCTTTCTTGTGGAGGCTTCCAAGTCAAATTCTTCTCCCCAAAATTCTCTCTCTGTTTTTTTCTCAATAGCAAGCGAGGCTATTTATAAAGGTTCCAGAGGTGAAAGTGCCCCCTAAGAACACTCCACAATGGGGGTTAACTTCCTCATTATGTGGGCAATGACTGACCCCATAACAAGGGCAGTTATAACTGAGATGTGGGTTTCGACCCTCGCGCCTTGGTGCTGCAGTGATGCTGAGACGCGAGTTTCGACCCTCGCGCCTTGGTGCTGCAGTGATGCTGAGACGCGGGTTTCGAACCCCGCGCCTTGGTGCTACAGTGATGCTGAGATGAGGGTTTCGACCCTCGCGCCTTGGTGCTACATTGATGCTGAGATGCGGGTTTCGACCCTCGCGCCTTGATACTGCAGTGATACTGAGACGCGGGTTTCGACCCTCACGCTTTGGTGCTGCAGTGATGCTGAGACGCGGGTTTCGACCCTCGCGCCTTGGTTTCGACCCTTGCGTCTTGGTGCCGCAGTGGTACTGAGATCAGACTGCATCTGGAGTTCTGCTTTTTGATGACTTGTCTTTTAATGATTTTTAGACAGCCTACAGAACCCCCTCCAAAGTTTTCGATATTCCGCAGTTGGCTGGGACGGATTTCGGAATACTTTGGACTCTAGCTGAATTCACCCTTCTCATGATTGGACTGCTAATGCTCCGAGCTTGATCTTGTTTGAAATGTGGCCTTTGTGAGTGTACTGTTGAACTCTTTGAAGCCGTCAAAAATGATCGTGGCGAGTGTCTAGATACGCAGTCTAAACCTCCCCGATGCTATGCGTTTGTCGTTAGTATACTTTAAACCAAGGGTGGACAGTCGTCTGCTTGTGCCAGCGTACTGTAGAACTGAATTGCAGAAGCAAGGACTGAATGCAAGTCCTGCAAACGTAGGGGTTATGCTGCTTTAAAGACGCGCCTTCTATAGGAATGCGTCTTTTGGGATGAAGACGCGGCTGTCGCTCTGTGGAGTAGACGCAGCTTTGGCCTAGTTGAAAAGGCGCGACCTTCGGAGGGACGCGTTTTTTTTTTGGATGAAGACGCAACTGTTGAATGCGAATCCGTGCTGTGAGCGCGTTGCCACGTGTCCTGTAGCTTTGAGGGGACATCTTCTTTTTGGCGCGCCTCGCTCTGTGGAGTAGACGCAGCTTTGGCCTAGTTGAAAAGGCGCGACCTTCGGAGGGACGCGTTTTTTTTTTTGGATGAAGACGCAACTGTTGAATGCGAATCCGTGCTGTGAGCGCGTTGCCACGTGTCCTGTAGCTTTGAGGGGACATCTTCTTTTTGGCGCGCTAACTTCGCGCTGCATTTAATACGCTTTCCACGCATCAGGCAGAGATTAGGCGTCGAGCCAAGCGCCGCGTATCTCTGCGAATCACTGTGCCTATAAAAGGCAACAGTCTTTCAAGAGTCATCATTAGACTCTCCTTCTTTGTTCGAACCTCTTAGGGTTAAGAAAACTCGAAGCTTTTTGTTCTCCTTGTTTCTTTCATCCCCAACACCGATTTCACGGTCGCAATGGCACCAAAGGCTAAGCATGCTGCTTCGTCTTCCAAGGCCATCGTTCCTAAGACCCAAATGGGCGGTTCCTCCATACAGGAGACCCCTATTTCAGGTATTACAAAGCATCGGACCTGGTTTCCGCCATTAAAGGGGCTTACAGAGTTCTTTTAACTCTTAAATCCCTTTTGAATGTGAACCGCCAACGCGGGCTCATGCCCGTGTTTGATCTTCAGGTGCGGTTCTTGAGTCGATAGACAAGACGCAGGTTTGATGACCTCTGCATCTTTTATCAGCTTGAGTTCGTACCTATTTGTTGAACATAGGGCCCCATTGAGCCTTTGCGTTTTGGATCCAATACTTAGAATATTTCTAAGTGCGAGGGATTCAGACGCAGATTTCTTACGACTCTTGCGTCTTGTGAGATCAGACGCTGGTCTTAATGAATCTTGCGTCTGAGTCCGATACTTAGAAATTTTTATAAGTTCTGGATTTTTAAAATGTGGGCTCCATGCTAGCCTCACGATCCTGGGATCTGGACGCAGATTTTGATGATCTTCACGTCTGGGTTCATTTCTGCGTTTGAGTTGCAAACACTTAATCATCTTCTTTCAGATTTCTGATCAAATGTTATTCTCTTTTGCAGTGTGATATTCCTCCAACCCTCTATCCAAAAAGTGTCACTTCGGGCACGTAGGCGGTGCTGACCACAATCTGACCTTTGTGTTGTAGAAGACTGCTCCTGTGACTACTGATAAGTCGAAGGAGAAAAAGGAGAAGATCTCTAAGGTCAGCATGAGGACCTTCCGGGAAATTATCACCGACGGAGTGTTTGAGACGAATTCGCGCACTCCGTTAAAGAAACCCGTCTTCTTTTTTGGCGACGGCATTGACGAGGATGGTAGTGCCTTGCATGACGGCGATTACAAGTGGCTTCGCCAGATAGGGGATAGGAAATTCTTTCTTCCCAATATGGAGAGGATGTATCCCCTATCCTATCTCCAACACATGTCTGTTCACCGTGCAATAGAATGGGATCTTACCCGATATGCCTCCGGTGTCTCTCTCGGCATACTAGGTGCCAAAAGAATACACTCTGGCGGTTACGGGAAAGAAGTTTTTGGTTTATTTCCCAGATTGGTCAGGTCTGAGTATCCAATAGGGGAAACCCCTCGGCTTGGCACTACCTTCATCAATCAGTTCATGAAGGTAAGGGGTGATTTTCACGTTGACTTTCGCCCGCTCGGGTGGGTCCATTCTTCCGACAAGTCCTGGTGGGGCAAGATGGTGGGATTCGTCCTCGTCGAACTCGGAGCTATGCTGGAACAGGTGGGGCTATATCATGCGGTCAGGACTGTGCAGTATGGCATCCCGCAAAGTTCTCATAATTTCTATGGGATCCTGGAGCACTACCACCCTTTGACGGGGACATTCTTCACTCCGGCAGGAGAGATGGGGCTCGCCCTTCATGAGCTATATGAAGTTTCGGGGCTGGTTATGGGAGATGCCCCTTATGAAGAAATGTTCTAACTTCTGAAGAGCTTCATCTATTGAAGAAGGAGTGCCCTCAGATATACGAGACCTACTGGGAAGTGTTGTGTCACTTCCATATCTGCAGTCAAATAACCTCCTGGAGGACCAGGGGTGTCAAGCAGATATCTTGGGCGAGCTACCTGTTTAATGGTATAGCTGAGAAAGATCACTCAGTGACCATTCTGGCTCCTAGTACCGACGAAGAAATCGCTGAGAGGATTGACGCCTCTATGAGTTCTTACACCACGGAGTCGAATGAAGACACTTTCAAACCTGATACGGTTTTTGAAAGTTTTTATCATTAAGCCCGGGTCCCCATATTTGACCGGGCGCTACTGGCCGGCTTTCTCATGCTGTGGCTGAAGCGCTGCGTAGTGCCGACACTGCCGCATGAAGTGATTGTCGCCGATGTGGTGTACCCGGCGGTCTTGTTGGCCTATGGCAGGTCTATCGCCCTCCTTCCAGCAATGGCGGATGGAATCCAAAGTGGGCTACGGGCTCTGGTTCAAAGCCTGTGCAAGGTGGAGGCCATCGTTGACTCTCAAGGTAGACCAGAGGTTGATTCGGAGGGGAGGCCAAGAGTGAAGACCCCAAACCCCAGGATCGAGTTTCCATACACGTACCTGATGGCCTGGTATGTTATGCACTGCCTTCACTGATGACGTCGGTGTCTCAATCCGAGGGGTTTGTCCCTTTTGTGCAGAAGCTGAAGAACTCCAGCTGGTCTTGTTATTATATGTTCTATGTTCGGAAAAGTATTCTGAACATTTCGAACTATCATCTCGATCGTTGCTTCCCCGAGATTACCGGTGCATCTTATGGGGATAAATTTGCTGACCTTGTGGGACCAGATGACTTCACAAGGTTGCCATCAGGAGTCTTCTGGTGGCTGATTAATATTAGACCCGGGTATCTGATCTTTCGGCAAGGGAACTCATGCACAATCGAGCCCTATATGCCGAACTGTTTTGCCCGACAATTCGGTTATGATCAACTGTATGTCAGTAATCCAATGCCAAACTCTCCTTCAGCGAGAATTTGTTTGAAGGTGCTCGGGCCTGGTATTACAGTATGGCTGGGGGGACAAAAGCTATTTTCAGCTTGCCTCACAAGACGCCCAATTGCTACACGAGCCTCAGCTTCTGCACTTGGTATTTCCAGGCTAGCAAGATGCCTGATTACTCAATAAATCACTCATGTATCAAGAGTATTAAAGCGTCTTATGAGGACAAATTGGTGTCCAACAAACGCGCGCAAGGCATGGATGAATACCAAGCAGCTGAGAAAGAGGCAAGAGGGGAGCAAGGGTGGAACCGAGAGCAGCAGCACCCAAGGAGCAGCCTGCTAAAAAGCGTCGACGGGCTGTGTCCAAACGTCCCCATGGCTCTACTTCCAAAGTTGAGCCTACTCCGAAGAAGGCCAGGAGAGACTCGGGGGCTAAAGCTTCAATGTCCGAGGCCATCCCTTCTGGTGTTGAGGAGCAGAGGGAGGAAGAAGAGGAGGAAGAAGAGATCCCCCTTCTTCGTCCTCGTGGACTACGCAGCAGGGGCCCCGTGATCTTAGAAGAAGGGGAGCTTGCAGATGAACTCGCTACAACTGAAGAGGCGGAGCAACTCGAGGTTGACCTGGTGGGAAGGGATGATGTTGAGATTCCAGGGGTCTCAACTCAGCCAGGGTCTTCTTCAGTTCAAGAGAGGAGGGATGAGGAGCAACAGCCTGGGTCTCCTACTGTATTGATACCCAGCTCGCGGGTAGTCGATCCCAGCCCTACTACTGGGGTACTTGGTGGCAAGGTCTCGATTGCCGAGGCCTCTTGTGTTGCACTATCGTCTTCATCGTCCGGAGAGTATGAATATTATTCGGGCGATGAAGTCGATTTTGGCAATGAACCCGCTCTTTCGGATCCAAGTAAATTCTCGCATATTTCGGAGGAAGAGATACAAGGGTGTGACCCTGTGACGGTTTCACCAATAGCAATAATCGCTGCTGCTGAAGGTACTCTCATTGTCTCTTTTTTTTTGACCCGGCTTCTCCTTTAGCTAGGGAAAGGTTTTGACGTTTCCTTTTAACTTTGTGCTATAGGGCTGGCCGTTGACAGTGAGGCTGCAACTTCCTCCCATATCGAGGAAATGATACAAGAGCTGGCCCAGCAGGAGGGCGTTGAGGCTCCTACTACTGAAATGCCTCAAGGGAGGGCAATTATCGAAGTTGGGGAGGCCTCAACCCTACAAGATCTGCCCAGGAATTCGCCATCTTCAAATCCTCAGCTTGGTAAGAAAATACTGATGCATTGAATATCCTCCTTTTCATTGTCGTGGTTGACGTTTTGGTGATTTGCAGAGAGTGCTGAGGGAGCTCAGGTAGAGGATCTTGCGGTTAACGTTGATCCAGAAGGCCGTACAATTCAAACCTCGACCGAGGAACCCGAAGAGGTCAGGTTTGCTGTTACTTCAGTCGCCGTGGAGGCTGCTACAACAATAACCGCCCCGGAAGTGTCGGCGACGCTCTTAGTACATGACGAGCCTATTGTCGGCCTTACTCCTGTGCAAGATGAACCGATTCCCATCTCTCGCCCTGTGATGGAAAGGGGGTCCGGGAGTACATCAGCAGAGTTCTCCCCAGCTGATGATATCATGGGAGAGCTAGCACGTCAAATGGTGCAGCAATTTTTTGCTTCCATGCGATCTTGCATTGACCTCATCCTTTCTGGGGGTAGCTCTTTCGAGTTTGCCCGAATACTTCTCGAAAATCAGATCGAGAACATTAGTCATACTGGGGGTCCCTCACAGGCTAGGGCATGCCTGATGCTGGTGGAGCAGCTGGGAAGCAATCTGAAAGAGCTCAAGTCCCTGGAAAATATTGACTCAATAGATGAGGCTCGGACAATCTTGAATAAGCTTCTTGCCGCTCAGGAACATGAGCGAAAGGAGATTGAGGAACAAATATCTGAAGAGACCCGCCATCTCCAGCATTTCCAGGCTAACCACCAAAAGCTGATTGGCGATTCAAGGGAATCTGAAATCGTCATATAAAGCGCAGAGCAGGTTATTGCCACGGCTCGAGCTACCATAGCCAAGGCAGAAGCCTTGATTGAGGTAAATGAGCAGAAGCTTGCCGCTGCTAGGAAGAAGCTGGAGGAGCTGGAAACTGCCAAGATACAGGCTGAGGAGAACCTTTCTGCTCATTCCTCCAAACTGGAGTCTCTTCAAGCACAGCTAGCTGCGAGGAAATTTCTGTCTGAGGAGGATTTGCGGGTCCAGGCTCTTATGGAGGCTGAGAAAGCGCGTCAGCACGAGATGTATCGTCTCCGAGAACAAATCCGTTCTTTGGCGAATCAAGATTATTTGCCTCCTTCCTTTTTTTTTTCTATTTGTAAAAAAAGAACACTCTATTCGTCGAGAGCGTTTGTATTACTTTTATCATTTTTGGATCAAATAATAAAGTCTTCAGAATTTTGCTCCATCTTCATTGTTTCACTGTAGATGAATTCAATTTCCTAACCGCAGTCTTTGATCGTAATCCTTGACTGGCCATGAATAATAAACTCAGGCTGAACTGAGTGTTGGCCCAAAGGCCATTATCCCAGTTATTTTGATGATAACAAAACACATTTAGTTATGTATTTAATAATTTTGTTTAAAAGGATTTAAGGTTCAAAGACTCACACGTTTGGAGTTCGCCCAAGATTTGCATTCCCAAGCTAAAGCACAATAGGAAGCTTCGGGAATAAGATATTGAAGAAAAGAACGAGTCAAGACTACGAAGAAAAAGAACTAGTATAGACTATGAAGAAAACAAGATTTGTATTTTTATTTTATTTTAGATATTTTGTCAAAACTAGATATTAGAAGTAGAGCTATGGGATTATCACACACACACACACCTTTTAGTTAGGTTCATGGCTTCAAAAAGATTTTCAATCTCCATTTCTAACTTAGATTTAAAGTGAACATGTTGGAAATAAGCTTTTTAGAAAGACAATAGTTTTGGAAAAACATTTTTATGGAAAAACAAGTTTTTATCAAAAGGATTTTTATCAAACTATTTTAACATGATAGAAGTATGACATATGCTCATACTCTATGTTTTTACAAGTTCCAAAAATTTAACCCAAGACCTAAAACCAAAAACCCAATTTCTGGTTCTGGAAGTTCTGATTTTTCAGAACTTACAGTAACCGGTCGACCGGCCCGGTCGACCGATGTGCACAAACTGTGCATGTGTATATCAGTCGACCGCCCCGGTCGACCGAGGCACATTTGTGTTCACAGGATTTTTCGGTCGACCGACCCGGTCGACGGCAGAGCCCCAACGGTCGGATTTTTGACCGTTGGCGGTCGACCGACCCGGTCGACCGACTACTGTCAGTTTTTCTGACAGTTCCAACAGCTATTTTTTTCTGGCTAATTCTCTTTTGGGATTTGATACCAACGATTTTGTGAGGCTGTTTTTGGCCCCTATAAATAGAGGGTCACCTCATATTGATAAGACAACTATTGCAAAATAATTCCAAAAGATTTCACAAGAGCTTTACAAAGAATTTCAATTCCTTTCTTTTACAAAAGATTTTTCAAAGCCTAAATTCCCAACACCCAACTTGTAGCCTATTCCTCTACCTTCTCTCTAGTTTTTTCACACCACAATCTCAAGCTCTACATCTATATCATTGGTTCTAGGATTGTGCAAGTGAGCTATTTTGATCAAGTGTGATCACCTTTCTTATTGAGTGAAGTTGTAGAGGCATCGGCCTCAAGGGAGCTAGTGAGCTTCGGGTGGTGTTGCGGCATCACAAGTGTAGGGACAAGTGTGTCCTTGTATTGGCGATCCGGTGGGATCAACGATAGTAGTGCAAATCCTTCAAGTGTGAAGGCGGGGACGTAGAGCGTGGCTCGAACCTCGGAAACACATCCTTGCGTTTGCGTTTGCTCGAATTTTCTCTCAACTCTACTCCTTTTAATTCTTGCACCTTTATTGTTCTATTTATTGCAAGTTTATATTTGTGCTATTTGTGTGTTAAATTTTAAATTCCGCATTATTGCCATAATTCATATAGCCATCACCTATGCACCCCCCTCTAGGTGATTTCAATTGGTATCAGAGCCTAACCCTACAACTTAGGTCTAACCACCTTAGGGAGATCCATATTTGGCTATAGACATTTTTGTTGCATTTATATTTGCTTGTGCATTCATGGCATCCATGGACTTCTCTAGCATTAAATCCCCACCCAAATTTGATGGCTTGAACTTTCCCATTTGGAAAGTCAAGATGAACTTATTTTTGAAATCCTTAGGTGTTAGGGTAGCTAGGGCCATAACCAAAGATTTCATAGAACCTACAACCGATGAGAGCACATGGTCCGAGGATACTTCCAAAGACTATGAGGCTAATGCTAGGGCACAATATGCATTGACCCAAGCATTAAATGAGGATGACCTTGCACGCATAATTAATTGTAAATCCGCATTTGAGGTTTGGAACATTCTTATTGTGACTCATGAGGGAACGTCACAAGTCAAAAGAGCTAAGGTTGACTTGCTACGTTCTCAATATGAGAATTTTATATGTTTGATAATGAGAGCATTGATGATATGCTCACCCGTTTTACAAAAATAACTAATGCTCTTTCTTCCTTAGGCGACAAGATTGATAATGATCAAAAGATAAGGAAGGTGATTAGAGCTCTTCCCTAAGCTTGGGAAGTCAAGGCGACCACACTCAAGGAGCTCAACGACAAAGAGGAGATGGACTTCTCCGGCTTCATCGGAAATCTCAAGACGCATGAGATGGAGATGAAAGTTAGAGAAGAGAGGGAGGCACCAAAGAAGAAGACGATTGCCTTCAAAGCCACTCCTACTACCATTGAGGAAGACGACTCATCGGAAGATTGCGATGAGGATTTCGCCATGCTCATCCGTAAGGTGGGCAAGATGTTCTACAAGAAGGGAAGAAAAAGTAACTTCCGAAGAGGAAAACCTCAAGGAAGATTTGAGAAGAAAAGAGAGGAGCCCGGCCATTGCTTTCATTGCAAGAAGATCGGTCACCTCATAGCCGATTGCCCCGCTCTACAAGCAACCACATCCAAGAATGGGCAAAGAAAGAAAAAGGCTATGGTAGCGACATGGGATGATTCGGAGTCGGAATCCGAAGAGGAGCACGACGCCGCCAACATGTGCTTTATGGCACAAGGTGAGGATTCATCTAAGGTATGTCTAGAAACTTCCATTGATGATGATGATCTTACAATGGATGAACTTGCTCAATTTTTTGAAAAACTGCAACATAGGTATGAGATTTCACAATCTCATAATAAGAAATTGAAAAAGAAAAAATGATGTTTTGAAGAACAAACTTGAAATTTGTTTAAAAGAGAAAAATGAGTTATCTAGTTCTTTTGAAAAATTGAAAAGTGATTTTGATAAGTATAAGGTAGCTAATAAAGGAAAAACCCCCATGATTTCTAGTAATAAAAATGTTTTTGTTGAAATTCAAAAACGTATTGATTCTTTAGATAACACTTTAAAGAAATGTGCATTTGATTTTAACAAGCTTGCATCTAAATTTCCTAAGGGAGTAGCCCAAGGGAAACATGTTCATCATAAACACTCTACACTTAAACATGCACACACACATAACCATGCATTTATGTATAGTAGTGGTAGAATTTTTATTTGCACGCATTGTGGCCGCAAAGGCCATTTAGAAAAGTTTTGCTATGCTAAAAATAATGTAAAGAATAAATTTGTTTGGGTTCGCCCCGGATCTAACCCCAAAGGACCCACTAAGATTTGGGTACCAAAGGAACCACCGAATTTAAATGATACAGGTATAGGTGGATCTACACCCTCCAAGACTTAGGAGGAGGTGGTGCCCGGGTGGTTGATGCATCAGAGCTTAAAGAACAAATCGTGCATGCATCGCTATCGTGGAGGCACCTATTTTGGAGATTGCCCTTCAATTGGTAACATCTCTATTTAAAAGTTTTTGATTTTTAGTCATGTATACATATGTATAGAATTGATAGTTTGCTTTTGTACTCTATTGATATATGCTTGTATAGAACTACTTTTCTATCATATTGTATATGTGCCTTGTGTTAACTTCTATATCTTTTGTTTCATGCCTTGTTTATTATATGTCCACATGTATAGTTTATAATTTGTGATTATATACTTGTATACATATACACATTATTTTCATAAATAAAAATAAACATTTGTAAAATTTCCTATTTAAACAAACACCTTAAAGATGGCAATTGCGCACCTCAACTCATTCAAGAGGAATCAAGAGGATGAAGTTCAGAACCCGTCACTGGGTATTCGGCTTCAACATCTTTAAAATCTTTGTTTAAATATGAAAATAAAATTAAAAAGGGATTGCATGAATTTTGATGTTGTAATAACTTAATGAAGATTTAAAACCTGTTGGTGTATTCCTATATGTTTAATATGTCATACCTATTTTGACTACAAATTTCTTTAAAATTTTTTTTGGGCCAGATGCTGTTAACAGATTTCAGGCAAAGCCGGTCGACCGACCTCTAAAGCCCCGGTCGACCGACTCTGCCTGAGAAGAAAATTTTTTATTTCTTTTCTGTTAACGGTCGACCGACTATATGTCCCGGTCGACCGCTCGAGTCTGCAGAGTTCTCGGGATTATTCGGTCGACCGTGCCGGTCGACCGTTCTGAAAATTCAGAACTCTCGGGTTGTTTCGGTCGACCGGACCAGTCGACCGATCGTCGAATTCTGACCTAAAATTGGTATTTATTTGACTTTTCTCTCTCACTCTCTCACTTTTCTCAGCGCGAACCGGAGTTCCTTTTTCCCTCAAAAATTTCTATCTCTCTAATCTCTCAACCGATCTCAAATTAATTTAAAACCCACTTCCAATTCCCTCTTCTAGTGCCTGATTTTCAGTTTCAACTCAATCCAACCGCCAGATTTGGAGAAAATCGGATTTTTCCGTCTAGGGTTTCAGTTCTTCACTTCAAGGTAAAAATTTGATTTTTCTTGTGGTTCTTCACTTCTAGCTTTGTAATCTTCCTTCTATTATCAATACATTAGGTTACTTAGCTATCTAGATCATGCCCTAACTTGTTTATACCTAAAAATCCACCTTTTACTCATCATGCCGAAACGAACTCGAACTGAGAAAGGGAAGGCTGTTGCTCAACCTTCATCTCAGGCTCCTAGACCCGTTCGGCTCTTCCTAAATGATCTTGCTGCTGATCGGTACTCCCATCTTTCCACGAGGAACATTAACTCGGGGAGATTTGTTGCTATTCAAGATTTCGAACATTTGAATATTCCTCACATCCTGCAGACAAACAATTTAGTTGAATTTTTGACCATCAAAGAGCAAGTTTACACATCTCTTGTTCCTTATTTTTATGCAAATTTCGAATTTGATGGTAATCGTATCACCTCTAGAGTTTTAGGAAGGGACATCGACCTTTCTATCGGTCGGTTTGCTAGAATTCTGCATCTCTCCATTGGTGGAGCGGATGTGTATACCCATGACCTGCATGATTTTGAATTTCTGGACGGTGAGTCTGCGCTCACCGCCTCTACCTTGATCCACGGGGATGACAACCCCGGTCTAGTAAGGAATGAGGTTGTGAGTAGGTACACTCTCCAATCCCAAGTCCTGGCAAAAATTATTTTCTTTAACATTGTCCCCAAACATGGTGAGTATAGCCACGCTAGGGGTTCCGTACCATTGATTATCTATTGCCTTCTTCGAGGCATTAAGATAAACTTTCCTCGAGTCATAGCTTCTCACATGGCTTCAGATCAGATTCGTACTGCGGGTAGGAGCTTGCCCTACGGCATGCTAATTACCCATCTTCTTAGGGCTCTTGATTTTGATCTATCTGCTAAAAGTCCCTTTAATCCCTTGACCAACATCAACGGAGTTGTCCTGAAGATGATGGAAGCCCAGCTGCGTAGACACGCCCCTGTGCAACCACCTATTCCTCCTGCTGGTCCTGGCTCATCTTCTGCACCAGGATCTTCTTCTTCTACAGCCCCTGTGTTTCCTCCTGAGTTTCAGGCTCTTATCTCTTCGGAGGTCCGCTCTCAGATCGAGGCATACCAGGCCTGGGTCGAGCAGCGCGACGCAGCTCTTCGTGCGGAGATGGATGCTCGTTCCATTCAGGATGCTGCTTTTCGGGCGGAGATCCGAAACGACATGTCCTATTTTGCTGACTCCATGAGATTCGTGGACGTTCAGTTTCAGGCTCTTTTCACAAAATTTGACATGCTCGTTCCTGACCGTACTCCGATTGCTTGTCGACTCCCATCCACCGGTCCTCCATTCCCTCCCAGAGCTCGTTCTTCTGTTCCACCACCGCGGACCAGAGTAGATGGCATGGATCCAGAGGAGGTTGCTTCTTCCTCAGGGGAAGAAGATGGTGGTGACAAGAAGATGGCTGAGGGCTCTGCTGCACAGAGCTCATCTGAGCATGCCGACGACGAGGAGGACGACGATGATGAGGATGCTGGAGATGCTGGTGATGCTGCTGAGTGACCTCCCCTTTTGATGATGTCAAAAAAGGGGAGAGTTATTTGGGGAGAGTTATCTTGAGAGAGATATTTTGTGATGTAGTACTTTATTTGTGTTTGGACATGTAGTATTATTTATACTTTTATTTTGCTTTGGACATGTATTTTTAGTATGTGTTGTGGACATGGACATGGTTATTTACTTTATGCGTATCTTTTGTTTATGTGTATCTCTTATCTATGTCATGTATGAACTCATTTCCTTCATCTATTCTATGACATGAGTATTTGGTATCATTTGTTGGCATGGAAATATGGTGTTTATCATTTACATATGTTTTCCTATATATGCATGTGTTGAGGGGGAGCTTCATTTGAAGTCTCTACCCAAAATATTTTGTGATAACTACATATGTTTTGCCATCATCAAAAAGGGGGAGATTGTTGGCCCAAAGGCCATTATCCCAGTTATTTTGATGATAACAAAACATATTTAGTTATGTATTTAATAATTTTGTTTAAAAGGATTTCAGGTTCAAAGACTCACACGTTTGGAGTTCGCCCAAGATTTGCATTCCCAAGCTAAAGCACAATAGGAAGCTTCGGGAATAAGATATTGAAGAAAAGAACGAGTCAAGACTACGAAGAAAAAGAACTAGTATAGACTATGAAGAAAACAAGATTTGTATTTTTATTTTTATTTTAGATATTTTGTCAAAACTAGATATTAGAAGTAGAGCTATGGGATTATCACACACACACACCTTTTAGTTAGGTTCATGGCTTCAAAAAGATTTTCAATCTCCATTTCTAACTTAGATTTAAAGTGAACATGTTTGGAAATAAGCTTTTTAGAAAGACAATAGTTTTGGAAAAACATTTTTATGGAAAAACAAGTTTTTATCAAAAGGATTTTTATCAAACTATTTTAACATGATAGAAGTATGACATATGCTCATACTCTATGTTTTTACAAGTTCCAAAAATTTAACCCAAGACCTAAAACCAAAAACCCAATTTCTGGTTCTGGAAGTTCTGATTTTTCAGAACTTACAGTAACCGGTCGACCGGCCCGGTCGACCGATGTGCACAAACTGTGCATGTGTATATCAGTCGACCGCCCCGGTCGACTGAGGCACATTTGTGTTCACAGGATTTTTCGGTCGACCGACCCGGTCGACCGCAGAGCCCCAACGGTCGGATTTTTGACCGTTGGCGGTCGACCGACCCGGTCGACCGACTACTGTCAGTTTTTCTGACAGTTCCAACAGCTATTTTTTTCTGGCTAATTCTCTTTTGGGATTTGATACCAACGATTTTGTGAGGCTGTTTTTGACCCCTATAAATAGAGGGTCACCTCATATTGATAAGACAACTATTGCAAAATAATTCCAAAAGATTTCACAAGAGCTTTACAAAGAATTTCAATTCCTTTCTTTTACAAAAGATTTTTCAAAGCCTAAATTCCCAACACCCAACTTGTAGCCTATTCCTCTACCTTCTCTCTAGTTTTTGCACACCATAATCTCAAGCTCTACATCTATATCATTGGTTCTAGGATTGTGCAAGTGAGCTATTTTGATCAAGTGTGATCACCTTTCTTATTGAGTAAAGTTGTAGAGGCATCGGCCTCAAGGGAGCTAGTGAGCTTCGGGTGGTGTTGCGGCATCACAAGTGTAGGGACAAGTGTGTCCTTGTATTGGCGATCCGGTGGGATCAACGATAGTAGTGCAAATCCTTCAAGTGTGAAGGCGGGGACGTAGAGCGTGGCTCGAACCTCGGAAACACATCCTTGCGTTTGCGTTTGCTCGAATTTTCTCTCAACTCTACTCCTTTTAATTCTTGCACCTTTATTGTTCTATTTATTGCAAGTTTATATTTGTGCTATTTGTGTGTTAAATTTTAAATTCCGCATTATTGCCATAATTCATATAGCCATCACCTATTCACCCCCCTCTAGGTGATTTCACTGAGTTCTTGGGCGAAACGCGGCTCTGATTTATAGTGGAGACGCGGTCCTGGGAAACGCGACTCTGATCGTTCAAGCTTGCGCGAAAGACGCGGCTTTGATTATGGAAGGACGCGGTCTTATGCTCCTCAAAACTGACGCATAGATCTTAGCCAATTAATGAGGACGCGACATTGGCTCAGTAGAGGCGTGGCTCTGGACCCTTGACAAGATGCAAACTCAAATTATATTGAGTTTATAATAGGAACACAATTGTCGTCTAGCAATGTAGACGCAGCTCCAGGATCCCTGTAAATGACATAGGCCTTCTTGTTGGCCCAAGGTTACAATCACCCGTTTTTAGTGTGTTTTGATGATTACAAAACATATTAGTTATTTGTACTAATAATACTTGTTGTTTTAGTGTGTTTCAGGGTTCTAATTAAACTAGAAGGTTTCTTCCCTAAAGGAAGGCGTTTTGACTCAAGTCACCTCAATTCGGGCTCAAGAATCAAGTTTTCAAGATCATATGGAGAAGCCCACTTGAAGAACTTGTAGTCCTTAGAACCAATGTAAGAAATAGTTTGTTAAAGTTTGAGTTTGGAAAATTGGCTCTAGGATACACACACACGATTTTGTATTCAAGTTTTCATGGTCAAAACTTTTGTTTCATGCCTTAGTATATATATACATGACCCTATGTTTTACAAAAATGAATATCATGTTTAGATCATGTATGTATACTCTTTCCAGCATATTACTTAGTTTTCTTTACTTCAAAACATTTTTACAAAATTTCCCAAGTTCAGAATTCTGCTGTTTTTCTGTTTCAGGCTAGACCGGCCGACCAGCCCGGTTGACTGGCAACCTGCACAGGACATGCACGCTTGTGCATGTCTGTCGGCCGACACGCTTGTGCATGTCTGTCGGCCGACCGCCCGGGTCGACCGACTGTCTGCAGGTTAGCTCTCGGGTTTTCTGGGTCGACTGCCTGGGTCGACCGCCTTCAGAAACCTGTGTTTCTTCTTAGAGGACGGTCGACCCGAGCGGTCGACCCGAGCCCAACGGCTACTGCCAGCAGGGCGGACGGTCGACCGGACGGGTCGACCGCCAGGCCTGCAAAAGCCCAACGGCTCTTTCCTCTTTTGTGCAATTCTGAAAACTGTTTTCTTAATCTGTTTTTGCAGACTTTTTCTGAGGTTTTGGAGAACTTTTTCAGGTCAAATAAACCTAAAATAAATTATTTTTAACCCTTTCTTCTCCCTATAAATAGAGGAGTATAGCCTCTTGCATTTTGACCAAGAAAAATACCTAAGTGTTCAAAGTTTTCAAA
This sequence comes from Agave tequilana, assembly GCA_038442645.1. Taxonomy (NCBI): domain Eukaryota; kingdom Viridiplantae; phylum Streptophyta; class Magnoliopsida; order Asparagales; family Asparagaceae; genus Agave; species Agave tequilana. The sequence goes on from JAVJIF010032728.1 coordinate 179,278, forward strand.
AGAGAAGAAAAGTTTTTAAGCTCTCCATTTTTCATTCTTTCTTGAGCTTGTTTTCAGTTGTGTTCTCTAGCAAAAATCATCTCTACAACTGAGTTTTCTCACTACACTTCTTAGAGCCAAAAATTCCCTACTCAATCTATAAGGAAGTTGTAAAAGAGTGAGAGTTTGTAAGAAGTTTAGTGATCTTGTTGTGATCACTTTGGCTACTTGTGTTCATCTTGTTCTTGTGGAGACACCTCTTCGGTAGAGGTTCTTGTAAGTGGTGGAGCTCGGTGCTCGGGTCTTCGATAGACCGTTGTAATCGTCCTCGGTGGATAGTGGAAACCCTTCACGGAGGTGAAGGTGGGGAGTAGAGCGGTGGCTCGAACCTCGAAACAAACATCTTGTGTTTGCGATTGCTTTGTGTCCATTTTGCTTTAAATTTCTCTTGCACTCTATTGCTTTCAATTACTTGCTTGAGATCTAGTTTTCTTTCCTTGTGTTATTGATTCTAGTTTGTGATACTTGTGATATATCTTGTGTGCATTTCATCATTGCATATTATTCATTCTTTGTTCAATCAATTCTCATACAACAAGGTTGCATTGCGCACCTCTAACCCATTCAAGGGGAATCAGGAGGAAGGAGTTCAGAACCTCTCACGGGGTATTCGGCTCTTAGTCTTGTTTTGAGAGATCGTTGCATCATTCATCCATCTTAATTTTAAAAAGATTGTTAGATTAGCAATTACACCTATTCACCCCCCTCTAGGTGTTTTTCAATTGGTATCAGAGCTATGACTCTAGGCTCTTGGCTTAACAACCTTAGAGAGATCCTAATATTGCTAATCATTTCATTCATTCTCACTTAGTAAAGATGGCCGATGGTATTAAGACACCCCCTAAGTTTGATGGACTTAACTTTCCTATATGGAAGGTTAAGATGACCGTTTTCTTGCAATCTCTAGGTAGTCGAGTTGCAAAGGCCGTGACCAAACCCTTTAGTGCACCCCCCGGTGATGAATCTACTTGGTCCGAAATTGAGACTAAGGAGTTTGATGCCAATGCTAGGGCTCACTATGCACTACTTCAAGCCCTCAATGATGATGACATAGCTAGAGTTATTCATTGCAAGTCCGCATATGAAATTTGGACACATTTGCTAGTTACACATGAAGGGACCTCACAAGTGAAGAGGGCTAAGATAGACCTTCTTCGGTCCCAATATGAAAATTTTTGCATGCAAGAAAATGAAACCATAGATGATATGGTTACAAGATTTACAAAGATCACTAATGGACTTTCTTCTCTAGGTGATGGTATTGACAATGACCAAAGAGTAAGGAAGATCATTCGGGCCCTTCCTCCTTCATGGGAAGTCAAAGCAACCACCTTGAAGGAACTCAATGACAAGGAGGAGATGGAGCTAATAGGTCTCATTGGGACCCTCAAAACCCATGAGATGGAGAGAAAAGCTAGGGAGGACATGGCTCCTTCCAAAAAGAAGACTATAGCCTTCAAAAGTCAATCCACACACTCCGACGAAGACGATGAAGAAGAAGATGATGAAGAGCTCTCACTTCTTGTGAAGAACGTCCGGAGGATGTACAACAAGGCTAAATTTCAAGGAAGAAGGAGATGGCAAGGAGGCAAAGAAGAAAGAAAGATAATTTGCTTCAATTGCCAAAGACCGGGACACATTGTTGCGGAGTGCCCGGATAAAGTAAAGCCCTCCACCTCAAAGAAGCCTTACAAGAAGAAAGCATTGAAGACCACATGGGATTCCGAGAGCGAATCCGAGGAGGAAATTGACACCGCCAACATGTGCTTCATGGCCAATGAAAGCACAAGCATGGTAACCCCTTCCACTTCTCTTAATGATGAACTTTCCATGGATGAACTAGGAGAAGCTTTTGTAGAACTTTCACATAACTATGATTTTCTTAAGAAAAGTATTTAAAAATGAAAAAGGAAAATGAGTCTCTTAATCATCAAGTTTTTACTCTTTCCAAAGAAAAAGATGCATTACTTTCCACTCTTGATTCCACCCAAAAAGATTTTGACAACTATAAGATTTCTTGCAAAGGTAAATTTCCACAAGTTGATAAAAATGAAATTACCATGCTAAAAGAGAAAATTGATTCTTTAGGAGTAGTTTTGAAAAAGTGTGAATTTGACAAAAATAGACTTGAGGCTATGTTTCCTAAGAAACAAACCTCTAAGAAACAATCTCATGCTAATACTCATGTTCATGCTCATGTTCATACCACACAACCTCTACATCATGCCAAACCCCACAACATGCTCACACTTCACACACACATCATGCATTCATGTATGGTAAAGTGTTTTCATGTTCATATTGTGGCCGGAAAGGTCACTTAGTTAGGTTTTGTTATGATAGACTAAATGCATCTTGTCATAATGTTTGGGTTCGAAACACTAACTTTCAAGGACCCAAGAAAATTTGGGTACCAAAGTCAATAAATTTGTTCAATAATGTAGGTACTTTCCAAGGCCCAACGACGTAGAGGGTTGTGGTATCTTGATAGTGGTTGCTCAAGGCACATGACTTGGGACATCAACAACTTTGCAACCCTATCAAGATACCATGAAGGTGGCACCGTCACCTTCGGAGATGATGCCAAGGGTAAAATCATCGGTATCGGTAATGTCAAACTTGGTACATCCCCTTTAATAGAAAATGTTGTTTTAGTTGATGGACTCAAGCATAATCTCTTGAGTATTAGTCAACTTTGTGATAAAGGTTTTGATGTTGTTTTTGATAACATAGCTTGTAGAGTTTTTGATAGACAATCTAATACATGTGTATTTTCCGATTTTCGTGATAGCAATATGTACATGATTGACTTGTCTAACATGTCCTGCAATATTACTTGTTTAAAAGCCCTCGATGATGACTCTTGGTTGTGGCATAGAAGATTAGGCCACATTTCTTTTGACCATATATCTAGGTTAAACTCAAAGGAAATGGTGAAAGGTATTCCTTGCTTGAATTTTGAAAAGGACCGGGTTTGTGACGCATGTCAATTTGGGAAACAAACCAAGTCTTCTTTCAAGTCAATCAAGGATATCATGACATCACGTCCTTTGGAGTTAATCCATATGGATTTATTTGGTCCTACTCAAACCAAAAGTCTAAGTGGGAATCGGTTTGCATTTGTTTTGGTTGATGACTTTTCACGTTTTACTTGGGTTTTCTTTCTTGAACACAAAAATCAAGCCTTTTCACATTTTCAAGCCTTTAAGAAAAGAGTTGAAAAGGAAAAAGATTCTTCAATTTTAAGAATAAGAAGTGATAGAGGAGGTGAGTTCATTAACCTACCCTTTACCACTTTTTGTGAAGAACATGGAATTAAGCATGAACTTTCTTGTCCTAGAACTCCACAACAAAATGGAGTAGTTGAACGGAAAAATCGAACTTTACAAGAGATGGCTAGGACAATGCTAAGTGAATATGGTTTACCACATTATTTGTGGGCCGAGGCCGTTAATACATCATGCTACATATCAAATCGTGTTTTCTGGTGTAAAAATACTTCAAAAACTTCTTTTGAAATGTACTTTTCTAGAAAATCAAATGTTTCATATTTCAAGATTTTTGGATGCAAATGTTTTGTTTTAAATACAAAAGATAATTTAGGAAAATTTGATGCTAGATCTTATGAGGCAATTTTTGTGGGTTATTCTAATACAAGTAAAGCTTATAGAATCTTCAATAGATCATCTTTGACTATTGAGGAATCTATACATGTTAAGTTTGAAGAATCTAACTTGTTTGTTAAGAATGTTGTAGAAATAGATGCATTGGATGAAGGCTTGGAGAAAGTGACCTTGGAGGATACACCTACTATGGGAGACAAGCCAAAGGATGATGAAGGAAGTGAAGCTAAAGTAGAAGAGGCTCAAGGAAATGAAATTCAATCAATTGAAGTGGAGCCTACTCAACAACTTCCAAAGGATTGGAGATACAATCCTCATCATCCCAAGGACCTCGTCATAGGTGAAGTATCTAAAGGGGTAACCACTCGCTCTAAACTTCATGATTTTTGTGGACATTATGCATTTATTTCTCATGTTGAACCCAAGAACGTCCTCGAAGCCGAGGCCGATTCATATTGGTTGCTAGCCATGCAAGAGGAACTCAATCAATTTGAGCGCAACCAAGTTTGGCACCTTGTTCCTAGGCCCCACGATAGACCAACAATTGGTACTAAGTGGATCTTTAAGAACAAGTTGGATGAATCGGGTAACGTTGTTAGGAATAAAGCTAGGTTAGTTGCCCAAGGTTACACTCAAATCGAAGGAATCGATTTTGAAGAAACCTTTGCACCCGTAGCACGGCTTGAAGCCATACGGATGACACTAGCATTTGCCTCATATAAAGATTTTAAATTATTTCAAATGGATGTTAAAAGTGCTTTTCTAAATGGTTTTATTGAAGAGGAGGTGTATGTTGAACAACCCCCCGGGTTTGTTGATCCTACACATCCGGATTTTGTGTTTTAATTAGATAAAGCTCTTTATGGTTTAAAATAAGCCCCTAGGGCTTGGTATGAAAGACTTTCTTCATTTCTAATTTCAAATGGTTTTAAGAAAGGTAAAATAGATACTACTTTATTTATAAAACATGTAGAAAATGATATTCTTATTGTGCAAATTTATGTTGATGACATTATTTTTGGTTCTACTAATGAATCTCTTTGCCAAGCTTTTGAATCATGCATGAAGGAAGAATTTAAAATGTCTATGATGGGGGAACTCAACTATTTCCTTGGACTCCAAATCAAGCAAAGGAAGGATGGGATCTTCATCAATCAAGCCAAGTACACAAAGGAATTAATCAAAAGGTTCGGGCTTGAAGGATCTAAAGTGAGCAAAACTCCCATGGCAACAACCACAAAGCTTGATAAGGATGAACAGGGTAAAAGTGTAGACATTAAGCTTTATCGTAGCATGATTGGTAGTTTATTGTATTTGACGGCTAGTAGGCCGGATATTATGTTTTGTGTTTGTCTTTGTGCTCGTTTTCAATCATGTCCTAAAGAGTCTCATATAATTGCGGTTAAACGCATAATTAGATACCTTAAGGGCACTATTGAAATGGGTTTGTGGTATCCGAAAATCGGGCAATTTTCAATGACGAGTTTTTCGGATGCCGACTATGCGGGTTGTAGGGTAGATAGGAAGAGCACAAGTGAAACATGTCAATTTCTAGGTAATTGTCTTGTATCTTGGTCTTCCAAAAAGCAAAATTCGGTAGCACTTTCAACCGCCGAGGCGGAGTATGTTGCAGCCGGAGCTTGTTGTGCACAAGTTCTATGGATGAAACATACTCTCCTTGACTATGATTTGCATTTTGATCATATTAAAATATTTTGTGCTAATACTAGTACAATTCATATGATAAAGAATGCAAATCAACATAGTAAAACTAAGCACATTGACATTAGATATCACTTTCTTAGAGATCATTATGAGAAAGGTGATATTGATATTGATTATGTTTCTACCGATTTTCAACTTGCCGATATTTTTACTAAACCATTAGATTATGCTAGATTCTCTTTTATTTGTGGTGAGTTGAATGTTTGCAATATGAATTCTTAAAGATAACTTTCCTTTGTTTTGTTGGTTTTGTTTAACCCTTTTTGATGTATGACAAAAAGGGGGAGAAAAAGTATAAGTTTGTTTGTTGTTTATTGTTTTGTTTATATAAGTTTGTTTGTTGTTTATTGTTTATTTAAGTTTTTGACAAAACTATTGTGTTTTTAATGCTTTATGTATCTTCTCATTGTCATTCTTTATACATAGCATTATTTGAGGGGGAGCTTTCCAAAGCTCTTCTTTCATTTTTGTTTAAATAACTTATATGTTTTGTCATCATCAAAAAGGGGGAGATTGTTGGCCCAAGGTTACAATCACCCGTTTTTAGTGTGTTTTGATGATTACAAAACATATTAGTTATTTGTACTAATAATACTTGTTGTTTTAGTGTGTTTCAGGTTTCTAATTAAACTAGAAGGTTTCTTCCCTAAAGGAAGGCGTTTTGACTCAAGTCACCTCAATTCGGGCTCAAGAATCAAGTTTTCAAGATCATATGGAGAAGCCCACTTGAAGAACTTGTAGTCCTTAGAACCAATGTAAGAAATAGTTTGTTAAAGTTTGAGTTTGAAAAATTGGCTCTAGGATACACACACACGATTTTGTATTCAAGTTTTCATGGTCAAAACTTTTGTTTATGCCTTAGTATATATATACATGACCCTATGTTTTACAAAAATGAATATCATGTTTAGATCATGTATGTATACTCTTTCCAGCATATTACTTAGTTTTCTTTACTTCAAAACATTTTTACAAAATTTCCCTAGTTCAGAATTCTGCTGTTTTTCTGTTTCAGGCTAGACCGGCCGACCGGCCCGGTCGACTGGCAACCTGCATAGGACATGCACGCTTGTGCATGCCTGTCGGCCGACCGACTGTCTGCAGGTTAGCTCTCGGGTTTTCTGGGTCGACCGCCAGGGTCGACCGCCTTCAGAAACCTGTGTTTCTTCTTAGAGGACGGTCGACCCGAGCGGTCGACCCGAGCCCAACGGCTATTGCCAGCAGGGCGGACGGTCGACCGGACGGGTCGACCGCCAGGCCTGCAAAAGCCCAACGGCTCTTTCCTCTTTTGTGCAATTCTGAAAACTGTTTTCTTAATCTGTTTTTGCAGACTTTTTCTGAGGTTTTGGAGAACTTTTTCAGGTCAAATAAACCTAAAATAAATTGTTTTTAACCCTTTCTTCTCCCTATAAATAGAGGAGTATAGCCTCTTGCATTTTGACCAAGAAAAATACCTAAGTGTTCAAAGTTTTCAAAAGAGAAGAAAAGTTTTTAAGCTCTCCATTTTCCATTCTTTCTTGAGCTTATTTTCAGTTGTGTTCTCTAGCAAAAATCATCTCTACAACTGAGTTTTCTCACTACACTTCTTAGAGCCAAAAATTCCCTACTCAATCTATAAGGAAGTTGTAAAAGAGTGAGAGTTTTGTAAGAAGTTTAGTGATCTTGTTGTGATCACTTTGGCTACTTGTGTTCATCTTGTTCTTGTGGAGACACCTCTTCGGTAGAGGTTCTTGTAAGTGGTGGAGCTCGGTGCTCGGGTCTTCGGTAGACCGTTGTAATTGTCCTCGGTGGATAGTGGAAACCCTTCACGGAGGTGAAGGCGGGGAGTAGAGCGGTGGCTCGAACCTCGAAACAAACATCTTGTGTTTGCGATTGCTTTGTGTCCATTTTGCTTTAAATTTCTCTTGCACTCTATTGCTTTCAATTACTTGCTTGAGATCTAGTTTTCTTTCCTGTGTTATTGATTCTAGTTTGTGATACTTGTGATATATCTTGTGTGCATTTCATCATTGCATATTATTCATTCTTTGTTCGATCAATTCTCATACAACAAGGTTGCATTGCGCACCTCTAACCCATTCAAGGGGAATCAGGAGGAAGGAGTTCAGAACCTCTCACGGGGTATTCGGCTCTTAGTCTTGTTTTGAGAGATCGTTGCATCATTCATCCATCTTAATTTTAAAAAGATTGTTAGATTAGCAATTACACCTATTCACCCCCCCTCTAGGTGTTTTTCAATTGGTATCAGAGCTAGGACTCTAGGCTCTTGGCTTAACAACCTTAGAGAGATCCTAATATTACTAATCATTTCATTCATTCTCACTTAGTAAAGATGGCCGATGGTATTAAGACACCCCTAAGTTTGATGGACTTAACTTTCCCATATGGAAGGTTAAGATGACCGTTTTCTTGCAATCTCTAGGTAGTCGAGTTGCAAAGGCCGTGACCAAACCCTTTAGTGCACCCCCCGGTGATGAATCTACTTGGTCCGAAATTGAGACTAAGGAGTTTGATGCCAATGCTAGGGCTCACTATGCACTACTTCAAGCCCTCAATGATGATGACATAGCTAGAGTTATTCATTGCAAGTCCGCATATGAAATTTGGACACATTTGCTAGTTACACATGAAGGGACCTCACAAGTGAAGAGGGCTAAGATAGACCTTCTTCGGTCCCAATATGAAAATTTTTGCATGCAAGAAAATGAAACCATAGATGATATGGTTACAAGATTTATAAAGATCACTAATGGACTTTCTTCTCTATGTGATGGTATTGACAATGATCAAAGAGTAAGGAAGATCATCCGGGCCCTTCCTCCTTCATGGAAAGTCAAAGCAACCACCTTGAAGGAACTCAATGACAAGGAGGAGATGGAGCTAATAGGTCTCATTGGGAACCTCAAAACCCATGAGATGGAGAGAAAAGCTAGGGAGGACATGGCTCCTTCCAAAAAGAAGACTATAGCCTTCAAAAGTCAATCCACACACTCGACGAAGACGATGAAGAAGAAGATGACGAAGAGCTCTCACTTCTTGTGAAGAACGTCCGGAGGATGTACAACAAGGCTAAATTTCAAGGAAGAAGGAGATGGCAAGGAGGCAAAAAAGAAAGAAAGATAATTTGCTTCAATTGCCAAAGACCGGGACACATTGTTGCGGAGTGCCCGGATAAAGTAAAGCCCTCCACCTCAAAGAAGCCTTACAAGAAGAAAGCATTGAAGGCCACATGGGATTCCGAGAGCGAATCCGAGGAGGAAATTGACACCGCCAACATGTGCTTCATGGCCAATGAAAGCACAAGCAAGGTAACCCCTTCCACTTCTCTTAATGATGAACTTTCCATGGATGAACTAGGAGAAGCTTTTGTAGAACTTTCACATAACTATGATTTTCTTAAGAAAAAGTATTTAAAATGAAAAAGGAAAATGAGTCTCTTAATCATCAAGTTTTTACTCTTTCCAAAGAAAAAGATGCATTACTTTCCACTCTTGATTCCACCCAAAAAGATTTTGACAACTATAAGATTTCTTGCAAAGGTAAATTTTCACAAGTTGATAAAAATGAAATTACCATGCTAAAAGAGAAAATTGATTCTTTAAGAGTAGTTTTGAAAAAGTGTGAATTTGACAAAAATAGACTTGAGGCTATGTTTCCTAAGAAACAAACCTCTAAAAAACAATCTCATGCTAATACTCATGTTCATGCTCATGTTCATACCACACAACCTCTACATCATGCCAAACCCCACAAACATGCTCACACTTCACACACACATCATGCATTCATGTATGGTAAAGTGTTTTCATGTTCATATTGTGGCCGGAAAGGTCACTTAGTTAGGTTTTGTTATGATAAACTAAATGCATCTCGTCATAATGTTTGGGTTCGAAACACTAACTTTCAAGGACCCAAGAAAATTTGGGTACCAAAGTCAATAAATTTGTTCAATAATGTAGGTACTTTCCAAGGCCCAACGACGTAGAGGGTTGTGGTATCTTGATAGTGGTTGCTCAAGGCACATGACTTGGGACATCAACAACTTTGCAACCCTATCAAGATGCCATGAAGGTGGCACCGTCACCTTCGGAGATGATGCCAAGGGTAAAATCATCGGTATCGGTAATGTCAAACTTGGTACATCCCCTTAATAGAAAATGTTGTTTTAGTTGATGGACTCAAGCATAATCTCTTGAGTATTAGTCAACTTTGTGATAAAGGTTTTGATGTTGTTTTTGATAACATAGCTTGTAGAGTTTTTGATAGACAATCTAATACATGTGTATTTTCTGGTTTTCGTGATAGCAATATGTACAGGCTTTATGGTTTGCCTATAAATAGGCTTCACCCCCTTAACAATCCATTACTTAGACTGTTTTCCCTCGAGAGCAGGCGCTCTGAGGGACTTCATCTTCTTCCTTCAAGGATTTCATCTTCTTCCTTCAATGGGATTTGCCCCCATGGACGACGACGACTCAAAGCTTTCATGCTTTTCTTTAATCTCTCTAGAAGATTATCACTGTCAAGTGATTTCAAGATCGAAAAGCGTCTCTTTGAGTACCTTTTACGTCCGCGCATTGATGCAGAAAGTTCAACCTTTAAAGGGTTATTCTGCTGGTAGGAATTACTTGTTCGCCCAACTGAGTTTCAGTTTTGCTGTCCCTTGAAGAGATTCATCTTCTTGACCTTCTCTTGAAGTCTGACTGGTGCGCCCATTATTTGGAAGTTGCGCCTTTTAGACTTCCTGATGAAGTGCGAGTTGATTGAGTCTGAACTCTGACTCAAAATCTCCTGGACGCGAGTGTAATGGACTTTACACCTGGACTGCGAGCTTTACATACAGAGCTCGCGTTTGGGGCTGTTGACTTAGAAGAATCTTAACTCAGGCTGAAGGCTTCAGACTTGAATGTAGCAACCCTTGTTTCTCAAACGAGGATGTGGCAATTTTTGCGTCTGATTCTCTTCGCGTCTTTATAATTTAGACGCATGTCTTAAAAATTAGGCCGCGTTCATGCCTGTGTGTATTCGAAGTTCACAGCTTTTGATCGCGTCTGCTTCTGTCGTAACAGAATTTTGTTTTTCTGCGCGGGTCATCCCTGCGTCTGAAGTCTACAGCAATAACCGCGTCTATCCTTTAGTTCTTCTGTTTTAGTATTCTGAACTTCTGATTGTTTTTACTTCTCGCAGGTAGCCTCAATCATCCTTTCGCATATTCGCTGGGCCCCTGGGAGAATATTTCGGCCAGCGAACCTGTTCGATGGTCGACCATTGGAGAAGAAGTCATGGCTCCTGTTTATGGGAGACGAGGATTTGACATCCGCCGAGACCTCATTGGACACGATGCACCAGTCATGCTTCAGGGCATGCCATGGTCACAGTGGGTATGGCGGTGGATATGGTGGTGGGTATGGTCCTCTTGCAGGTCACTGGAAAGAGAACGTCACCTGTAAGGTCTCGAATCCTCCCTTACCCCAGAAGTGACATCGACGAAAAGTCCATATTCATTAGATGACTTTCTGGTAGTGGAGGTGTTCATCAACGAAGGACCATAGCCTACATCGGTTGGTCAGGTGGGATCAGAAGGTTCTGCTGCATTTCGACCTCAAGAAACACCATTGTTCTTGGTCAACGAGGGGCTTCTTCGATGTTTACGTCATGCATGGTGACGTAATCAGCCTCCGATCGTCATCACAGTGCTTAACCTTTCTTTGGCGCCCTTCCAAACATCTTGTACTTGGAATGGTGAGCATGCTTTAAGGAGTGAGTGCAACCTTTTACTGAGAGAGAGAGACTTCTTTGTACTCCTTTATTGTAACACTCAATCTTATTGTATAAGAGAGCGTCATGTATCACTTTCATATGTTGGATACAAATGAAAGCGACACTTTTTTTTCTCCTCCTTCTATTGTCTTGAACTCCCTTTTGTATTGAAAGTCAGACGAATAGAAGTAAAGGATCTTTGGCTCGTTAAAAGTATGATAATAATCTTAACGAGTCAAAGTTTGTAGAAAAATCCTGTTTCAGGAAATTCAACAATGTTGTCAGAGGTGTGATATTAACTTGACAAAAATTTTGTGGAACTGCCAATCCATAGAGGAGAGTGACAGGTGGAATTTGTACCCCCAGGGAGGATGAGTTTTTATCAGAGGTTTTGGATTAACTTGATTAAGACCAGCTGGGGATTTAATGAAAACACTGTTAACGGTGTAATGTTATCCTAACAATGTTTTTAGGTAGACTTGTTATTCTCGTTCTGTTGACGAGAATAACAAATGAGACTAGATTCGCAGGGGATCTAGGAGAACTTTTTCCGTTAGAAGTGTGATATTAACTTAACGGGTTGAATATAGTCTTGTCAGAAGTGTGATGTTAACTTGACAAGGGTGTGAGTCAGAGGTGTGATATTAACTTGACTCAAAAGCATTTCAGCTTTCATTTGAGAAAACTGAAAGAGTCACTATCATAGGTGTAATGTTTAACTTGGCAGCGAGGGTAATGCTAGAGGTGTAGTTTTGAACTTGGCATTAGTCATCTCGACTTTAACAAGAAAGTCTGAGGGAAAGTCATTGCCATAAGTGTATTGTTGAACTTAGCAGTGACCTGGACGCTAGAGGTGTAGTGTTAAACTTAGCATCGTTCATTTCAGCTTCGATATGGAAGTCTGAGAGAAAATGACTGTCAGAGGTTTAATATTGAACTTGGCAGCAACTTGATTACCGTTAGAAGTGTAATGTTAACTTAACAGTAATTTATCAGAGGTGTGGTATTAACTTGACAGAAATTGACTCGTGATAAGAGCAGTTTGAGGACCTGCCATTCTGTGTATGAGAAGTGACAAGTGGAATTTAAAAAAACGTCAGAGGTGTAGTGTTAACCTGACAAATTTGAAGGTTTGCTACTCCATATAGGGTTGCCAAGTAAGGTTTGTACTCGATAGGGAGTATTGAAAATTTTCGTTACCAGAGGTATAGTGTTAACATAGCAATGATTGTACTTTGTAGACCTACCATTCTATGTATGAGAATTGGTAAGGGATTTTGGAGGAGAGGGTGGAATCTTGTCCACTTAGGATTTTTAGCAAACCCTCAGCTATCAACGGATTTGAGGTGCCTTTACCAACTACCGTTTGAGTTGGGCTAGCCATGCTATTCCCCTCAGCATGATGAGTTGTCGAAGACTTATGTTGGACTTAGAAGCCAACATTTTCCTCTGTCCTTAGCCGCCGGAGGCATCGGACGTTAATGAAGAGAGCAATATTAAAACCCAAGTTTCGCCTTTCGTTTCTTTATCAATATTTACATCATGCATCATGGTACAGTCAGTGCCCGATTAGCTTGTCACCGATCTACCGTGATATGACCTAATAGAGGAAAGAAACTTTTCTTGGATCTGGAGTTCTGATCAGAGGTGTAATTTTAACTTGATCGGCGGAAGAGTACTATTAAGGATAGTACTTCTTCAGGAACCTGTCATTGATCGGCATCATGAGTGTATCGCCATTTGAAGTTATGAGGCGATATGATCCATTTGAGTAGACTGACTCTACTACAAATGGTCCTTCCCATTTGGGCTGAAATTTTCCTTTTGTCTTATGTGTCATCACCATAGGTCTTCTGACGGCTAAGACGAGGTCACCTTTCTTGAAAGTTCACACTTTAACTTTTTTGTTGAAGGCTCAGGTAATCCGGGCTTAGTAAAGCTCGATTTGTTGTTGGGCCTGCAGACGCTTATCATCTAAGGCCTCCAATTCTTGGAGTCACAGTCGATGCTTCTCCTCACTTGTCATCTCCATTGTCAAGGTGACGCGTAGAGATGAAATTTGGATTTTCAGTGGAAGCACGGCTTCACACCCATATACCAAAGAAAATGGCGTAGCTTTAGTTGGGGTTCGAACAGTTGTACGATAGGCCCATAAGCATTCACCTAGCTTGTCGTCCCAGTCACGTTGACTTTTCGAGACGAATTTCTTGAGAAGTTTGCCGATGGTTTTGTTAAAAGCTTCTGCGAGACCATTAGCGGCGGCGTAGTATGCCGTTGAGGACACTCTGGATTCTGTACTTAGTGCAGAACCTCTGGAAAGCTTGACTGATGAACTGGGGCCCATTGTCATGGATGATTCGCCGAGGTACACCAAAACGGTAAATGACGTGATGTTTAACGAATTTGATCACATCAGATGACTTTACCTCCTTCAAAGGAATAGCCTCAGCCCATTTGGAGAAGTAGTCGGTTATGGCTAAAATAAACCGATGTCCTTTTGATGATGGTGGGCTGATAGGGCCAACTACATCCATCCCCCACATCTCAAATGGCCAGGTAGAAGTCGTAGAGTGAAGTACCCTGGGGCTTGATGGATGAAATCACCATGCACTTGGCAGGCGTGACATCTTTTTGCATAAGTGATGGCGTCAGCGATCATCTTGGGCCAGTAATACCCCAACCTTTGGAGTCGATTTGCAAGTTTTGGGCCAGGTTGATGGGCTCCACACATGCCGTCATGGGCTTCTTTCAATACCTCATGTGCCTCTTTTTGTGAAAGGCAGCGAAGCAAAATCCCGTCGTGCGATCGACGATACAATGTTCGTGTGATCGCATTATAGTAGAATTTGGGGGCTTTCCTTCTAATGGCAGCCGCTTCTTTGGTGTCCTCAGGCAGGATGCCGTACAAGACATAATCGATGTAAGGGAATCGCCAGTCTCTAGGCTCTGGACCGATTGACAACTCGAGAGCTTCTTTGACTTGACGATCTCTCGTTGGCTTCTGGTGATCCTCAGGAGCAATTCTCGGGCAATACAGGTCGAGGCTGTGGACAAATATTTTCTCTACCGCTCCAGCTGGAAGAGCTAAGGAGGCAGCGAGGGACGCCAGTGCATCTGCATGCGCATTTTGCTTGCGTGGTACATGGTCAATGTAGAAGTTTGTAAACCTCTCGGCCATGTGGACAGTTGCATTGTAATAGGGTACTAAATCTTCATGTCTAACTTCGTACTCCCCGCGAACTTGGCTGACGATAAGTTTAGAGTCACCATATGCCTCGAGATTTTTGACGCCAATTTCATCGGCGAGTTGCATCCCAATCAAGAGGGCATTGTACTCTGCTACATTGTTGGAACAAGGCTCGGTTAATGAGATGGCTCGAGGAATCACATAGTTCTGTGGGGATACGAGTACTACCCCTACTCCCGCTACTATATGTCCTTTTGGCTTGTTCTCGATGCACCGTCAAAGAAAAGTTGCCACACTTGCCTTTCGAAAGATGTCTGGGTCAAGCAGACTTCAACGACCTCATCTGGGAGATCCTCGTAAAGTTTGGCTGCCCTCAGATCTGGATGCTCAGCCAGGAAATCCGCCACTGCTTGTCCCTTCACAGTTTTTTGTGGTAAAAAGTGCATTTCATATTGGGATAGCAATATGGCCCATTTTGCCAGTCGGCCGTTTAACGATGAAGCCTTCGTCATGAGTAACCTTAAGGGGTTGACTTTTGATATGACATTTATAGTTTGGCCTACCAAATAGTGTCGCATTTTCTGAACAGCAAACACCAATGCCAAACATTCCTTCTCGATTGGGTTGTACCGGTGTTCGGCCCCGATCATTGTTCTACTCAAGTAGTAGATTGCTTGCTCTCATCCTTGATCATCGTTCTGAGCTAGTAAAGCTCCTAAAGAATGATCCATTGCTCGGACGTATATCAGGAAAGGTTTTCTAGATACCGGAGCTGCAAGGACTGGCGGTTGTGTGAGGTACTATTTAATTTCCTCAAATGCTTGCTGGCAAGCGTTGTCCCAAATGAACGAAACACCCTTCTTCATTAATTTGGTGAAGGGTTGGCATCTTCCAGAGAGATTTGAGATAAATCTTCGGATGTACGCCAATCGTCCTTGCAATCCCTGAGCTGCTTGAGGTTTCTCGGAGGTTGCATCTCCTAGATAGCGCGAACCTTTTCTGGGTCCAAATGAATCCCCGTGGAAGTTACGACAAATCCTAGGAATTTGCCACTGGCCACCCCCAGGAAGGATTTGGTGGGGTTCATCTTCAACTGATGGGTCCGCATGATGTCGAAAATAACCTTTAAATCAGTTATATGATCACCTTTAGCGCGACTTTTTACTGCTATGTCGTCAACATAGTATTCCACCGTTTTGCGCATGTGTTCGTGGAAAATGGCATTCATGGCCCTTTGATATGTCGCCCCTGCATTCTTTAGTCCGAAGGGCATGACGGTGTAGAAGTATACCCCCAGTGGTGTCCTGAAAGAGGTATGTTTTTCGTCGTCAGGATACATTTTGATTTGATTATATCTTGAAAATCCATCCATGAAGGACATTCGCTCGAATCCACATGTATTGTCAATCATGACATCTGTGATTGGAAGTGGGAATTCGTCCTTGGGACAGGCCTCGTTTAGATCACGAAAATCAATGCAAATCCGAATTTTTTTATTCTTTTTAGCAACGGGGACGATGTTGGCTACCCAATCAGGATGTTGTTCTTCCCTAATGAAGCCAGAGTCTATAAGCTTTCTGACTTCTGATTGAATTGCCTCTATTACTTCTGGACGGAACCATCGCTGTTGTTGTTTGACAGGCTTTACGTCCGTATTAATGTTGAGGCGATGCATAGCCACTCGAGGATCAAGTCCAGGCATGTCCTCATAATTCCAGGCGAAGACATCTATATATTCTTGTACAAGAGATATTAGATCCTTTTTCTCAGAAGGTGACAGGCCTTCGCTTATAAAGATGGGCTTAGGATTAGCCTATAAATAGATTGATCTGAACAACCTTATCTTCTGTGGGTGGCTCGCGCTGTTCAAAGCGAGTATCCCAAAGAGCATTTAAGTGCTTGATCCAAGGATCTGTATCAGATTGGATCATTTCTTCATCTCCGTCTTCCAGGTGGCTTGTTGAAACCATATTTACAGAAAGTTCTTCGAAGATGTTGCCGACACTAACATTTGACTCCCACGATGACGTGCCCGATGAGTAATCATGGCCTAATGACTCTTCAGAGTAAGAGGCTGATGGGATCGGGGTTGACACATAGCCCAACCCCCTGTGAGTCTGATGATAATAATCAGGGGTTTTCCCTTTTGGCACAAAAGATCGGAGTAGTGTTCTCCTCCCTTTGCCGAAATTCAACCCTGGACCGTTTGTCAGATCATACCCCATACTTTCCATCATTCTGAGTGCATTTGGCTCATAATGACCGAACTGAGGGGGTTCTTTCTCGCTTTCTGATTCTTCACGGGGCATTGGTTCGGACTTAATTTGCCCAAAAAGAATTAGTTTTTGGCCTTTCCGTCTTGCTGGAACCATGAATATGGATTCTTGCGCATTGCCAGCATCTCGGTATGTTTCGAAAGACGATTTCATTGGTACATGCAATGATGTCAAAGCATCCATTGCCGACCAGAGGTCATCATCCACTTCGGTACTAGTGTCTGACGGCACTGAATCAGAAGTGAACACAGAGAAATAAGCCAAATCTAATTCTTCATTAATATACCATCCGCCTACATCATCGGCGGTGTTATCAACATCGAGCTTATTAGTGCTCGTTACAAGTGGATCTAGTTCCCACATGCACTCTTCTTTTTCCGGCTCGGTGTCGGCTTCATTACCAGAGTCTGGCTCCTCTGGTTGCGGGATTTCGTCTGTTTCCACAAAGTCCTGATACAGGAGGAAATCTGTGAAATAATTCTCGACTCCCTTGAACGGATGCCTTTCGGCAATCAACGTTCGCACCTTTCCACTTCCATCGATGTATTTCATGACTTGGTGGAGAGTGGAGGGAACGATAGAATTATGATGAATCCATGGTCGTCCCAGCAGCAGATTGTAGGAAGTGTCGGCATCGATCACGTAGCATGTCACTTCCGATTTTAGGTCCCCGATCTGGCATTTGAGCTTGATCTTCCCCATTGGACGGGTACCATTGGCATTGAACCCATAAATGGTAGTCTGGGTAGCGCCCAAACGGTGAGTAGGAATCCCTAGATGTTGCATGACCCGGCGAGGCATAATGCTCAATGCGGACCCGGGATCCACCTGAATGCGACTTACTTCAGATGAACCAATATACCCTGTGAAGTACATGGGTCGATCATGTTTTCCTTTGACCTGCATATCATCTGCTGTGAAGGTGATGCAGGGAGCATTTTGGGAGGCATGGAGGCAATCCTCTACATCTTCCTCCTGTGGTCCAATCGGCACTTGGGTCATGAAAACCTCAGCATTAGCTAGGGCCTCTTGTAAAGCTTCTCTGGTTCACTTTGATAGCCTGAGGAGCTCATAAAGAGTAATTCGGGCCGGGATATTGGCCAATTGAGTCAGGACATCGAAGCGGTAAGGTGCTGGGGATCCTTCCGCGATGTCTTTCGAGAGAACTTTGGAAAACCGAAGCTCTTTCTGTCTCTCCACGGGTTGTTTTGTGGAGGGCTTGGCTGACTCTGTAGCGGGTTTTGGGGGAGTTGCCACTATTTCGTCATACTCTTTCAAATATGACTGACTCGAACGGGTTTCCACCACAAGTTGGTTGGGCTCTGTGGCTAGAGCTACTGTTTCCTCTTCTGAATCAGTCAGCGAGGGAACATCAGTCTCTGCTTCCCAAGAATAGGCACATACCACGTTACATGATGAATCTTTAGCTTTGCCTTTGGACTTTCTGCTGGTCACAATGGTCCATTGCTGGCCGTCCACAAGGTCGGGATGAACCCACATGACTTCTCCCCGAGGTGTGGGAATGGGTACAAGGCCCTTCTCTTGCTGCTGGTGAGGGTCTATGTTGACCATCCTTAGCTCCCCTCTTGGGACAGGGACTACTCCAGAGGGTGTTGGAAGTTGTCTTCCAAACTGGAGAAATGATGTCATATTGGTTGTCACCTTCTTCTGTTCTGGACGGAGTTTTAATACCTCTGCGTCAATCAGAGCCTGAAGGATGTCCTTGAAGACATAACAGCTCTTGGTGGGGTGTCCCAGCATCCTGTGATACAAGCAGTAGTTGGGACTATCGATTTTACCGATTTCTTTAGGGCGTCTAGCTTCAGGAAGCTTCAGTCTGTTGCTCTTGTTAAGTAACTTAAAGAGCGAGTCGACATGTTCGTCCTTGAAGGAATACTGCTTGCTGGCGCGTGGTTGGCTTGAAGAGCCACTTCCCTTGACCGGTTGAGGTTTGACGGGGACTTGGTCTCTGTCGCCAAGTTATCCTTCCTTTTTGTTTGGAGGGATGTGTCTGGTGCGCGCCTTGTCGACCTTTCGGGTCTAGGTTTGTTTTTTTCTGCCCTAACTTGGCCGACAATTTCTTCAGCCTATTCACCTTGTTGGATCAATTGTTTCCAGGTGCGACTCTCGGCAACTCCTATTTGGGCGAGGAGCGAAGTTTGTAGATTATGGCGGCATGTCTCCACCAGGGTGACCTGGGTCATACCGCTTGGACATCAGAGTGCTACATTCTGAAATCTTTCTACAAATGATTTGACGGACTCTCCCTTTCGCTGCTTTGTGGCCAGAAGAGTAGGCATTGTGACCTCTGAGTCATCTTCAAAGAAGCGCGTTAGGAAGAGCTTCTCCAAATCGCCCCAATTCTTGATGGAGCCCTCTGGGAGCTTCATGAACCATTCAAAGGCAAGCCCTTTTAGGGTGCCGATGAACAAGTGTGCCAGAATGGCATCTTTATCTACCACATTCCCTGTTTGAGACTTAAAGTAGTAGATATGTTGGTTCGGTGAACCTTTCCCATCAAATGCTTGGAGGGTCGGAGCCTTGAACTTGGGAGGGTATGGAACAAGGTCCCACTCGGTCGGATATGGCCGAACCACTCCTGCTTCTTGCAGGCCTTTCCGGTTGGTAAGGGCCTCAAGACGTTGCTCCAACTGATTCATTCTTCTAGAATGAACCTTTCCTTGGCCTCGGTCGTCTTTTCCTTGCAACGAGGATTTAGACGAACCAGAAGTATGCTGCTCTTTCTCCTCTATATATACAGAAGATGAGCTTTCTCCCTCTTTTCGTTTGCCTTTAGACTTCTTAGAAGAGGTTTTGTAGGTTGATTTCCTCTTGTCTTCAAGCAACTGTGCGAGCATCTGCTTGAGGGAGTCGATAGATTCTTGCTGAGCACGAATCATCTCGAATTGTTCCTTTTGGACCTGGGCTTGCTGCTCCAAGCGCCTACCTGTCTCCTCAGGAGTGCTTGTCATATATATAAAGGCCTCCTTCTCTATAGAAGAGTTTGAAGCCTTTGACTCTGCAATAGCGGAATGCGAGTCATTTATCTCAACGCCCTGAGCCAGGGCATTGTAGTTAATCGGGGGGATCGCCCCAGTCCGGGTGCGAGTATGTCGGTACACTCCTTCTGGTTCTGTGTCAGACTAATCATCAGAGTTGACCGCAGGTCGCTTCCCCTACTCCTGCTCGTCATGTTTGCAGTGAGCTCAGGATATTCAGCATCAGAGAAAATCCTCCTCCTGTGGGAACGATTTCTTTTAGCTGATCGGGGAATCAGGGTCAGCTGTCTAGCTAGAGACTGCTGGTTTGCACCTGAACTGCAACGGCATTGAGAGAGCATTGTGATAAGCCGTTCGCAACAACATGACGAAGTGATTCGATTAGCACTTCTCTTCCTTGTCAAATAATCCCTTAGATCCATGGGAGGGGGATCAAAGAGATTAGCCTCGCAATGTTGAGGGTGGGAGGCATCCTTGCTTCGCGCAGCTGGGTCGCAAGGCTCAGAGACACGAGGCTCATGAACGCAGTTCTTGCGTCGTGGCTTCGAAACGCGAGTCTGGCGTCTCTGCTGATAAGAGACGCAGCTCTCGCGTTGCTGATTATTGCCTCTAAATAGAGACGCTTGAGAAATGCAGGGTTGCTGGGCCTCGTGCCTAGAGGCGCGTGCCTCTTGTGCTTGGCGAGCTTCGCGTTGGCGTTTGGGGAGTGGGGCTTCAGAAGAGCCAGCCTGGTGAACCTCACGTTTGGGCTGCCAAACGCGGACTTCACGTGACGGATGTGGTGCAGAAGAGACGCTGGTCTGAACCTTGCGTTCTGCCTCTGTTGGACAATCAGTTGTTCCAGCTTGTAGTTGACGCGCACGCCTCCTCTGTCGCCGTTCAGCGTTCTGATTGTGTCGTGGAGGTTGAAGGGAACATCCGACGACCTGGTGCTGAGGAAGAGGATGGACTGGCTGGACACTAGAAAGGTTGACCACGCGGGTCTCCTGAGAGACGCTGGCGCGGGCGTTACGCATGACGCGATTAGCCACGACCTCCTTCACAGCAGCCGCGTCTGAGAGAATCTCAGAGCAGATTTTGGGGCAAATCCCTGTAAAGACCTTGCGGTAGGCCCGGGCCTTTGGGCTCTTGGAGCCGGAAGAAAGGAACTCTTCATACTTTGCTTGGTCGAATTCTGCTACGAGTGATTCAACCGTTTCCCCCTTGTAGATGACATCACCTTGCGCCACCACTTGCTCGTCAGTAACGAAAGTAGTCCCCAGCGGAGTCGCCATCTCTTGTTTGACGGGAGAATAGGGTTCCTTGTAAAATTTCCTTGAATCAAATGAATGATTACAATGGATTTACACTCCAATTACAAGAGAGGGAAGATGTTGAGACTTGAATCTCCCCTTTGTTTAATGCTGGGTTCTTCAGGTGGCGATGAAAAGTGAATCTTGTTTTCCGTTGACCAGGTGAACGTCTGAATCTCTTGGGGGGATTTTCTCTTTGGGTGACAGACGGAGTAACACAGCTCCTGTCGACCAAGAATCTCAAAGAGATTGTGGGCAAAGATTGGCTTGTACGCAGCAAGTTGCTTGAAGAGTTGAACTCTCTTTACCTCTCTTGTGGAGGCTTCCAAGTCAAATTCTTCTCCCCAGAATTCTCTCTCTCTTTTTTTTCTCAATAGCAAGCGAGGCTATTTATAAAGGTTCCAGAGGTGAACGTGCCCCCTAAGAACACTCCACAATGGGGGTTAACTTCCTCATTATGTGGGCAATGACTGACCCCATAACAAGGGCAGTTATAACTGAGACGCGGGTTTCGACCCTCGCGCCTTGGTGCTGCAGTGATGCTGAGACGCGGGTTTTGACCCTCGCGCCTTGGTGCTGCAGTGATGCTGAGACGCGGGTTTTGACCCTCGCGCCTTGGTGCTGCAATGATGCTGAGACGCGGGTTTTGACCCTCGCGCCTTGGTGCTGCAGTGATGCTGAGACGCGGGTTTCGACCCTCGTGCCTTGGTTTCGACCCTCGCGCCTTGGTGCCGCAGTGGTGCTGAGATCAGACTGCGTCTGAAGTTCTGCTTTTTGATGACTTGTCTTTTAATGATTTTTAGACAGCCTACAATAAGTTCTACATGTCTTCAAGCAATCTTCAAGTGGGCTTCTCTAAAAATTCATTCTCGATCGTTCGAGCTTGAATCCCATCCTCGAGTGAACTTGAGACTTCAACACCTTCCTTTTGATGAAGAATGAAATTAAATCTTTGTTGAACTCTAAAAAACTTAGACACTTGAACTTGATTAGGATCTCATAACTCTATAAGTTTTGTAATCATCAAAATAAGGAACCGGTGATTGTAACTTTGAGTCAACAATCTTTCCCTTTTTGATGATTCCAAAACACATGAGTTATTTATAAAAATAATGTGAAGAGCTTTTAAAAAACTCTCCTAAAATTATGCTTATATGAGATCAAGTTCAGTAAATCAATATGACTAAAAGATTTTGTGAAGGTAATCAAGTCACATGTATGCATATATAGAAATTCAACAATTTGGAACAATATGCATAAATAGCCATCCATCCATCCATGTCTCCTTCTACCAACAAAAATATGCAATAAGAGTAAAACATAACTAACTATTGCATAAAATATGGGTAAATGGATATAAGACATATAAAATTATTTGAGAGAAAATTACTAAATGCTTCTCTCCCTTTAGGAAGTAAGAAAATAACTACATATTTCAAAACCAATAATAATAACTCAACATTCTTCTCCCCCTTTGTGTCATGCATCAAAAAAGAGCAAAACAAGATACTAATTCAAAATAATAGAAACAATGTATACCAATTAAAAGAAAAGAATAAGTATACGATTTGAAACCAACATGGATACCAATTTTAAGAGAAACAAAAAATACTAATGGGAAATACCAATGGTAAATGTTAAGTTCATAAATCATGTATCCATAATGCAAGCATTTAACTCACCATAAATTAAAAAAAAAAAATTATAATCAAGTAGTTTAGTAAAAATGTCCGCCAATTGAAAATCGGTAGAAACATAATCAATTTCAATGTCGCCTTTCTCATAATAATATCTAAGAAAGTGATATCGAATCTCTATTTAGTCTTACTATATTGATTTGCATTCTTGGTCATATGAATAGTACTAGTATTATCACAAAAATATTTTAATATGATCATAATGTAAATCATAATCAAGGAGAGTATATCGCATCCAAAGGACTTGTACACAACAAGCCCCAGTTGCAACATACTCCTCCTCGGTAGTTGAGAAGGACGCGAAATATTACAGTTTCCTACAAATTGATAAGTTTCACTAGTGCTCTTTTTATTCACTCTACAACCGTATAATCGGTATCTGAATAACTCGTCATAGAGAATTATCCGGTCTTCGGATAGCACAAGCTCATTACAATAGTGCCCTTAAGATATTTAATAATGCATTTTATCATAATTAAATGAGACTCTTTAGGACAAGATTGAAATCTATCACACAAATAAACACTAAACATAATGTCCGACCTACTTGCCGTCAAGTAAAGTAAACTACCAATCATATTAATGTCAACATTTTTATCTTGTCCATCCTTGTCATGCCTGGTTATGTAGCTATTGGAGTTTTGATAATCTTCACATCTTCTAACCCTAATTTTTTGATAAGCTCTCTTGTACACTTGGTGTCACGCCCCGCTTCCCAAAATACACTGGAGCGGAGATACGACAAGAGCCGGCGATGCATATATGCAAGAAAAATTACCTCATGCATATGTGCTAAATCTTAAGTAACCTGAACAAATTATAAAAATCTACTATAATATAATTATGATCAAAGCAACGATGCATATAAATGTCCACACATGATAATACATGAATAAAGAAATGCAATAAATACTGAGTCTAATATATAGAAAATTAGGAAACAATAAGAATGAAAGAGAGGCAACAATACCGATAATGAATAAAGAAAGCTCTGGGCTCCTCGTAAAGCGTACGATCTCATCAATATCTGGTCAATAGAATAAAACATCTTATACCTGAATGTGCAAATTCAGGGTCATCAGAAAATGACCTAATGAGTGATAAAATGAAAGAAGGGTGCACGCACATAAATAGTGTGTACATATCATTATACTAATATGAAACAACTGGATAAAAGCAACATGTATAAAAATGTAATTAGAAGATACTAACTAATAACATGAATAACGTTACAAATGAAAGATAATTCATAATTGTAAACAACGACAGATATCAAAGAGATGTGTAACCCAGCATATGTTTTTAGTATGGTTTGTTATTATTAACTTAACTAATATCGTACTTAGCTGTGTCCTATACTACAACCATTTTTTCACATAACAGATAATGTTATCATTATTATAACTGCTTGCCGATGTAGTGTATGTGTTTTAGAAGGGTACTGTGCATGGCTCATATCACTGTCAACACCTCCGACACTGAATCAGGATAGGTCACAAAGCCCTAATAACTGAGACCTCAGCCCCACATAAAAGACAACTGGAGTGGCACCGTAGTCCAGGTATAGCCCTGACAACTGATAACTGAATAACTAGGCAGCCAATACTACATTGGTTCCCTATGGTGGAACCCATAATTCGGTATGCCATCACAAATCCTTCCAAATTATACGACATACATTATCAGGCAATTACCTATTTTTCTTGGGTTATGGTGTTTTTATTAACTTGCAAATAATATGAACTATCAAATATAAAAGTAACCGAATATCTCTAACTGAAGACGATGTCACTAAAAGCTGATATCTGACAACTGACAACTGATATGTGATAATTGATAACTGACAACTAAGAACTGACATAATGAAGAATACTGAAAATATAGTCACTAATATCAACTGTGTCACTAATCACTGATAACTAATGTAAACTCTGAAGATGTAAAGTCACTGATATCCAAGAGATCATTATCACAATAATTCTATCTTTATAACTGAACAACTGTAATAATCAATCATGAAGAGTAGTCTACTTAATACCCTCAAGGTCAAACTAATCAACAGGTACTGAAATCATAACTAAAGAGTGGACATCTTCAAATAACATGAAATCTAAAATAGTTTATATCTGATATTCAACATCAATAAATCATTAATGCTCAGGAAAACTATTCAGTGAATAGATCCAAATAATAATTACAATCAATAATCTAATAATCGTCAATCCCATCTAAATGTTGATCAAGATCTGATAAAAGAATATAAGTCTCATATCAACTCCAACTCTAAATAAGTCTATACACAGATCCAAGTATCAGTAAAATCAGTTTACTAATAAGGCGACATCCTATTTATTCATCCTCAATATCTAAATGAATTCTTATCTGATTCATCACTAAATAAAGGAATATCAAGTCTAATAAGTAATTCTCATCAAATATGAATTTTAACCTCAATCAACGAATAATCAACCTCAAGATAAATCGAATTATATTCTAAGATTTATCACAACTAGATCTGAATCCGAATTGATAAAATTCTACACATGAAATTATTGAAATAATTAATTCACATGAAATCCATACATGATCCCAAACATCAAGAACTTAGAAATACCCAACAACTCTAAATACCACTAACATTTAAAGAACAGTTATATGGAAATCTAGTCCCCATCGACTCATTAATCATTAGATGCAAGTTCTGATTCACCACAAATTCTCATACTATCCAGGTACTAGATCTATTATTAACTCAATCAGGAACTCATCTCTCACGTGCGATAATAGATCAAACACTTCACTAACTCATATAAAATGATACAAAATAAACACACTAATGAAGTAAATAAATAAATTAGACACTTGTTAATATTATATGAAATAATACAGATAAACATACTTACATAATAAACCAAACACACAGTAATAACGATAAATAGATAATAATACCAAAAAACTCACAAACGACAACAAATAAAAACACTAAAATATACATATATGCTGAGTTAGGCCTATGCCTTCAGCGAAGCTAAGGCAATCCTGATGGCGAAGTCATCGATGTATTGTGCGAAGTCCGCATCTGGCTCATGGCGAAGTTAGCCCTTAGTGGGACTGAATCAGCGCTTCTCGGGAAGGCGCTTTAGGCGCCGTTTCAAATTAATTTGAAACGACAGCATGTGCTCTTATCGAGGCGTCGTTTCAAGCGATCATCAGCCTATAAAAGCCCCATCAGGCTGAGAGAGAAGGTCATCACTTCTCTTTGAAATTTCCAGAGCACTTGACTCTTTTCTTCTCCTTTGTTCAAGAATTCAAGAACTTCCACTGTTCTTCAATGGCTCCCAAGAGACGAGCGGGAAAAGAGGTGGCAATTTCCGCAGCAGAGGGTCCTTCTCCTCCTCCGGTCATCGAACGACCAATCGCCGGTAGGGAACTTTCCCTTTTGATTAGAGACTGTCGTCTCTCTCTTGAAGCCAGTTTCTGGCTATCTTTCGATGAACCCAAAAATGATCAATTAAGATCTGTTGTCATTATGGAATTCAATTCCCTGAATTTCCCTTGCTTTTTTAATTGGGAACCCAAGAACTGAAGAGTTCTTCTTTAAGCTTCCAGGGGAAGCTATCACTTGGGCTGTTTTCATCCTGTTGAATAACAGGATGCACAGCTGTCCTTTCAAACATGACTGAAAAGGACCTTAATGCCCTTGAAGTGATTTTTGACCCTAGTGTCCTTCTGACGAAGTTAGTTCTCAGGGTTGTACCGCCTTCTGCTTAAGCTTCTAAAGCGAAGCTAACACTTGAATATTTGTTGCGAAGTGCGGAATTAACCGCAACTGTGAAGCTAAGCTTTGGCGAAGCTGTCACCTTGTTAGCTTCGTTCAGAGAGCGAGGCTATGCCTTGGTGGAAATTGTGTTTTTGTTTAGGCCTCCGCCTGGCTGATGAACTAATCATAGTTTCTCTTTGTTCCTGCAGTGCACTACACTCCTGCTCCTTTGAACAATCTATTTGGGATGGCCAGGGGATTGGACGGCAATGTCAGCCTGCAATTCCAAGGGCAGGCTTCTCTGTTTAGTGAGCGGAGCTCTCTCGTTCGAGACACGCTTATTTATGGTGGGGATCAACGCACCACGAGGAGCATTCTGACTACGACTCCCCTTGAAGATTTTGACCGTCGAACCTATAGGAAGCCCGACTTCATGTTCGGGGATGCCGCGCCAGACCCTGATCGCCAGCTGCTGGCCAGGGAGGGGCAATGGATTTTCCAGTTGGATGGCGAGAAATTATGTCTCCCGTCTAACAAGCGGCATTTTTCTCTGTCTTCCTTCCAATGCGTGACGCAGGCTCGGAAGATGTCGTGGGAAGTGAGCCGGAGTACCGACTCCGTCCATGTAGGGAAATTGATGCTTCAGTCTCCTGGTTATGCAAGAGCGGGGCCTCCTCGTTGCATAATGGGTCTACATCCTGGGAATGTGTTGCGAGACATCCCAGTGGGAGAAAATCCTGCGGTGGCACAGACCTTTGGCAATCAATTCTTTAAAGTTAATGGAAACTATCCGGCCACTGATTTCAGAACTCCAGGCTGGATTCACCCTCCGAAGGCATGGTGGAGGGATTTAACTGTATACGTCCTTGCTCATTTCGAGGAGGCTCTGGAGAGGCTAAACCTTCATGAGGCCGTCAGGGCGACTTGCTACGGCATTGAGATGAACGTGGCGTGCTTCTACGCCATCTTTGAATTGTACTGCCCGGCTACATGGACTTTCTTCACCCCCGTTGGCGAACTGGGTATGGCTCTGCATGAGATGTGGGAAGTCTCTGCTCTGCCTTTGGGATCTATCCCATATGAAGAATACTTCCCGTGCGAGGCGAAATTGGCACTTCTGGAGAAGCAGGAGCCTGCCTTGTTCGAGACTTACCGGGAGTTAATGTGCCATTTGTACATTTGCTTCAGCATGCACAGAAATAGTAAGGGAACTTCCTATAGTTTGAAGAGCTGGGGAGATTATTTGTTCCCAGATATGGAGAACACTCCTGAAGCGGCTCACTGTGGAGTCGCTGTCGAAGACATCTTTAGCCAGATGCAAAAGCATTCCCAAAGGGATCTAGTTGTGGAAGAAGACGACGGTCCCTATGAAAAAGGCGATGTTCTTTGAAATTTCCATCACCAGGCTCGTCGGCCGATGTCCCGGCAGGCACTGCTGGCTGGCTTCTTCACAGTCTGGCTGAAGAGGTGCGTTGTGCCGTTTTCGTCGGGTGACGTCATTCATCCGAACGTCCTGCTGCCTGCTGTTCGTCTAGTCCATGGTCATTCTCTGGGACTTCTTCCGGCCATGGTGTGTTGTATCCAGAGAGGCCTTCGCGCATTGACGGAAGGTTTCTGTAGACCGCCAGTGACGAAGCGTGGAAAGGGGGCCACTTCACCCCGCGACGGACCTAACCCAGAGTAGGTCTTCCATATACTTATTTGATGGCGTGGTTCGCCCTGCACTGTCCCTCTTTGATTGAAGCTGGAGAGGACCCTCCCGAAGGTGTTCGAATGGTGCTCCTCCGCCGATTCGAAGGATGCTCATGGCAGAAGACTTACGTGGCTGAGGCCCGTAAATTGGTGCGTCGCTATGACGTCTATAGTCTTTTCCACTATTTTCCCCGTATTCGGGATGCAGGCTATGACGAGGAGTTCAAAGATGCGGGGGAAGGGCAATCATCCCTGAGCCGGGGAATTTTTGAGTGGCTAGTCAGCATCCGGCCCTCACATTTATTATACCGGAGTGGGATAGCTGCTACTTGGAGCCTTATGTTCCAAGTCGGTTTGCTCGACAGTTTGGATATGACCAACTGTATGTGGGCAACCCAAATCTCAATCTGGCTTTCATGGGGAGTCTTATTGATGGAGGTCGTGCTTGGCGATTTTTCATTGCGGGCTGTAGCGAGGCGTGGCTGTGTATGCCGTTGAGGACACCTAACCTTCTAATGACCCTGAGCTTCTGCCAGTGGTATGCGACTTCCAACTCCACACCCCTTGGATTCAATGCTAACAGTTCTGGTGTGAAGTTAATTTCCCAGCGGCTAAAGCGGAAGGTCTCTGAGAAAAGGGAAGATAAGAGGGTTCGCGTCCCGGGCATAGAAGAATTCGTTGCTGTCGATGACAGCGAAGCCTCGGATGCGGAAAGTCCTCGCTTCGAAGCGGAGGCAGGTGCCGAGACTCTTGCAGCTGGTTCTGGTGTGATGGGGATAGCTCCCCAAGACATGTAGAAGAGGCGGAGGAGGAGGATCCCGACGTTCCTCTCAAGCGCAAACGGACAGGTGGGTCTCGTAGGAAGCAGCTGGTGAAGAAGCCCCGTCGCCAAGCTCCTACGGTTGTTGTAGAGGGCGAACCATCTGCGACGCTTCCTCCTCTTGTCCCATTAGTAGTTGAATCGTCAGTTGCTGAACTGGCGACTGTCGAAGTTGCTCCGGACCTGGGTAAAATCAACTCCGTCCTTGTAATATACCTTATATGTGTTTTAGACAGCTCATCATTAGTTTTGTGATGCAGGAACTGAGGCAGCGACAAGCCCGAGAGCTGAGGCCGTTGGAGAACAAGGGGAACATTATGATCCCCTGTTCACTTATAAAGAGGGTGATGAAGCTGGGTATTTCGCAGTCTCAGAAGGGTCCGGAGGTGATGCAGCTGATATTGGTCCTTCGGGTATCGGGACTTCGAGGAGAAATTCCGATACTTCTAGCTTCCTTGGGTGGACAACGGAGGGTTCGGCAAGCGAGGGTGAGCCGGCTGTCCGTGTTGATTCTGCCAAAGATTTTCCGATGGAGCCCGTAGAGACTGATGTGGCCGCCAAGACGATTGAGGCGACATCATCTTTTGGTATTGGTTTGGCTTTTTGACTTTTACTATTTGTTGTCTCCTGCCTAAACACAATCTTGTTGCAGGTGTTCCGCCTCTGGGTGCGTCAACTTCAAGGGAGCCAACCGATCTTCCCGAGGGGTCCAGGGGTGACATGAGCACTTCGACCGTGGCGGATGCTGCTGTGTTGGATGCTTTGTATGGTGACCTGCCCCCTTATCGGCCTGAGCCAGCCAGAGGAACAGAGGTTGAAGGGACGGTAGTCACGGAGACAACTTCACTCCCAACTATATCAACGAGTGAGGTGCCATCAGTTTTGCCAGGTGCAGAGCTGAGGGTGATTACAAGTTCTACTTCCCCAACACTGGTGGTTGAGCCTGCTGTCCAGGAAATGGTCACTAGTCCTACCTCAGTTGTGGCTAGTGTACTAGTTTCAATGAGGACTCCGTCAAGCTCACCGATGAGCTGTCATGCTGCTGCAGCCAGTGTTCCCACTGTTGCTTCCACAGTAATGTCAATAAAGCCGGTGGAATCTTCTGGGGCTGCCCGTCTGCCAGGAGTGGCTGAGGCTGAAAATGAATTTGTAGCTGAAATAGTCGACAGCTTTTATAAAGGCCTGAAGCGATCCATTGATCTGGTCTTGAAAAGCTCGACTATGCCATTTTCTACTTTAAAGGTGGTTTTCTCCCGAAGTATTGAGAATATCCGGGACTTTGGAGGGGATAAGCAGGCCGTCGCATTGGAACTTCTGGTAGACCAATTTGAGAGGGACGTGGAAGAATGGCGCCGTCTCAGCCGTTCGAACTTGGAGTCTTCAGTTGATGAGCAGCTTGCGCACCTTGTCGCTCAAATGCGTGAAGCGCATCTTGCTGCTCAGGAAGCTGCTAAGGCCATTTCTTCGGACTTGAAATCCTTGGAGACAAGGCAAGTAGAGCTTGGGGATGCCATAGATGCTTCTAACAGTGCTCTTCTTGACGCTGAAGACAAAATCGAGAAGGCCAAGGAGATGATCAGGAAGGGAAATCTTCTCTTATCCAAGGCTGAACCAGTGCGTCTTGAGGAAACTGCGTGGCTTGAGCAGCTTAAGGCTCAGAGTGATGAGCTTTCACGGCAAGAGTTGGCTCAAAGGGCAACCTTGGCTGAAGTTGAATCTCGCTTGGCCCAGACGGTGAATTTTAATGAGGCTGAGCTAAGGTCGCGGCTCTTGTGAGGGCTGTCGATGATAGGGAGGCAAGGCTGGCCTTTCTTGAGGGACGGATCAAATCTTATGACGCACCCTTATAGCTTGTAATATATGTATCTCCATGTATCCCGTCCTGGAATTAATAAAAGTAATTTTGTTTTGACTCCCTGTCGAATCTCCGACTTGTTTTATCTGCTGGATTGTCGTTTCCAAGTTGTATTGCAGCCACTTGAGAACATAGTCCTTGCTGGATTGAATAATGAGACTTGGCTATCTGCCGGTTCAAAGGTCGCACTGACGTAACCGGTTGAGAAGCCACCAAGCTCGAGATTAGCCTTTGTGGGCTAAAAGGGTAATACTTGTCTTTTGTAGATGTCAACAAGTACGGGTGAGACCTGTCTTTTGTAAATGTCAACAGGCTCGAAATTGAGACTTGGCTGTCTGCAGGTTCAGAGGTCGCAATGACATAACCGATTGAGACGCCACCAAGCTTAGGGTTGGTGATACTTGTCTTTTGTAAATGTCAACAAGTATCGAGACCTGTCTTTTGTAAATGTCAACAGGCTCGAAATTGAGACTTGTCTTTTGTAAATGTCAACAAGCTCAAGGTTGAGACTTTGCTGTCTGCTGGTTCAGAGGTCACAATGACATAACCGATTGAGACGCCACCAAGCTCAAGGTTGGTGATACTTGTCTTTTGTAAATGTCAACAAGTATCGAGACCTGTCTTTTGTAAATGTCAACAGGCTCGAAATTGAGACTTGTCTTTTGTAAATGTCAACAAGCTCAGGTTGAGACTTGGCTGTCTGCTGGTTCAGAGGTCGCAATGACATAACCGAATGAGACGCCACCGAGCTCAAGGTTGGTGATACTTGTCTTTTATAAATGTCAACAAGTATCGATACCTGTCTTTTGTAAATGTCAACAGGCTCGAAATTGAGACTTGTCTTTTGTAAATGTCAACAAGCTCAAGGTTGAGACTTGGCTGTCTGCTGGTTCAGAGGTCGCAATGACATAACCGATTCAGACGCCACCAAGCTCAAGGTTGGTGATACTTGTCTTTTGTAAATGTCAACAAGTATCGAGACCTGTCTTTTGTAAATGTCAACAGGCTCGAAATTGAAACTTGTCTTTTGTAAATGTCAACAAGCTCAAGGTTGAAACTTGGCTGTCTGCTGGTTCAGAGGTCGCAATGACATAACCGATTGAGACGCCACCAAGCTCAAGATTGTAATGGAATTTGGGAAAAGGTCTCGTTTTCACGGGGAGAAACGAGGAAATCACTGTCATAGGTTTAGTGTTAACGTAACAGCGAAATGTATATGTGGTCTTACCATTCTATGGATGAGAATTGGTAAGTGATTTTGGAGGTCTCGTTTTTGCAGGGAGAAACGAGGGAATCACTGTCATAGGTTTAATGTTAACGTAACAGCGAAATGCATATGTGATCTTACCACTCTATGGATGAGAATTGGTAAGTGATTTTGTAGAGGGAATCAAATGGGAACAGGTCCCTTAGGATTTTTAGCAAATCCCCAGCTGTTAACGGGCTTGATATGCCTTTACCAACTACTGTTTGAATTGGGTTAGCCATGCTATTCCCCTCAGCATGATGAGTTATCGAGGACTTATGTTGGGCTTAAAGGCCAACATTTTCCTCTATCCTTAATCGTTAAGGATATTTGTAACGCCCCGATCCGGCGGGTACGGAGACGTTACTGCGACGTATATACGCAGGTCAGAAATACCCTCACGTATATACGCTAAGCATCAGTACAGGCAAGAATCAGAGTACGGAAGCAAGTGGTGCATTATACATTCCAACATATGAGTACAATTACAAAGTTATCACCAGAGGTGATAAATATTACAAGAATATTACATCACTGATAGGTGCAATTGCGAGAATACAAAGAGATGTACAAGAGTGAACAGTATAAAAGGCACTCACGAGTTTACAAAAGGAAAAC
The DNA here is from genome assembly GCA_038442645.1 of Agave tequilana. Lineage (NCBI taxonomy): Eukaryota > Viridiplantae > Streptophyta > Magnoliopsida > Asparagales > Asparagaceae > Agave > Agave tequilana. The sequence continues at coordinate 211,867 of JAVJIF010032728.1, forward strand.
TCGAGAGGCACACAGGGGGGCCTGGAAGGATAGAGCTCCAGACGGTCCGCTGGGGATCCATGCTTCAGCTGCGCCACTCTGATCAGCAACTGGGAGAATCCACACGCTCAAAGCTCCATGACCTGGACATGAGGATCCAGGGGAGTCAGATGAAACTCCCCAGGCGAGAGGTGAAGCAAAAGCCAAGTGGCGAGCAAGGTAAGTACATGTATAGTGATAAAACCGAATAAAGCCGAGGACGAGCAAATCTGATTGTATGGTTTCAGGTCACGGTTTCATAAGATTAGTACTTCGAAGGAATAATCCAAACAAGGAAACCCTCATCTATATACCTTTATCTCATGTCACCATAATCCAAGCACATACAACCCGACTGTACTCAGGGCATGATAAGATAATGAACAGGAGGCAAGTGGATAAAAGGGTTAAAGCAGAGTATGAGCAGTTAATACGATAATACTCATAAAGCCGAAAATCTGAAGTAAAATCCAGGACAAGCAAATATGGTAAGGCATATCACAGATTCATAGCCGTTTAAGCTGCAGGCTTCAGTATGCGTCCCATTCCACATACTTCTACTTACAACTTAAAGAGCAGGTTATCAACTTGGCACTTTATTATTATTATTACTCGTCTTACCCTGATGTCTAGATATGTGGACTAGCGTCCCAGCGCACATATATCCACATCCGAGTAAAGCAAGGTTGTTATTGGAAACCAGCGGGGGTATCAACGAACTATGTTTACAGTGGGTCCCGTACATACCCGGGACCACGGCCCAGGATTGTTCCGTTGCTTGGTGACGGAACCAGCCACAAGGCTAACAGGAGGGACTTATGTATGCCCTTATCATGATGGTACCAGGAAGGAGGGAGCCAGCACTCCCCTCGGTCGCCTGGAGGCCCACAGGTCAGACCGAAAGTTTTAGTTGCACAACATGCCTAATACCACTGTAAACACGAACACATATTGATAACCGCAAGTTTCCCCCGACCCGATGCAAGTTGTCCTTTTTTATGGTTTATTAGATGATTATCAGATTCCGGGAATGAGCAAGAACAAGTCAGGAATGTCATGAATACAGGTATATCAGGAGTACTGGTTCGTACTATAAGGTATCACATGTGTATCAGGAGTACAGTTTGTACTATCAAGATGTCAGGTCATCATTCCCGTTATCGTGATGATCATGAGAGTCAAGTATATCATGCTGGGTGTCAAGTGACAGCATGACAAGAGGATGATATTTGGCAGGTAACCAGTCATGTCAAGCGATTGATATTAGTCCGGTGGCAAGTCATGTCATAACAAGGGGTCTTGCCAAGCGGTAGCATGTCCGATGTTAGGTGATAACAAATCAGTTGCCAGGTGATATACATGTGTTAAACAGTAGCGTGCAAATGACAGGTATGAAGTAATGACATGTGGTGGAATAGTAGCTGAGCATAACCAAGCGGAGCTGAGCAAGCTGGAAGTACAGACAGCAAATAGTATTTAACACTGGAGCGTCTGGCGAGGTTACCGGACGACTCGGCTGAAGTGCGAGCGGTAAATCCGGCAGCAACTCGCCTAGACGAATCTAGTGATAAAGCGCTGAGCGCTGATCATGATAACCAGGCGGAGCTGAACAAGCTGGAGCACAGGCAGCGAACAGAGTTTAGACACTAATGCGCTCTGCGAGGTTACCGGGACACTCGGATCAAGATACGAGTAGAAAATCCGGCAGCAACTCGCGTAAACGAATTTAGTGAATAAAGCACTGAGCGCTAAGTATGCTCACCAGACGGAGCTGAGAGACCTGACGGTCCCAATCACGTCCCTTTCGAGATAGTGAGTGACCGGAGGCTGAAGGGTCCAGAGAAACCTGACAGTCCCAATCACGTCTCTTTCGAGATAGTGAGTGACCGGAGGCTGAAGGGTCGGCCACGCATAGTATCAAGCAGTAAAATACATCACAGGCATGGTATGTGTACAAGAATGAAACTATCCTAATACAAGCATTCGTCACAGAGCAATACATGTCCAGTCATTGGCACTCGCCATACACAGATACAGGGACTCAGCCCAATACAAAATACATGGAAACATGAAGTAAAATACATATCGACCCGACAAAGCGGGGAATCCCAAATGGAGGCGAGAGCGAGGACACTCGCCTAAATCACCGGAAAGCCGAAAAGTCCGAAATCCATGGAACTCGCGCACGCGCCATAAAATAATATATAATTATGAAGAGAGAGAAAGTGAAGAGGAGAGAGAAAGAGTTAGAGAGAGAAACCTAGAGAGAGAAAGGGGCACAGGGAGACGCGGGCTTATGAGAGTGAGACGCGGGGGACGCAGACGCAGGAGTCGCGTCGCGGGATTAGCAAACGCAGGAATCACAGACGCGGGAGTCGCGTTGCGTAGGAGCCACAAACGCGGGGTTCGAGACCCGCGTTAAATCAGGACGCGAGGAGAACGCAGACGCGGTCGTTGGTCCGCGTCGCGTTAGAACGAGGAGAACACAGACGCGGGTATTATCTCCGCGTCGTGTTAACAGGAGAGGAACGCAGACGCGAGTCTGGACTCCGCGTCACGTCAGTATGAATAGAACACAGACGCGGACATGAGCTCCGCGTTGCGCCGATACAAGAACGCGTAGATCGCGTTAAACAGATACCAAGAACGCGAAGACTCGCGTAAGGAATTACCTGGACGCGGGAGTGAGATCCGCGTCTAACAATCAACAGATAGAAAGAGAGAGACAGGGAAAAGGTGATCTCTTTGGTGGTGGTGTCGTTGCAATTGTCACCGAAGTGATTACCGGAATAATCGTGAACGATTACCGGAATAATCACCGGAGCTGGAATGATCACCGGAATAATCGTGAACGATTACCGGAATGATCACCGTTGATATTGTCCGAAATGATTACCGGAATAATCGTAAACGATTACCGGAATAACCATCGGAGACGTTGCCGACGAAGAAGAGCTCGGCCCCAATCCAAAAGGAGTGGCCGGCCCTGATAAGAGTCATTTTCCAAATGGAGAAGACGAACAGGAAGAGGAACCAGGAAGAGAGAGAGACCCAGGAGAGAGTGAGAGGTCCAAGAGAGAGAGAGAGAGAGAGAGAGAGAGAGAGAACCAGGGAGAGTGAAAGAAAGGGAAGGGGGTTGCCCCCCTGGCTCCCGCACACAGCGCCCCCCTCTGGGGGCGCTCGGCCTGGCCGCCGGGCGGCGCCAGCCACCGGCGGGGGAGTGGCGCCGGCCACTCCCCAGGAGAGGAGGAGAAAAAGAGGGGGCCGCTGCCCCCTCAACAGAGAGGAAGAGAGGGGGCTGTTGCCTTGGGGTGGCGCCGGCCACCCCAAGGAGAAGAAGGAGGGGGCTGTTGCCCCCTCCACAGCAGCGCACAGGGGGCGCGAGGCCCCCCGGCCGCGCCCAGGACGCCGGCCTCGCGCCGGCGGCGGTCTGCCCATTCCGGGGCGCCGGAGGAGGAGAGACCGGCGGCGGTTGAGGTCTCCGCGGCCGGATCAGTGGGAGAAGGAAGGAAATGGAAAGAAAAAGAAAAAGAAAGAAAGGAAAAAAAAAAGGAGAGGGAAAGGAGGTGGCCGGATTTTGGGGGGTCTCTCGCCGGCGTCGTGGTGGCCGGAGGCGCCGGCGATGGTGGTGGCCGGTTGGGTGTTTGTCCTCTCTTGGAGGAGAAGAGGAAGAAAAGAAATGAGAAGAGGGGAAGAAGAAAAGAAAGAAAAGAAAGGAAAAAGAAAAAGGAAAAAGGAAGTGATGGAGATGGGATGGATGGGAGAGGGAATTAAATGAGGGGGGTGTCTCCCACGTGGGGGAGTGGGCTGCGGTTGGTGGGAGAAAAGAAAGGAAAGAAAGAAAAAAAAGAAAAGAAAGATTAGAAAAATAATAATATTATAATATGGTCGCGAAAAATCGACTGTTCCAGAAAAATCCCAAAAATACCCAGAGGTAGAAAACATCATCCTGAGGAATAATATGAAATCGGTTTTCAGAAATAAAATCCCATTTTCAAATTAAAAATCCGGAAGTCAACCGCCGATACCGGTCTACACCGGGTCGGCTGGATTTTGATAAATTCTGAAAAATCTCAGAAAATGTATTAAAGAATAAAATATGATTTTAAGAAGTAAAGTGAAAGCGGAATTTAGAAATTCAATTCCGGTCGTAAACTAAAAATCCTGGAATCAACCAGCGATACTGGCCGATACCGAATCCGGTGGAATTTCATAAATTCATAAAATCCTTAGAAAAATTATTTAGACAGGAAATGTGATTTTAAGAAATAGTGTAAAAAGACACTCCTTGAAATTCTAATCCGTTTGTAAGTTAAAAATCTGGGAATCGGTCAGCGGCACTGGTCGACACCGGTTTTGAAGATTTCCAATTCAATCCAGGAAAATTCCAAAAAATCATAGAAAATCTAGAATATTGGGAAATGATGTTTAAAACTGAAATCGGTCAAATCGGAATTCCGGAATGTCCAAATCGAGCAATACTCTAGGATCGGGCCCTCGGTTCAGATCAGAGCTGACTCCGAGTCCGTGAATCCGGATCCAAGACAAAACAATCATATAAAGAATTCATAATACAAAACAAATACAGAAAGTAAATCGAAAAATACGATCGAAAATCTGAATACGCAACTAAGTACGTATTCTGGGAGCGGGGTGTTACAATCCATCCACCTTATAAAAAATTGTGTCCTCGCAATTTCGATAAGGGGTAAATTGAACACGAAGAGGACAAGGGTGGAATTTATACCAATTAAGATATGACACACTATAGGTAGGGCTCTCAAGTTGTCTGAACAACAATCAGAATATAGACATCCTCTGCACTTCCGGCTGTATAAATCTCCGAACAATGCCGAATAATACTGACTGATAACACAGCTTAGCAATAGAATTCCAGTTGTACTGCATACTTAGTATCACTCTGAGAATGAGCCAGAACACCAAAGATAAAGAAAACCCTGATAGTCCTGAGCATAATAAAGAAGACCGATAATTGAGAATTTCGAATACCAGGCATCAATCACTCTGAAAGATATAGCCGAGAATAAAGAATAACCGTAGAAAATCCCGAATACCATCTTCTGAAAGATAACCCGATAGCAGATCAATCCTGAGAATACCCGAGCTTCATAGAGTTGGCCAAAGAGATCATATAATCGCTTCATTCAGAACCAGCCACTACTTCTCTAGTATATCCATATCTTAAGTTGGTATAAGGCTTTGAAAAACCAAAACAGGGGAAAGATAGGAGGGATTAGGAGTCAAAGGAAGGATGATCAAGAAAATAGATAACTCTGTACTTGTAGTTGGATTGTATAACCAGGACTCATGCATTCCATTTGCAAATTTCTTTACCATTAATTTGCCGTCTGGACGTACTGAGGAGGTGAGAGCCTAAGCTCTGATACCAACCTGTAACGCCCCGATCCGGCGGGTACGGAGACGTTACTGCGACGTATATACGCAGGTCAGAAATACCCTCACGTATATACGCTAAGCATCAGTACAGGCAAGAATCAGAGTACGAAAGCAAGTGGTGCATTATACATTCCAACATATGAGTACAATTACAAAGTTATCACCAGAGGTGATAAATATTACAAGAATATTACATCACTGATAGGCGCAATTACGAGAATACAAAGAGATGTACAAGAGTGAACAGTATAAAAGGCACTCACGAGTTTACAAAAGGAAAACTCGAGAGGCACACAGGGGGGCCTGGAAGGATAGAGCTCCAGACGGTCCGCTGGGGATCCATGCTTCAGCTGCGCCACTCTGATCAGCAACTGGGAGAATCCACACGCTCAAAGCTCCATGACCTGGACATGAGGATCCAGGGGAGTCAGATGAAACTCCCCAGGCGAGAGGTGAAGCAAAAGCCAAGTGGCGAGCAAGGGTAAGTACATGTATAGTGATAAAACCGAATAAAGCCGAGGACGAGCAAATCTGATTGTATGGTTTCAGGTCACGGTTTCATGAGATTAGTACTTCGAAGGAATAATCCAAACAAGGAAACCCTCATCTATATACCTTTATCTCATGTCACCATAATCCAAGCACATACAACCCGACTGTACTCAGGGCATGATAAGATAATGAACAGGAGGCAAGTGGATACAAGGATTAAAGCAGAGTATGAGCAGTTAATACGATAATACTCATAAAGCCGAAAATCCGAAGTAAAATCCAGGACAAGCAAATATGGTAAGGCATATCACAGATTCATAGCCGTTTAAGCTGCAGGCTTCAGTATGCGTCCCATTCCACATACTTCTACTTACAACTTAAAGAGCAGGTTATCAACTTGGCACTTTATTATTATTATTACTCATCTTACCCTGATGTCTAGATATGTGGACTAGCGTCCCAGCGCACATATATCCACATCCGAGTAAAGCAATGTTGTTATTGGAAACCAGCGGGGGTATCAATGAACTATATTTACAGTGGGTCCCGTACATACCCGGGACCACGGCCCAGGATTATTCCGTTGCTTGGTGACGGAACCAGCCGCAAGGCTAACATGAGGGACTTATGTATGCCCTTATCATGATGGTACCAGGAAGGAGGGAGCCAGCACTCCCCTCGGTCGCCTGGAGGCCCACAGGTCAGACCGAAAGTTTTAGTTGCACAACATGCCTAATACCACTGTAAACACGAACACATATTGATAGCCGCAAGTTTCCCCCGACCCGATGCAAGTTGTCCTTTTTTATGGTTTATTAGATGATTATCAGATTTCGGGAATGAGCAAGAACAAGTCAGGAATGTCATGAATACAGGTATATCAGGAGTACTGGTTCGTACTATAAGGTATCACATGTGTATCAGGAGTACAGTTTGTACTATCAAGATGTCAGGTCATCATTCCCGTTATCGTGATGATCATGAGAGTCAAGTATATCATGCTGGGTGTCAAGTGATGGCATGACAAGAGGATGATATTTGGCAGGTAACCAGTCATGTCAAGCGATTGATGTTAGTCCGGTGGCAAGTCATGTCATAACAAGGGGTCTTGCCAAGCGGTAGCATGTCCGATGTTAGTTGATAACAAATCAGTTGCCAGGTGATATACATGTGTTAAACAGTAGCATGCAAATGACAGGTATGAAGTAATGACATGTGGTGGAATAGTAGCTGAGCATAACCAAGCGGAGCTGAGCAAGCTGGAAGTACAGACAGCAAACAGTATTTAACACTGGAGCGTCTGGCGAGGTTACCGGGACGACTCGGCTGAAGTGCGAGCGGTAAATCCGGCAGCAACTCGCCTAGACGAATCTAGTGATAAAGCGCTGAGCGCTGATCATGATAACCAGGCGGAGCTGAACAAGCTGGAGGCACAGGCAGCGAACAGAGTTTAGACACTAATGCGCTCTGCGAGGTTACTGGGACACTCGGATCAAGATACGAGTAGAAAATCCGGCAGCAACTCGCTTAAACGAATTTAGTGAATAAAGCACTGAGCGCTAAGTATGCTCACCAGACGGAGCTGAGAAACCTGACGGTCCCAATCACGTCCCTTTCGAGATAGTGAGTGACCGGAGGCTGAAGGGTCCAGAGAAACCTGACGGTCCCAATCACGTCTCTTTCGAGATAGTGAGTGACCAGAGGCTGAAGGGTCGGCCACGCATAGTATCAAGCAGTAAAATACATCACAGGCATGGTATGTGTACAAGAATGAAACTATCCTAATACAAGCATTCGTCACAGAGCAATACATGTCCAGTCATTGGCACTCGGCCATACACAGATACAGGGACTCAGCCCAATACAAAATACATGGAAACATGAAGTAAAATACATATCGACCCGACAAAGCGGGGAATCCCAAATGGAGGCGAGAGCGAGGACACTCGCCTAAATCACCGGAAAGCCGAAAAGTCCGAAATCCATGGAACTCGCGCACGCGCCATAAAATAATATATAATTATGAAGAGAGAGAAAGTGAAGAGGAGAGAGAAAGAGTTAGAGAGAGAAACCTAGAGAGAGAAAGGGCACAGGGAGACGCGGGCTTATGAGAGTGAGACGCGGGGGTCGCAGATGCAGGAGTCGCGTCGCGGGATTAGCAAACGCAGGAATCACAGACGCAGGAGTCGCGTTGCGTAGGAGCCACAAACGCGGGGTTCGAGACCCGCGTTAAATCAGGACGCGAGGAGAACGCAGACGCGGTCGTTGGTCCGCGTCGCGTTAGAACGAGGAGAACACAGATGCGGGTATTATCTCCGCGTCGTGTTAACAGGAGAGGAACGCAGACGCGAGTCTGGACTCCGCGTCACGTCAGTATGAATAGAACACAGACACGGACATGAGCTCCGCGTTGCGCCAATACAAGAACGCGTAGATCGCGTTAAACAGATACCAAGAACGCGAAGACTCGCGTAAGGAATTGCCTGGATGCGGGAGTGAGATCCGCGTCTAACAATCAACAGATAGAAAGAGAGAGACAGGGAAAAGGTGATCTCTTTGGTGGTGGTGTCGTTGCAATTGTCACCGAAGTGATTACCGGAATAATCGTGAACGATTACCGGAATAATCACCGGAGCCGGAATGATCACCGGAATAATCGTGAACGATTACCGGAATGATCACCGTTGATATTGTCCGAAATGATTACCGGAATAATCGTAAACGATTACCGGAATAACCATCGGAGACGTTGCTGACGAAGAAGAGCTCGGCCCCAATCCAAAAGGAGTGGCCGGCCCTGATAAGAGTCATTTTCCAAATGGAGAAGACGAACAGGAAGAGGAACCAGGAAGAGAGAGAGAGACCCAGGAGAGAGTGAGAGGTCCAAGAGAGAGAGAGAGAGAGAGAGAGAGAGAGAGATGAAGGCAAGAGAGAGAGAGAGAACCAGGGAGAGTGAAAGAAAGGGAAGGGGGTTGCCCCCTGGCTCCCGCACACAGCGCCCCCCTCTGGGGGCGCTCGGCCTGGCCGCCGGCCAGGTGGCGGCACCGGGCGGCGCCAGCCACCGGCGGGGGAGTGGCGCCGGCCACTCCCCAGGAGAGGAGGAGAAAAAGAGGGGGCCGCTGCCCCCTCAACAGAGAGGAAGAGAGGGGGGCTGTTGCCCCCCTCACACACGCACAGGGGGCCCAGGCGGGCCCCCTGGCCGCCCAGGGCCGCCGGCGCACCGCCGGCGGCGCCCAGACTTGGGGTGGCGCCGGCCACCCCAAGGAGAAGAAGGAGGGGGCTGTTGCCCCCTCCACAGCAGCGCACAGGGGGCGCGAGGCCCCCCGGCCGCGCCCAGGCCGCCGGCCTCGCGCCGGCCGCGGTCTGCCCACGCCGGGGCGCCGGAGGAGGAGAGACCGGCGGCGGTTGAGGTCGCCGTGGCCGGATCAGTGGGAGGAAGGAAGGGAAATGGAAAGAAAGAAAAAGAAAGAAAGGAAAAGAAAAGGAGAGGGAAAGGAGGTGGCCGGATTTTGGGGGGTCTCTCGCAGGCGTCGTGGTGGCCGGAGGCGCCGGCGATGGTGGTGGCCGGTTGGGTGTTGGTCCTCTCTTGGAGGAGAAGAGGAAGAAAAGAAATGAGAAGAGGGGAAGAAGAAAAGAAAGAAAAAGAAAGGAAAAAGAAAAAGGAAAAGGAAGTGATGGAGATGGGATGGATGGGAGAGGGAATTAAATGAGGGGGGGTGTCTCCCACGTGGGGGAGTGGGCTGCGGTTGGTGGGAGAAAAGAAAGGAAAGAAAGAAAAAAAGAAAAGAAAGATTAGAAAAATAATAATATTATAATATGGTCGCGAAAAATCGACTGTTCCAGAAAAATCTCCAAAAATACCCAGAGGTAGAAAACATCATCCTGAGGAATAATATGAAATCAGTTTTCAGAAATAAAATCCCATTTTCAAATTAAAAATCCGGAAGTCAACCGCCGATACCGGTCTACACCGGGTCGGCCGGATTTTGATAAATTCTGAAAAATCCCAGAAAATGTATTAAAGAATAAAATATGATTTTAAGAAGTAAAGTGAAAGCGGAATTTAGAAATTCAATTCCGGTCGTAAACTAAAAATCCTGGAATCAACCAGCGATACTGGCCGATACCGAATCCGGTGGAATTTTCATAAATTCATAAAATCCTTAGAAAAAGTATTTAGACAGAAAATGTGATTTTAAGAAATAGTGTAAAAAGACACTCCTTGAAATTCCAATCCGTTTGTATGTTAAAAATCTGGGAATCGGTCAGCGGCACTAGTCGACACCGGTTTTGAAGATTTCCAATTCAATCCAGGAAAATTCTAGAAAATCATAAAAATCTAGAATATTGGGAAATGATGTTTAAAATTGAAATCGGTCAAATCGAAATTCCGGAATGTCCAAATTGAGCAATACTCTAGGATCGGGCCCTCGGTTCAGATCAGAGCTGACTCCGAGTCCGTGAATCCGGATCCAAGACAAAACAATCATATAAAGAATTCATAATACAAAACAAATACAGGAAGTAAATCGAAAAATACGATCGAAAAATCTGAATACGCAACTAAGTATGTATTCTGGGAGCGGGGTGTTACAATATTGGATCATCTGGTTAGCGTATGTGTAACCTTGATTCTCCTTTGAGAGAACCAGCATATGGCCAGGTTCCTACTGGTGTATGATCTCGCTTGGAGGAAGAGAAAGGCTCTCTTTGCATGTGCCTTGGACATAAAGGTCTTGATCAGAGGTGTAATGTTAACTTGATCATGAGAAGGATCCTTAATCAAGGATAATACTTCTTTAAGAACTTGCCATTGATCGGCATCATGAGTAAATCACCATCTGAAGTCATGAGGCGGTATGCTCCGTTTGAATAGACTGTTTCTATTACAAACGGTCCTTCTCATTTAGGCTGAAATTTGCCTTTGGTCTTGTGCGTCATAATCATCGATCGTCTGACGGCTAAAACCAAATCTCCTTTTTGGAAGACTCTTTGTTTAACCTTCTTATTGAAGGCTTTTGAGATTTGAGCTTGATACAACTCGATATGCTGCTGAGCTTGTAGTCGCTTCTCATCTAGGGCTTCGAGCTCTTGAAGACGCAACTTATCATTGTCCTCTGATGTGATCTTAGTGGTCAGAGCAACTCGTAATGACGGCATCTGGATTTTCAAAGGTATGACTGCTTCACATCCGTACACCAGGGAAAAAAGGCGTATTGCCTGTCGGTGTCCGAACCGTTGTTCGGTATGCCCAAAGACATTCACCAAGCTTTTCGTCCCAATCTCGCTTATTCGAGGAAATGAACTTTTTGAGTAACTTGATGATTGTTTTGTTGAATGCTTCCGCCAAGCCATTAGCGGCGGGATTATAGGCAGTCGAAGCCATATTCTGAATTCGGTATTTATCGCAAAACCAATAGAATACTTGGCTTATGAATTGGGGACCATTATCATGGATGATCCGCCTAGGGACACCAAATCGATGGATGACATGGTGTTTGATGAAATTCACCACGTTAGAGGTTTTGACTTCTACCAGTGGTATGGCTTCTGCCCACTTTGAAAAGTAATCGGTTATTGCCAGGATAAACCGGTGACCTCTTGTCGAAGAGGGGCTAATCGGCCCTACGACGTCTATTCCCCATGCTTCAAATGGCCATGAAGCAACAGTCGGGTGGAGCAACTCCGAGGGCTGGTGTATGAAGTCCGCATGAATCTGGCATGCTTTACACCTTCGTGCATATTGGATGGCATCGGCTATCATGGTCGGCCAATAGTATCCAAGCCTATGCAACCTGTCTTTGAGTTTTGGACCTGGCTGATGAGCTCCGCAAATGCCGTCGTGTGCTTCTTTAAGCACTTCCTGTGCCTCTGAATTAGAAAGGCAACGGAGGAGGACGCCTTCATATGAACGACGGTAAAGCGTCTTCAAAGTTGGATCGAAGTAGAAACGGAGAGACCTTCGTCTGATAGATGCCGCTTCTTTAGGATCGTCTGGTAGCAGACCATGTAAAGCATAGTCGATGAGAGGAAATCGCCAATCTCTTGGCTCAAGATCCGTTGAGATATTATAGACCTCTCTGGTTCTCAACATATGTTTAGAGCAGACAAGGTGTCGGGTTGCCACTGTGAGGTAATACTCGGTGTCGGCTGGGAGGGCTAGTGTTGTTGCTAATGCAGCAAGAGCGTCTGCCCTGGTATTCTGAGATCGCGACACGTGCCCGATGTAGAAACCTTCAAATAGGTTAGCCAATTCGATGGCTGTGTGGTAATAAGGCACCAAATCCTCGTGGCGAACTTCATATTTGCCTTTAACCTGATTGATAATCAGTTTTGAATCGCCGTAAGCTTCAAGATAGCGTACCCCCATTCCGTGGGCGAGCTGAAGACCAATGAGCAGAGCATTATATTCCGCTACATTGTTGGAGCATGATTCCATCAGAGAGAATGCTCTAGGAAGGACGTGATTTTGTGGAGAGATAAACACAACCCCCACGCCGGCGATGATCCTGCCCTTAGGACCTATTCGTGATGCTCCATCGAAGAACATCTGCCACACTTCATCCTCTGAGGTTGTATTAGACTCGAAGACTTTGTCTGGAATATCTTCATGAAGTTTTGAGTGTTCTAGAACTGGATGGGCAGCCAAGAATTCTGCAAGGGCCTGGCCTTTAACCGCCTTCTGAGGGGTAAAAATCATGTCGTATTGAGACAAAAGAAGCGCCCATTTAGCTAATCTTGAATTCAATGATCCTGGCTTCGTCATGAGAAGACGCAAAGGATTTACTCTGGAGATGACATGTATGGTTTGGCCGACTAAATAATATCGTGTCTTCTGAATGGCAAAGACAAGAGCTAAGCACTCCTTCTCGATAGGATTATAGCGAGATTCCGCCCCTATCAGAGTCCTGCTCAGATAATAAATGGCCTGCTCGTGACCATTGTCGTACTTTTGAGCAAGGAGGGCACCAAGAGAATAGTCCATAGCTTTCACATAAAGCAAGAATGGTTTCCCTGATGTGGGAGCCACTAAGACTGGAGGTTTTGTGAGATATCTCTTGATGTCTTCATAAGCTTCTTGACAAGCTTGATCCCATACGAAGGAAGCACCCTTTTTCATGAGTCGGGTGAACGGCTGACAACGGCCTGAAAGGTTTACGATGAACCTTCTGATATACGCCAATCTTCCTTGCAGGCCTCTAAGCTCTTTTAGATTCCTCGGTGGATGCATGCTTTGAATGGCCTTGACTTTGTCTGGGTCAAGATGAATCCCTTTTGACGTAATAATGAACCTAAGGAACTTGCCACTTGACACTCCCAAGAAGGATTTTGTCGGGTTCATTTTCAGTTGATGAGCCCGCATTATGTCGAACATCATTCTCAGATCGCGAAGATGGTCATCCTTATTGCGGCTTTTGACAGCAATGTCGTCGACATAGCATTCTACCGTTTTTCGGAGATGATCGCGGAAGATTGTACTCATTGCCCGCTGATAGGTTGCTCCGGCGTTCTTCAGCTCGAAGGGCATTACGGTGTAGCAGTATACCCTCAAGGGTGTTCGGAACGAAGTATGCTTCTCATCGTCGGGGTACATTTTAATCTGATTGTACCCTGAAAAGCCGTCCATGAAAGACATTCTTTCGAATCCACAGGTATTGTCAATCATGACATCGGTGATGGGCAGTGGGAATTCGTCTTTAGGGCAAGCCGTATTGAGATCACGGTAGTCGATGCAGATCCGTATTTTCTCATTCTTCTTGAGGACTAGAACGATATTAGCAACCCAATCTGGATGTTGTTCCTCTCGAATGAAGTCACATGCAATGAGCTTATGGACTTCGACCTTAATAGCTTCCATAATGTTTGGGCGAAACCAACGTTGTTGCTGCTTGACTGGCTTGGCGTCGGGCTTGATGTTCAGACGGTGCATGGCGACTTGTGGATCGAGTCCGGGCATGTCTTCGTAGCTCCATACGAAGACGTCTATATACTCCTTTACGAGTATTATCAGTTCTTCTTTTTCTGTAAGTGATAAGCTTTCACTTATAAAGATGGGCTTAGGGTGGTCTTGACTACCCAAGTTGACCTGCATCACCTTATCTTCAGTAGGTGGTTCGCGCAGTTCGAATCTTTTTTCCCATTGGAGATCTAATTACTGGGCCCATGGTTCCTCATCAGTAGCTTCTGCAGGCTCCAATTGACTGCTCGAAGTCATATTAACAGTGAGATTTTCGAACATCATTCCCACACTGACGTCTGAGTCCCACTCGGAGGATGAGGCTGAATGTGATGGAATTGGTTCATCGTCTGTGAATTGAACCGTTACTGACGATGTGGGTGTAACATATCCCAACCCCGTGCGTGTACTATCATAGTAATTTGCAGGCTTCCCTTTTGGCACAAAGTTATGCAGCAAGCTACGCCTTCCTTTTCTGAAATTTAGTCCTTCTCCATGCTTTAGGTCGTATCCCATTTTCTTCATAATATGGCGCGCAGGTTGCGCGTAATGGAAGAATTGTGGAGTGTCTAAGTCTGAACTCGAATCTGCGGTTATGGATCCCCGTGGTTGGGTTCTACCGAAGATTATCGGTAACTGACCTTCTTTGGACGGAGGGATCACTAGCGTGGCCCCTTCTATAGCTTCCATGGGTGTACTGGACGCACTTGGTTTACGCAAAGGCATGTGCAGAGAGCTATCCGTAATGGATTTAAATAGCCCAACACTCGCAGGATAATCGAAAGAAATATTATCATTAATTACCCATTCGCCTTCATCTTCTGAAGGAGTATTACATTGGGGATTATTAAGACATGCTATAATTGGTTCACCAATTAAAATGGCTGGCATGCCTACTTCAGATTCTGAATCTGCCTCATTGCCACTTTCATCATCATCTGGCAATGGTTCTTTGGGTGTTTCACCGGCCTCTTGATACAGGAGAGCATCAGTGAAGTAATTTTCTACCCCTTTGAATGGTTGCTTTTCAGCAAAGATAGTTCGTACTGTCGCGTCATCTTCAACATATTTGAAGCACTAGTGCAGAGTGGAGGGAACGATCCAGTTGGCGTGGATCCATGGTCGTCCTAGCGACAGGTTATATGATGTGCCAGCGTCAATGACATAGCATGTCACTTCTGACTTCAGGCTACCGATTCGGCAACGGAGTCGAATCTTTCCAAGTGGATGACTACTCCCGGCATTGAAACCGTATATTGTAGTGGTGGTTGCGGACAACCTATATAGCGGTATACCGAGGAAGTAAAGTAACCTTTTGGGGATGATGCTGAGTGCGGACCCCGGGTCGACTTGTACTCTTTTAATGCATGTTGAACCGATATATCCGGTGTAGTACAGAGGTCGATCGTGCTTGTTATCTTTGAGAAGCATATCTTCCGCTGTGAAGGTAATAGCGGACACCTTTGGTTGTACATGATGACATTCTGGGCAAGAAGACTGAGCGTCATCGTTAGGGACCTCTGGCATGCATGTCAGGAATGATTCTGAATTAGCCAGCGCATCCCTGAGTGCTTCTCTTGTCTCTTTTGAGAGACGAAGGAGCTCGTGTATTGTAATACGAGCTGGGATATTAGCCAGCTGAGCCAATATGTCAAAACGAAAGGGCGTGTCAAGCCCTGGTCCTGAAGGCTTCTTCAGGACATGGTCGAATCAGACCTCTTTAGGCTTCTCTTTTCCCTTGGTTGGAATCGAAGCGGATGATGGTACTTATACTGACGTCGTTTGTTGTTGTGTCTCGTCAGTAGCTTTCTCATACTGTTTTAAGTATGATTTTCCGGATCGAGTACCCGTCGGCTGAGGTACATCGGCCTGCGTTGTGCAAGCATGCTTTTCTCCTTCTGAATCACTGAGGGAAGCTGACGTAAGATTGCCGTCGTCTGGCAGGATGGAGATGACATTGTAAGATTTGCCCTTTGACTTGGGCCTCTTTGAATCCCACTGCATGTCTTGGACGAGGTCTGGTGTATCCACATGACTTCCCCTGTCTCCAATTTTAAGGGAACAAGACCCTCATTATCTTGAGTTTTAGCTGGAGGATGCTTGACTTCCAACCGTGACATAGGGACTGGATAGGTCCCGTCAGGAACTGTGACCTTTGGGGTTTTGCCGAACTTGAGGGTCACCATATTGGCAGTGACTTTCTTCTGCTTTGACTTTAGTGTCAGGACTCCGACGTCGACCAAGACTTGAATTCTATCTTTGAGGACATAGCACTTGTCGGTAGGATGGTGAATCATCCTGTGATAGAGACAGTATTTGGGATCGTTTGTGCATCCTATCTCATTGGGACGCCGAGCATCTGGCAGCTTCATTTTATTCCCTTTGTGAAGCAAATGGAATATCGTGACCACCTGATCATCTCTGAAGGAGTACTGTTTTGGAGGGAACTTAGACTCCTGATTATTGAAGCCGCTCTTCTTGGCTTTCGATTGCACGTCCCCGGACAATTCTATGGACATAGTCTCTTTCCCTTTGGCTTGAGAAGACTGCGCCATGTCGCTACGTCCTTTATTGTTCATACCCCATTTGCCTTTGGGGGCGGATGGTTCGAACTTTTTAGCCGACTTTTCGGCTATCTCAGCTTATTCGACCAATTCCTTCCAGGTGTGGGCTTTGACAGCCCCCATGCGAACTTCTACCTGGTCCAAGAAGTTGTGCCTGCATGTCTGTAAGAGCATGGGTAATGGCATCCCTGCTGGGCACATCAAAGACAGATTTCTGAACCGCTCAATGTAGTCACGGACAGATTCGCCTTTCTTTTGCACGGTGGAGAGGAGCTTGTCCATGGTTACCTCGGTATCGTCCTCATAGAAACGAGAAAGGAATCGGGTTTCCAGGTCGATCCAAGAATTGATAGAACCCAGAGGGAGACTTCGGAACCAGTCAAATGCTACCCCCTTTAAGGTGCCAATGAACAGCCTAGCCATGATAGCATCATTGTCTATAACATTACCAGTCTGAGACCGGAAATAGTAGATGTGCTGATTTGGTGAACTTTTACCATCATACGTATGCAACGTTGGTGGTTTGAACTTTGGTGGGTATGGCACTGAATCCCACTCCAATGGGTAAGGACGGACTGCCCCTACTTTCTTTAATTCATCCCTCTGAGCTAGGGACGCAATTTGAGCTTGGAGACCCTTAAGGACTTCAGCGTCTAAAGAAGAACCCTCCTTGGATTTCTCCTTCTTAGGCTGATCATTGCTAAAATGCTCCTCCTCATCATGATTGCTCCCGGTATCATTGTTATTCCGGTTATTGAGGAGTTGAGCAAGCATCTGTTGAATGTTGTCCAGAGCTTCTTGCTGGGTCTTGGAAGTTTGCTCCTGAGCTTCCAAACGCCGACGGAGGTCGTCGTTAACATTATTAGCCATGTTGACTGATGCTCTGTCTGTTCGCACTGAGCTAACTGTCGCTGAAGAGGCGTACCCACTGTCTTCATCTTCTTCATCCGATAGTTAGAGTGCTCTCCTGGGCTCCGGCGAAGCTAGGGCCGTTGAGGAAGAAGGCTGTTCATAACTGTAGGGTATCGCCACTCTAGATCTGGTGTTTCGGAAAACACCCTCTTCATGCACCAAGACTTCGCCTAAGCCTAGGCTGTAATCTGGATCTGGGGAGCTGTAGGGGGTGTCGTCAGATGCTTGTCTTTCCCTGGCAGCTCTCGTCCCCTTCCGGTCATGTTGACGGATGCAGAGGGTAGATCTCGCGAGATGCTCCTTTTATGATGTTTCACCGGGGCCTGTACCGATAGTCGATCAAAACTGATTGTCATCCTGGAGGAGTGACGGAGATTGGTCCCAGTCGGCAATGGACCGAGTGGACTGTCACCAACTGACATCCCACTTGTAGACAACAGGAGGAAGAGGTTTGTTTATTTGTCGGCAATTCTCGCAAATCAGACCCGCTTGGGCCTAAACAATCCAGCGCAGAGGCTCTTTTGGATCGTATATAGAACGATGTCCTGCTCCTTTTATCCCTGCAGAAGGGATTAGCACTAAATAGTTCTTCGGTTCTAGCTTCGCCACCAGGCACGAGTTTAGCGCTTGACGAACCAGAGAGCGGAGCACGCTGTGGTGCTTTACCCGCTATGCTGCTGCGAAGGCAATTAGCCTCAGATGGTACTTTGGCTCTAGCTTCGCGGTCATGAACCCTGCGCGTACGCTGTGGTACAGTAGCTTCGCTCATGAGAACAAGGCTGGCGCAAGGCGATGCTGCTTTTGAATTGGGCGACGGTATGATTGCCGTCGTGACTTCGCGATTAGCAGCATTGTTGGAGCAGACATGTATCTTGCCTTTTTCTTCGCGAGAGAGGCGCGGTTTTGGCGTAGCTACGCCTGAGGCTTCAGCCAGAGACTTCTGTTTAGGCCTCCACATCCGCTTTGGCAGAGGATACTTAGGTTCGCAAGGAACCTGATTAGCCACACGCGAGGCTGAAGGGTGTTGGCAGATTTCTGCTTCTGGTTCCTGCTTCGAAACCTTGGTCTTGGAGACCTTTCTATGCTTCCGTGCTCGAAGCATTAGACCACCCCCAGAGAGGACTTCTTCAAATCTTCCTTGGTCGAATTGAACGACCAGGTTCTCAAAAGTGAAGGACTTGGACTGCGGGCGTGCTTCCTTGTTGCGCCAGAGAACCGCAGTAGGTTCGCAGAGAACCTTTTTTGTCTCCGCAGAGACTTTCCTTAAAGATTTAGCCAGAGAGTCTCTGGCTGCACTGGCTTTTCTGAATTCAGAGTTAGACCCGAAGGTCTGTTCGTCTCATTGCGACACTTGATTCTCAGCAGTGGAGAATTTTTTCCCCAGCGGAGTCGCCATCTTGTTTTCCATTGATTTGCAAAAGGGGAAAACTTACAATAAAAAGAGTTGAGGAGCTAAATTACAAGTATTCTAAAAGATTACAAGTAGATCTCCTCAGAGACTCTGGAGAAGTGTGCCGATAGGAGTCTGGTCAGCGCGCGACCACTTTGTCCCTTTGACGATGCGAGCGATGAGATTCCCTTCTCGCCTGATTTGGGGAATCAGAGAACAGAAGGTTGGTAGAACCCTCTTGCTACTTCTCAAAACCGCCTTTAATTAGGAATTCCTTCTCGCCTGGTTCCGGAGATTCCTTGAGAAGAAGGGATTAGGGTGTCAGCACCCTGATTAGAGAAGTAATTCTCTAAAAGTCTCTGAATTCTTGTGCG
The DNA here is from genome assembly GCA_038442645.1 of Agave tequilana. Classification (NCBI taxonomy): domain Eukaryota; kingdom Viridiplantae; phylum Streptophyta; class Magnoliopsida; order Asparagales; family Asparagaceae; genus Agave; species Agave tequilana. The sequence goes on from JAVJIF010032728.1 coordinate 230,992, forward strand.
CACGGTGCGTTGTGAAGAAGTCTCTGCTTGTGGAGTCCTCTCTTGCGCCTGTGCGTGGTCTCTACTTCTGGAGGTCCCTCTCCTTGTGCCCCTGGTGGGCTATTTATAGGGAGAGCAGGGGTATAATTGTCCCTTGAAAATATGGAAACAGATTGAATCAAATCTGTTTAAATCTGGAAAGTAGCCTTGCTGCGAGGCTAGGATCAGCTTCTGCGAAGCTAGAAGTGGCAGGTCGGTTGATCCTTTTGATCTGTTTTGATCCTTTCCATATCGTTGGAGGATTTCCCCTGATCCTCTTACTCGTTTTAGAAGAGTCAAGAGATTACGGCAATAAACTGCCAAATTTGATCCCATATTTGATCTTGATTGGATTTGATCTTAATCCTGATTAGATCTGATCTCATCTGGAGATTTGATTGGTCAAAGGTTGACCATAGCAGACCAGCAGCGGCGCTGCCCGCTTTGAACTCACAGCGGTGCTGGAGGCAGTATCTGGCGAAGTCAGAGGAAGGCTTCTTCGGCGGAGCTAGATGTCATCTGTTGCGAAGCTACCATATACCCTTTCTGCGCAGTTGCATGTGGCTTCAGGCGGAGCTGACTCTCTCTGCGGAGTTACGCTTCAGCAGTTCAGGCGAAGTTATAAGTTAGCTTCCTGGCAGAGCTTCGAATGGCTTCAAGGCGAAGTTGGATGATCTTAGCCTCTCAGGCGAGGCTATCCCTTTGGGCTCATGTAATACTAAGTGCTAGCATCTTAGACCTGCTGAGGTCTGTTTAGAGGCAATCCGGGCTTACTGTCTGCTTGCTAGATCAGTGGAGTCCAAGTTGCTTCCTTGTCCCTCGGAGATGGGTGAAAACTGGTCGTCAGCTTGTCTGTCACTTGTCTTTTTGTAAATGTCAACAAGTTTAGATATTGTTCAGGCCAGTAAGAATCTTGTCTTTCTTTTTTAAGTGTCAACACCTGGCAGATCTGATTATAGGATTTAAAAACTGGTCTTTTTCGCTTAAATAAAATCCCATAAAATCTCTAAAAATCTACAAAAATAGTTTCAGTATAATACTTTTGATATACAAACATGTTTGAGTAAAATCAAACCATGTTACAAACATTTTGAACTATTTTTGTAACTTAGAAATTTTGCCGAAAACTAAAACTCATATTTTCCAAAACTTAGATTTTGAAATGGAAATTTTCCAAAACACATCCAAATACAAAAACATGATATAGAAACAACATTTAAGCATGTAGTATATGGATAGAATCCAATTACATGAAATATATATATATATATATATATATATATATATATATCACTGTTTTTGACATTAAATCCGAAAATAAGTTTTGTTAAAATACAAAAACTCCAAACTCATGAAATAGACTATCAAACTAAGTTTGTTTAAATAGTTGAAGCATAGATGTATATAGAACAAATCTAATATACATTAAACCATGTAAACTTGTTGATTCTATCTATTCATGAAAACCAAGATCGGTTAAACCAAAAACTGAAAATCAAAACATGAAACTTAAACAAGTGTGTGTGTTGTGAACTTGAGCATACCACACTATCTAATCTTTAACAATGGATCTAAACTAACTATTCTAAAACAAACCGGAGTCTTCTTGTAGAGCACCATCTCCAAGTCGACTCGATCCAAACGTGATCCACCGAGCTTGACTCCAACGAGTGCTAGATATGAACTTTGGCGCTCGGGCTCTTGAATCACCATGTGAAAGCTCCAAAACACCTTTTTTGAAGCTAATCACCTACTAATATCTTGGTTAAATATCTGAAACTAAACATCACAAGATTATTAGTAAAGTATAACTACATGAGTTAATCATCATCAAAACTAGAGTGGAAGGCATCTGGGCCAACAGTACGCACACACACGTATTAACATAATACCCATATGCAACATAACACACACATACCATACACACACGTGCGCACACACACACACACACACACCACACACGTACACATAAACACACATCGAATAAGGGAGAAATGGAAAAAGATGGAGAGCGGGACTCACGCATGTAGTGGAGTGGCCGGAGAGTGACAAAGCTCGTCGTGGAAGGCTGAGCATGGAGGCCATGGGGTGAAGGAAGGCCTCAGCTGTGGTGGTGTGGGCGACGCTCGGCGGCATCGACAGTGGTGTGATTTCGAGGAGAAAGAGGAAGAGATATAGAGAGAGAGAGCAAAAGAGAGATAGAGAGAGCTATGTAGGCTGTCTAAAAATCACTAGAAGACAAGCCATTAAAAAGCAGAGTTTCAAGTTCTAGACGCGTAGGCTCGACACCCGCGTCTCAGCATCAAGGCGCGTGGGCTAGACACCCGCGTCTCAGCATCAAGGCGCGTGGGCTAGACACCCGCGTCTCAGCATCAAGGCGCGTAGGCTCGACACCCGCGTCTCAGCATCAAGGCGCGTGGGATAGACACCCGCGTCTCAGCATCAAGGCGCGTGGGCTAGACACCCGCGTCTCAGCATCAAGGTGCGCGGGTTCAACACCCGCGCCTCAACCTCAAGGCGCGTGGGCTGAAACCCGCGTCTCAGTTATAACCGCCCTGGTTATGGGGCCAGTCGCCGCCCACATAGCGGGGTGGTCAGCCCCTCATCGTGGAGCATTTTTAGGGGGCACGTTCACCCCCTAGGACCTCTATAAATAGCCCCGTCTGCTATGAGGTCAGGGGACGGGCAATGATAGAGGAGAGAGGGGACCAAGGATCGACGATCGAGAGATAGAGAGATCGGCAATCAGACGACCAAACACGGCAGAAAAAGGAAAGAGCTCAACTCTTCGTCAAGCTTGCTGCGTACAAGCTACTCTTTGCCTACCTTCTCTTTGAGAGTTTTGGTAGACAAGAGCTGTGCTACTCTTTTCTACCAGCCAAAGAGAAGATCCCTGACGATCCCGACGGTCATCCGGTCAACGGAGAACAAGGTTCACTCTCCACCGCCACACGAAGAACCCAGCATTAAACAAAGGGGGGATTCAAGACTCAACATCCTCCCTCCCTTGTAACTGAAAGGAAAAGTTATTTTTGTTGTAATCTTTTTCATCTGATTCAAGGAAAATTTTTACAGCACTTCCTCTTTCCCTCTTTTTCGGCGCGTATAAGAGATGGCGACTCTTGTACGCGCCGGAAATGAGGGAAAGAGGAAGTGCTGTAAAAATTTTCCTTGAATCAGATGAAAAAGATTACAACAAAAACAACTTTTTCTTCCAGTTATAAGGGAGGGAGGATGTTGAGTCTTGAATCCCCCCTTTGTTTAATGCTGGGTTCTTCGTGTGGCGGTGGAGAGTGAATCTTGTTCTCCGTTGACCGGATGACCGTCGAGATCGTCAGGGATCTTCTCTTTGGCTGGTAGAAAGAGTAGCACAGCTCTTGTCTACCAAAACTCTCAAAGAGAAGGTAGGCAAAGAGTAGCTTGTACGCAGCAAGCTTGACGAAGAGTTGAGCTCTTTCCTTTTTCTACCGTGTCTGGTCGTCTGATTGCCGATCTCTCTATCTCTCGATCATCGATCCTTGGTCCCCTCTCTCCTCTATGATTGCCCATCCCCTGACCTCATAGCAGACGGGGCTATTTATAGAGGTCCTAGGGGGTGAACGTGCCCCCTAAAAATGCTCCACGATGAGGGGCTGACCTCCCCGCTATGTGGGCGGCGACTGGCCCCATAACCAGGGCGGTTATAACTGAGACGCGGGTTTCAGCCCACGCGCCTTGAGGTTGAGGCGCGGGTTTTGAACCCACGCACCTTGATGCTGAGACGCGGGTGTCTAGCCCACGCGCCTTGATGCTGAGACGCGGGTGTCTAGACCACACGCCTTGATGCTGAGACGCGGGTGTCGAGCCTACGCGCCTTGATGCTGAGACGCGGGTGTCTAGCCCACGCGCCTTGATGCTGAGACGCGGGTGTCTAACCCACGCGCCTTGATGCTGAGACGCGGGTGTCTAGCCCACGCGCCTTGATGCTGAGACGCGGGTGTCGAGCCTACGCGTCTAGAACTTGAAACTCTGCTTTTTAATGGCTTGTCTTCTAGTGATTTTTAGACAGCCTACAGAAATCTTGTACGCGTCGGAAAAGAGGGAAAGAGGAAGTGCTGTAAAAATTTTCCTTGAATCAGATGAAAAAGATTACAACAAAAACAACTTTTCCTTCCAGTTACAAGGGAGGGAGGATGTTGAGTCTTGAACCCCCCTTTGTTTAATGCTGGGTTCTTCGTGTGGAGGTGGAGAGTGAATCTTGTTCTCCGTTGACCGGATGACCGTCGGGATCGTCAGGGATCTTCTCTTTGGCTGGTAGAAAGAGTAGCACAGCTCTTGTCTACCAAAACTCTCAAAGAGAAGGTAGGCAAAGAGTAGCTTGTACGCAGCAAGCTTGACGAAGAGTTGAGCTCTTTCCTTTTTCTGCCGTGTCTGGTCGTCTGATTGCCTTTCTCTCTATCTCTCGATCGTCGATCCTTGGTCCCCTCTCTCCTCTATCATTGCCCGTCCCCTGACCTCATAGCAGACGGGGCTATTTATAGAGGTCCTAGGGGGTGAACGTGCCCCCTAAAAATGCTCCACGATGAGGGGCTGACCTCCCCGCTATGTGGGCGGCGACTGGCCCCATAACCAGGGCGGTTATAACTGAGACGCGGGTTTCAGCCCACGCGCCTTGAGGTTGAGGCGTGGGTGTTGAACCCACGCACCTTGATGCTGAGACGCGGGTGTCTAGCCCACGCGCCTTGATGCTGAGACGCGGGTGTCGAGCCTACGCGCCTTGATGCTGAGACGCGGGTGTCTAACCCACGCGCCTTTATGCTGAGACGCGGGTGTCTAGCCCAAGCGCCTTGATGCTGAGACGCGGGTGTCGAGCCTACGCGTCTAGAACTTGAAACTCTGCTTTTTAATGGCTTGTCTTCTAGTGATTTTTAGACAGCCTACAGAACCCCCTCCAAAGTTTTCGATATTCCGCAGTTAACTGGGACGGATTTCGAAATACTTTGGACTCTAGCTGAATTCACCTTCATGACTGGACTGTTAGTGCTCCGGGTTTGATCTTATCTGGAGAGTTGGTCTTCGTGAGTGTACTGTTGAACTCTTTGAGGCCACCAGAGTTGATCATGTTGAGTGTCTAGATACGCAGTCTAAACCTCCCCAATTGCTTTTAGTCTGTCATAGGGGTGCTTTAAGCCAGGAGTGGTTGGTCATCTGCTTGTGCCAGTGTACTGTTGAACTGATTTGCAGAAGCAGGAGGCCGAACGCTGGTCCTTTTTGAAAAGCAGAGATGTGACCGCTTTAAAGACGCGACTGATCTTCCATAAAGCAGACGCGATGTTCAGCCGGGCTGGAAAGACGCGAACTTCTTAGAGAGACGCGACTTTTTGAATGCATTATGGTGGTGCTGACGAGGCACGTCCATCGAAGAGGCGTGTCCGTTGGGTGCGAATCTGTGCCATGTCATGATTGCGCTGCCAGTTGGCCTGGGGGAACCGGCGGGATTTCACCTTTTGGCGCGCGGGTCATGATTGCGCTGCCAGTTGGCCTGGGGAACTGGCGGGATTTCACCTTTTGGCGCGCGGACTTCCTGGTTCATTAAATGATTCGCTCCACGTGTCAAGCGATGACTCGCTGCAGGGCTATTGGTGCGCGATCTTCGCTGCAGAGAAATTGATTTGCTCCACGCGTCAAGCGATGACTCGCTGCAGAACTAATCGAGCCACGCGCCGCGTATCTTCGCGAATCCTTGTGCTTTAGGCGCGGGCGCAAAATGAGGCCGCGTTTGAATCCTGTGTGTGACACAGTTTTGATTCGCGTCTGCTTCTGTTGACGCAGTATTTTGACTCACTGCGCGGGCTCATTCCCGCGTCTGAAGTCTTCGACAATAGCCGCGTCTGTCACTTAGTTTTCTTTGTTGAAGTATACTAAGTTCCAGATTTTCTAATTCCCTTGTTTATTCCTTGTAGGTAGGCTTGATCGTCCTTTTTCAGGTTCGCTGGGCCCCTGGAAGAATATTTCAGCCGGCGGACTTGTTCGATGTTCGTCCACAAGGGAATATATTATGGTCCTCGTCGTCCACAAGGGAATATATTATGTCCCTGACGAGGACTCGACCCTCGCCAAGGTCTCTTCAGATCCACTGCACCAGTCATGCCTGCTGGCAAGAGATGGTCAGGGTAAGTATGGCGGCGAGGGGGCTACGGTGGATATGGTGGCAGATAGGATCCTCTTCCTCTCCCACTCCAGAAGTAACATCGAGGACTCCTCATGTCTGCTGGATGGTCTGCTGGGGAAAGAGATGCTCATGAACGAAGGGTTGCAGGACTTTCTGCTGCCACCAGACCTCAAGAACACCATTGCTCTTAGCTTAGTCAGCTAGGGCTCTTTCGATGTTTACATCATGCATCGTGGTGCAATCAGCTTCTGATCGTGGCCACAATGTCTGATTCTGTTTTGGCGCCCTTCCAAACATCTTGTACTCGAAATCAAACGCGGCTTCAAGGAGTGAGTGCAACCTCTGAGAGAGAGAGGGACTTCTTTGTACTCCTTAATTGTAACACTCAATCTTATTGTATAAGAGAGCGTTTTACTGTAACACTCAATCTTATTGTATAAGAGAGCGTTTTTGCTGTAACACTCAATCTTATTGTATAAGAGAGCATTTTGTATCACTTTCATATGCTTGGAAATAAATAAAAGTGACACTTTTCTTTTTGCCTCTTTCATTGTCTTGAACTTTTTGTCTTCAGTTAGACTCATAGAAGCAGAAAATCTTTGACTTTGTCAAAATTATGATGATAATCTCAATAAGTCAAATTTTGTAGGGGAAGATCCTATTTCAGGAACTTTCACAATACTGTCAGAGGTGTAATATTAACTTGACAGAGATGAAATAATTTTTGGTGGACCTGCCACTTTATAAGAGAAAGTGACAAGTAGAATTGGTACCCCCAGGGAGGGTGAACTTTTATCAAGTGTTTGGGATTAACTTGATTGAGCTCAGCTGGGGATTTGATGGAAACACTGTTGATGGTGTAGTATTAACCTAACAATATTTTTAGGTAGACTTGTTATTCTGTTGAAGAGAATAACAAGTGAGGCTAGACTCGTGGGGAATCTAGGAAAGTTTGTTACCGTTAGAGGTGTGATATTAACTTAACGGGTTGAAAGTGGTCTTGTCAGAAGTGTAATGTTAACTTGACAAGGGTGTGAGTCAGAGGTGTGATATTAACTTAACTCAGAAGTGTCACTGTCATAGGTGTAATGTTTAACTTGACAGTGAGGGTAATGCTAGAGGTGTAATGTTGAACTTGGCATTGGTCATCTCGGCTTGTATAAGGAAGTCCGAGGGAAAGTCATGGCCATAAGTGTATTGTTTAACTTAGCAATGACTTGATGCTAGAGGTGTAATGTTAACTTAGCATCATCCATTTCAGCTTCGATATGGAAGTCTGAAGAAAAGTAACTGTCAGAGGTGTAATATTAAACCTGACAGAAACCTGATTACTGTTTAGAGGTGTGGTGTTAAACTTTAACAGTAATTTGTCAGAGGTGTAGTATTAACTTGACCAAGATTGACTCATAATAAGAGCAATTTGAGGACCTGTCATTCTATTGGTGAGAATTGACAAGTGAAAATTTGAAGTGCCAGAGGTATAGTGTTAACTTGGCAAATTTGAAAGTTTGATACTCCGTGTAGAGTTGACAAGCAAAATTTGTACTCGACAAGGAATATTGAAAAGTTTCCATTACCAGAGGTATAGTGTTAACTTAGTAATGGTTGTATTTTGTAGACCTACCATTCTGTGGATGAGAATTGGTAAGGGATTTTGGAGGAAAGCGTGGAGCCAAGTCCACTTAGGATTTTTAGCAAACCCTCAGCTATCAACGGATTTGAGGTGCCTTTACCAACTACCGTTTGAGTTGGGCTAGCCATGCTATTTCCCTCAGCATGATGAGTTGTCGAAGACTTATGTTGGGCTTAGAAGCCAACATTTCCTCTATCCTTAGCCGTCGGAGGCGTTGGATTTTAATGAAGAAGCTCTTCTTGTTTTGATCAGAGGTGTATTTTTAAATTGATCAGAGGAGTACTATTAAGGATAGTACTTCTTCAAGAATCTGCCATTGATCGGCATCATGAGTGTATCGCCATTTGAGGTTATGAGGCGATACGACCCATTTGAGTAGACTGACTCTACTACAAATGGTCCTTCCCATTTGGGTTGGAATTTCCCTTTTGTCTTGTGCGTCATTACCATGGGTCTTCTGACGGCTAAGACAAGATCGCCTTTCTTGAAAGTTCGCACTTTAACTTTCTTGTTGAAGGCTCTGGTAATTCGAGCTTGGTAGAGCTCGATTTGCTGTTGGGCCTGCAGACGCTTATCGTCTAAGGCTTCCAATTCTTGGAGTCGCTGTCGATGCTTCTCCTCGGTTGTCATCTCTGCTGTCAAGGTGACACGTAGAGATGGAATTTGGATCTCTAGTGGGAGCACGGCTTCGCACCCATAGACCAATGAAAATGGCGTAGCTTTAGTTGGGGTTCGCACAGTTGTGCGGTAAGCCCATAAGCATTCACCCAACTTGTCGTCCCAGCAATAGATTGTAGGAAGTGTCGGCGTCGATGATGTAACATGTCACTTCCGACTTGAGGCTTCCAATCTGACATCTGAGCTTGATTTTCCCCATCGGACAGGGTCTTGTTGGCATTGAACCCATAGATAGTTGTCTGGGTAGGGCTCAAACGATGAGTAGGAATGCCCAGATGTTGCATGACCCGACGAGGCATGATGCTCAACGCGGACCCTGGATCTACCTGAATACGGTTCACCTCAGATGATCCAATATACCCTGTGAAATACAGGGGTCGATCATGCTTCCCTTTAACCTACATATCATCTGTTGTGAAGGTAATGCAGGGAGCATTCGGGGAGGTGTGGAGGCAATCCTCTACATCTTCCTCCTTCGGCACCTGGGTCATGAAGACCTCGGCATTTGCCAGAGCTTCTTGTAGAGCTTCTCTGGTTGACTTTGATAGTCTGAGAAGTTCATACAAGGTAATGCGTGCCGAGATGTTGGCCAATTGAGCCAAGACATCAAAGCGGTAAGGCGTTGTGGATCCTTCCGCTATACCCTTTGGCAGAACTCGAGAAAACCGAGTTTCTTTCTGCTTCTCCACCGGTGGCTTTGTGGAGGGCCTGATTGGCTCTGCAGTTGGTTGTGGAGGGGCTACTGCCGTCTCGCCGTACTGTTTCAAGTACGCCTGTCCTGAACGGGTTCCCGCCATCGGTTGGTTGGGCTCTGCGGCCAGGACTATTGTTTCCTCCTCGGAGTCGGTTAACGAGGGAACATCAGTCTCGGCTTCTCGAGAGGAGGCACCCACCACATTGCAGGATGAGGCCTTTGCCTTGCCTTTGGATTTCCTGTTGGTCACAGTAGTCCATTGCTGTTCATTGACAAGGTCAGGGTGGACTCACATAATTTCCCCTTGAGGTGTAGGGACGGGTACCAAGCCTTTCTCTTGCTGCTGGTGAGGGTCTGTGTTGACCACTCTCAGCTCTCCTCTTGGAATAGGGGCCACCCCCGCAGGCGTTGGGGGTTGTCTTCCAAACTGGAGAACTGACGTCACATTAGCCGTCACCTTCTTCTGCTCTGGTCGGAGTTTCAACACCTCCGCGTCAATCAGAGCTTGAAGGATGTCCTTGAAGACATAGCAGCTCTTGGTAGGGTGCCCCAGCATCCTGTGGTACAAGCAATAGGTGGGATTGTCGGTCTTGCCGACTTCCTCGGGGCGCCTAGCTTCAGGGAGCTTCAGTCGGTTGCTCTTGTTGAGTAGTTTAAAGAGCGAATCGACATGTTCCTCCTTGAAGGAATATTGCTTGTTGGCGTGAGGCTGACTTGAAGAGCCACTCGCCTTGCCTGATTGAGGTTTGGCGGGAGATTTGGTCTCCGTTGCCAAATTATCCTTCCGCTTTGTTTGGAGGGATGTGTCCGGCGCACGCCTTGTCGACCTTTCCGGCCTAGGCTTACCTTCCTCCGCTCTGACGCGGGCGACAATCTCCTCAGCCTGTTCACCTTGCTGGACTAATTGCTTCCAGGTGCGGCTTTCAGCAACTCCTATTTGAGCAAGGAGTGAGGTTTGGAGATTGTGGCGGCATGTCTCCACCAGGGTGGCCTGGGTCATACCGCTTGGACACCGGAGTGCCATGTTCCGAAACCTTTCCACGAAAGATTTGACGGACTCCCCTTTTCGCTGTTTGGTAGCCAAAAGGGTTGGCATTATGACTTCGGAGTCATCTTCGAAGAAGCGTGTTAAAAAGAGCTTCTCCAAATCGCCCCAGTTCTTGATAGAACCTTCTGGGAGCTTCATGATCCATTCAAAGGCTAACCCTTTCAGGGTGCCGATGAACAGACGCGCCAGGATAGCATCGTTGTCTACTACATTCCCGGTTTGGGATTTGAAGTAGTAGATGTGCTGGTTGGGTGACCCCTTCCCGTCGAATGCTTGGAGGGTTGGAGCCTTGAACTTAGGAGGGTATGGAACTAAGTCCCACTCGGCAGGATAGGGCCGGACCACTCCTACTTCTTGGAGGTCTTTGCGATTGGCAAGGGCCTCGAGGCGTCGCTCCAGTTGACTCATTCTTTTAGCATGAGCCCTCCCCGGGTCTTGGTCGCCCTTTACTTGCGATGAGGACTTGGACGAACTAGAAGTAGATCGCTGCCTCTCCTCAAAAGGTTCAGAAGATGAGCTTCCTCCCTTTCTCCCTTTGCCCTTTGACTTTTTAGTAGGAGACCTCCTTCTGTCTTCGAGCAGCTGTGCAATCGCCTGCTTGAGGGAGTCGATAGATTCCTGCTGAGAAAGAATCATATCCATTTGCGCCTTCTGGATCTGTTCCAAACGTCTAGCCGTTTCCTCAGGAGTGCCTGTCATGTAGGCAGAAGTCTCCTTCTCGACGGAAGAGTTCGAAGCCTTTGATTCCGCTACGGCGGAGTGAGAATCATTCACTCTAATGCCATGGGCTAAGGCATTATAGTCAATTGGGGGAATGGTCCCAGTCCGGGTGCGAGTGTGTTGATACACCCCTTCCGGTTCAGAGTCGGACTCATCTGAGCTGACTGCAGGTTGTTTTCCCTTGCTCCTGCTTGTCATATTCGCAGTGAGCTCCGGGTACTCAACGTCAGAGAAGGTTCTCCTTCTGTGGGAGCGTCTTCTTTTAGCTGATAGAGGAATCAGGGTCAGCTGTCTGACTAAAGACTGCTGGTGTACGCCTGATCCGCAACGGCACTCAGAGAGCATATGGATGAGCCGTTGGCAGCAACACGACGAAGTGGCCTGATTGGCACTTCTTTTCTTCGTCAAATAATCCCTCAAATCCATGGGAGGGGGATTGAAAAGATTAGCCTCGCAACGTTGAAGACGGGAGGCATCCATGTGCTGTACAGCCTGGACGCAGGCTTCAGGGACGCAGTTCTTGCGCCGCAGCCGTTCAGCGCGTGTCTGGCGTCTCTGTTGAGACAAGACGCGCCTGTCGCGTTGCTGTTTGGTGTGTCGGGGCAGAGGGAGGAATCTCGCTTTTAGGCCGCCAAACGCGGACTTCGCGGGGCGCGAGCAAGGCGCCAGTTTGTATGCTGCGTCCAGCCTCAGTCAGACAACCAGAGATTCCAACTTGCAGCTGACGTGCACGTCTCCTTTGTCGACGCTCAGCGTTCCGGTTGCGTCGCGGAGGTAGAGAGAGACCAACAACATCCTGATGCTGAAAATCAGAGATTTTAACCACGCGGGTCTCCTGAGAGACGTTGACGCGGGTATTCTGTGCGACGCGGTTGGTCGCAAAGGCAGTTGTGCCTGGGACCACGCGGGCCTTCTGCGAGGCGTTGGCGCGTGTACCTTGCTTGGCACAGTTGGCAGTAGGGGCGACCGAGAGAGCCACCGATCGGGCCTCGGGGCCATTCCCCGTCGAGACCCGGCGGCAGACGCAGGTCTTTGGGCTCTTGGAGCCGGAAGAGAGAAACTCTTCGTACTTCGCCTGGTCGAACTCGACGATGAGCGATTCGACCATCTTCCCCTTACGGAGGACGTCATCCTGCGCCACGATTTGCTCATCAGTGACAAATACAGTCCCCAGCAGAGTCGCCATCTCTTGTACGCACCGGAAATGAGGGAAAGAGGAAGTGCTGTAAAAATTTTCCTTGAATCAGATGAAAAAGATTACAACAAAAACAACTTTTCCTTCCAGTTACAAGGGAGGGAGGATGTTGAGTCTTGAATCCCCCCTTTGTTTAATGCTGGGTTCTTCGTGTAGCGGTGGAGAGTGAATCTTGTTCTCCGTTGACCGGATGACCGTCGGGATCGTCAGGGATCTTCTCTTTGGCTGGTAGAAAGAGTAGCACAGCTCTTGTCTACCAAAACTCTCAAAGAGAAGGTAGGCAAAGAGTAGCTTGTACGCAGCAAGCTTGACGAAGAGTTGAGTTCTTTCCTTTTTCTGCCGTGTCTGGTCGTCTGATTGCCGATCTCTTTATCTCTCGATCGTCGATCCTTGGTCCCCTCTCTCCTCTATGATTGCCCGTCCCCTGACCTCATAGCAGACGGGGCTATTTATAGAGGTCCTAGGGGGTGAACGTGCCCCCTAAAAATGCTCCACGATGAGGGGCTGACCTCCCCGCTATGTGGGCGGCGACTGGCCCCATAACCAGGGCGGTTATAACTGAGACGCGGGTTTCAGCCCACGCGCCTTGAGGTTGAGGCGCGGGTGTTGAACCCACGCACCTTGATGCTGAGACGCGGGTGTCTAGCCCACGCGCCTTGATGCTGAGACGCGGGTGTCTAGCCCACGCGCCTTGATGCTGAGACGCGGGTGTCGAGCCTACGCGCCTTGATGCTGAGACGCGGGTGTCTAACCCACGCGCCTTAATGCTGAGACGCGGGTGTCTAGCCCACGCGCCTTGATGCTGATATGCGGGTGTCGAGCCTACGTGCCTTGATGCTGATATGCGGGTGTCGAGCCCACGCGCCTTGATGCTGAGACGCGGGTGTCGAGCCTACGCGTCTAGAACTTGAAACTCTGCTTTTTAATGGCTTGTCTTCTAGTGATTTTTAGACAGCCTACAAGCTATAGGGAGATGCAGTTAATGAAAGAGAGGAGATGTAATCTTGATGGCATTGATGGAGGAAAAGAGAAGCAACACCTGCATGCTATGGGGATTGACATAGAGTTGAAATTCGTAAAGAAGAAGGGGATGGCGCTTGTAGGATCTATATTAAAGCCACACAAACACTAGAGGGGGGGTGAATAGTATTTATAAACAATTTAAATGAAACTACTTGCAGAAAATGAAAATTCACAAGACAAAACTCAGAAAATGCAAACGCAAAGACAAGAGATTTATCCTGGTTCGGTCCTTGTGACCTACGTCCAGTCCCCAAGCAATCCGCTTGAGATTTTTCTTTCCTGATTTGGATACACCCAAAAACAATACCTTGTACACCACTTGACAAAACACTCTTTGCCAAATGTGTACAACTCCTCTTACAACCAAGACAAACAAACCTTGTATAACTTCTCTTCTACACCAAGAAGACGCCCTTGTATAATGCTCCTCTTTGAATGATTACAGTTGATCCTATAAGCCTTGAATCTGAATGTGCTTGTGGACAAGGTCTCTTATAGGTGGACTTTCAGAAATCTTCACAATAGAGTAGGAATTGGTGAAGAAATAGAAAGTGGAAACAGGTTTTCAGAAAAACAAAATTTGAAGAGAGTTTTTAGGCTGAAAACTTGAGATTTGAATTGGTGAATTGATCCTAGGACAACATCCCTATTGATAGGTGAAATCTATAGTCAGTTAGGGTAGTTATCAGGACAAATTTGAATTTTGAAACGTTGGTTAAAACACCAGAATTCACCAACTGCACAACAGTTATAAACTGCTATTAGTCGACTAGGTATAGAGGTTAGTCGACTAGAAGAATAAAATTTTTCAAAGTTAGTCGACTAATATAGGGGTAAGTCGACTATACTTGGACTGATACGGATACTAAGTTTCTGGAAAACTATTTTTAGTCGACTATATAGACATGGTTAGTCGACTATAGAGAGGGTTAGTCGACTATACTATAGGGGAAGTCGACTAATTGTGATGCCAGACAATAAACAGAGAGTTTGGAAATTTTTGTAGAAGGGCTTAGTCGATTGGGAAATTTTCAAGTCGACTAGGGTATCTGTTAGTCGACTATACTTAGAGGTCAAGTCGACTATATAGGTATTTGTGTGTGTGTTCAAGGCTTTTAACAATTATTCTAAAAATACACAAAAATACCCAAAATCTTCAACTGAGGTTGAGTAATCATAACTTTGTATAAATGCTTGAGTTAAAGCTCTAAATACATCTATATCACTTTGTTATCCATCATCAAAATCTTTCAATCTTGTAGGCTTCAACATTCTCCCCCTTTTTGATGATGACAACCTGTGTATATGAAAACTCCCCCTGCAGTAAACATGTTATAACAAATATATATGTAACAAGACAAGTGTTCTTGTTCTCTCCTGCATAAAGTAAAAAAAATATTTCCATGGAACCTTGCATTGCCATATCACAAATGCCAAAAATATGTATCATATATTGTTCCCTGCATTGCCATATCACAAATGCCAAATATATCTATTCCCATAACACACATATGTTGTTAATATCCATTGTCATAACACACATATATACGTAACACAGAATTTTCTCCCCCTTTGTCATTAACAAAAAGAGAAATAGCATAGATCATCAAAGATACAGGAACAACCATTGTTCCATAATTAAGTACAAATTAAAAGAATCTTTTAAAAAGAAAAATACACAAAGATGCAAGAACTTCAAAAAACAAAATACGTAGCAAAGCCAACTCCATAATCAGCAAATGTCGGATCTGAGAGAAGGAGGTGGAGGAAAATGGGTCTTGAGGATATTCAGAATTTCTGTTTGAGTGGATGCAAACGAGTCCATCTTCAGTTGCATATGCTCAAAATGAGTCATCAGTAAAGATTGATTTTCGAGCAATGCATTCTGAGAGTCCTGAATGAATTGTTGTTTGGCGTGTAGAGACTCAATTTCAACAGAAAGAGAGTTGTAGAAGGCATCGGCATATGAAGGAGGTGGTTGAGAAGGAGGGGGTTCAGTGAAAGGAGGTTGTGTAGAGGAAGAAGGAGGTTGAGTTGAACTTTGTGGAGGAGGAGAGGGTGGTTGTGGTGGAGGATGAGGAAAGTCGTGAAGTTTCATACGATGAAGAACGGCACGATCAAAAGGTTCAAAGACTTTGATAACACTAGTTTCGGAAGCAAGATCTATGTGAAATTTCTGAAACACATGTGATAAAAAGGCTCCATATGGAAGGAAGGAGGTATGATCCTTAACAAGAGTATCAAAGATAATCTTTGCCCAATTGACTTCTAGTCCAGCCATAATGGCATAGACACAAGTGGCTAAATCACGGGAATAATAGTTATAACTCCCGGTTTTAGGGCAAATATTATAGGCAAGGATACGACCTATAAGACGGGGAATGGGTTTCAATTTATTGTTAGACATAGGTAATCCTTGACCTGGAAGAAATATATTTGATAAGACCGCCGCATCATCCATATTAATGTCATTAATAGAGAGACCATGATAAGGAATTGAAAAGATACGACCTATGGATTTAGGGGATAACTTGATATTACCTTTAACCATAGAATATATATGAACATCATCCTCATTGTCTTCATAGGTTAAATTGGTATAAAACAAGTGAATCAAGAAAGGATAATAGCCTTGCCTAGAATCAGTAGAGAACATATGATAAAGACCACAATTTTGTAAATATGAGATAATATCATAGTCATTAAAGTCCTCATATTTAACAAACCTACCAGGTAAAATTTCTAAGGAGGAAATTCTAAGGAAGTCATCTTCTAGGGCAGGATTTTTCAGAAAAGCCCTGAGATCAACTTGAGAAGAGGAAGAAGATGGAGTAAATTTGGTTTTCTTAGATCTAGACATGATTAGAACTCAAATTAAAGGAAGATAAAGCAAGAATTGACAGTAGAAGACTGAGATTGAAACAATTTTACCAAGGAATTGAAGGAAGAAGAAGATGGGTTCACTGCAGCTGAAGATCCTATAGTCGACTGGTTCATTCGGCTGGGGAGAGGAACTTGGTGAAAAACGAGGTTTTTTTTTAGGGTAAAGGGTAGAATAGAGAAGTAAAAAACCAAATCAACGGTTAGGATCAAAAAGAGAGTGAGATCAGATCCAAAAATAATGATACGGGTCGGGTTTCGAAAGTTAAAAACCAATAACAGAACACAGTTTTTCACATGGTTAGTCGACTTGGTGTTTGTGACTAGTCGACTAATCCACTTAATAGTCGACTAGTTGTTCAATATAGTCGACTACCTTCTAATAGCTCAAAAAATTCATGTTTCTGTTAGATGCAATTAGTCGACTGGGTCACTGTTAAGTCGACTAGGTGTTTAATAAGTCGACTAATAGGTCTTAATAAGTCGACTAATTGTTGAAAATGCCTTAAAATAATTTTGAAAAAATATTCAAAGATCAGAAATATTGCAAATACCCAAATCTCTTCGAAATCTCATAAAAATATCTTCTTTAAGAGGTTTTGTAAAAATATCTGCAATTTGATTATCAGTTGATATAAAATTTAGAGAAATATCACCTTTTAAAGCATGATCACGTAGAAAATGATGTCTAATATCAATATGCTTAGTACGTGAATGATGAACTGGATTTTTATATAAGTTAATAGCACTAGTATTATCACACATAATAGGTGAGTTTGTGATAGACATGCCATAATCAAATAAGGTTTGTTTCATCCATAAAATTTGAGCTTATGCAACACTAGAAGCGATATATTCTGCCTCGGTTGTTGATAATGATACAGAATTTTACTTTTTACTAAACCATGATACTAGTGAATGTCCCAAAAAGTGACAAGTACCACTAGTACTCTTCCGATCAGATTTACATCCAGCAAAATCAGCATCACTATATGATAGTAAATCAAATGTGCTTGATTTTGGATAAAATAAGCCATAATTGATTGTGTTATTAATATATCGAAAAATCCTTTTCACTGCATTAAGATGTGATTCCTTAGGATTTGATTGATATCTAGCGCATAAGCAAACACTGAACATAATATCAGGTCTACTTGAAGTAATATATAGTAAAGAACCAATCATACCTCGATATAGTTTCTAATCAACATTCTTACCATTTTCATCTTTGTCTAGGAATGTAGTAGTACTCATGGGAGTATTCTTATGACCAGAATTTTCCATATCAAATCTTTTCAGAAGTTCCTTTGCATACTTGCACTGGGAAATGAAGATTCCATCATTCATTTGCTTTATTTGCAGACCAAGAAAGTAAGTAAGTTCGCCCATGTGGCTCATCTCAAATTCACTCTGCATAGTCTTGAAAAATTCTTGACAAAGATTATCGTTAGTAGATCCAAATAAAATATCATCAATATATATTTGAATAATTAAGATATCTTTATTAACATGTTTAATAAAGAGAGTTATATCTGCTCTTACCATCTTAAAATTAGAATTTAAAAGAAAACTTTTTAATCTATCATACCAAGCACGGGGTGCTTGTTTTAAACTATATAAAGCTTTCTTAAGTTTAAAAACATGGTTTGAAAATTTTTCATGTTCAAAACCTGGAGGTTGTTCAACATAAACAGTTTCCTTAATAAAACCATTTAAAAAGGCACTTTTAACATCCATTTGATAAAGTTTGAAATTCATAAAGCAAGAAAAAGCAAGTAAAATACGAATTGATTCAAGCCTAACTACTGGTGCATAAGTTTCATCAAAATCAATACCTTCTTCTTGATTGTATCCTTGTGCTACTAACCTTGTTTTGTTCTTAATAACTTGACCTGATTCATCAAGTTTGTTCTTAAAGACCCATCTGGTACCGATGACTGGATGATCAGTAGGACGTTGCACAAGATCCCAAACATCATTTCTGATAAATTGATTCAACTCTTCTTGCATTGCAATTGTCCAAAAATCATCTGCACATGCTTCTTTGATATTCTTCGATTCAATGAGTGATATGAAAGTAATTTGTGTCATGTAGTTCAACTTGGATCTCGTCTGAACGCCTTGATTTATATCTCCAATAACCAAATCATGTGGATGATTCCTTACTTCAACATATGCTTTAGGTAACTCGGTAGGAGTCTCATTAACATTAGAAGTGTTAGTATCATCAGAAGATATAACAGTATTATCAATAGGAGTATCTATGATATGATCATCATCATGTGGAGAAGTATTAGAAATAGGCTTAGTCAAGGATTCATCAAATTTAACATGTAATGATTCTTCAATAGTAAATGTTTTCTTATTAAATATTCTATATGCTTTACTTTGAGTAGAGTATCCAACAAAAATACCTTCATTGGATCTAGCATCAAATTTATCTAAAGCATCTCTTGCATTTAAGATAAAACATTTACATCCAAAAATCTTGAAGTAAGAAACTTTTGGAATCCTGTTATAAAACAATTCATAAGATGTTTTGTTTAAAATAGGTCGAATAAGCACACGATTTAAAACATAACATGCAGTAGCAATAGCTTCAGCCCAAAAATATTTTGGTAAATGACTGTCTATAAACATAGTTCTAGCATGTTCTTGCAAAGTCCTATTCTTTCTCTCCACAACACCATTTTGAGGAGATGCTCTAGGAAATGCAAAGTTATGTGTAATACCATACTTATCACAGAAATTTGCAAAAGATTCATTTTCAAATTCTCCTCCATGATCACTTCGAATAGTGACTATGTTTAGAGACTTTTGATTTTGAATTCTTTTACAAAAACTTGAAAACTCATCAAAAGTATCATTTTTATTTTTTAGAAAAATTACCCATGAAAAACGTGAATAATCATCAACAATAACAAAAACATACCTGCTTTTGTTTAAAGAAGCAACACGAGTAGGACCAAATAAATCCAAATGCAATAGTTCTAAAGGTCTATTGGTAGAAACTAAATCTTTAGATTTAAAAGATGATTTAACTTGTTTTCTAATTGACAAGAATCACAAAAATAATCCTTTTTAAAAGCTATTTTTGGAAGACCTTTAACTAAATCAAATTTAGAAATCTTAGAAATTGTTTTCATATTCAAATGACCAAATCTTTTATGCCATAAAAAATAATCATTATTAGAAGCAAGTAAACATAAGTTATCATTAGATGATATACAAGTTATTGATAACTCATAAATATTATTGTTACGAAAACCTTTAAACAAAATATCTTTCATGTTAGTATCATATATAAGACATGCATCTTTTTCAAAAACAATTTTATAACCCTTATCACATAACTGACTAATACTTAATAGATTGTGTTTTAAACTTCTTACTAAAAGAACATTTTCAATAAGGGGTTTTGAAATGTTACCAACCATACCGGTACCAATAACCTTTCCTTTGTTATTGCCTCCAAATATTACTGTACCTCCCTTTTTGATTTGAACGGAAGACAGTAGTTGAATGTGTCCGGTCATGTGTTTGGAACACCCACTATCAAGTATCTACTTTTCTTTATAAGGTACCTATAAGATAAAACAATTTGTATGGTACCCATCATGATAGAGTCCGAAAAAGATTAGCCTTTAGGAACCCAAATCCAATTGGAATTTGGTTTCCATTTGTTAGTATAAACATAATTATCAGAATTACACACATCATGTATATAAGATGCAACATAAACATTTTTATCAACATTATTTAGATTTTTAGGAACCCATATATATTTGCATCTAATTCTTTTTGAAATAGTATTTCTTTTCATAAAGAATTATATGGATTATTATTATAAAGATGTGTAGATTTTACAAAATTGGTTTTTGAAAAATTCAAGACCAACATGAGTAGGTTTGTAAATCTTATCTTTTGAAAAATCAAGACCAAAATGATTATTTGACATCTTTTGATAAGATAATAAATCATTTAAATTCTCTTTTCCTTTATTAAATTTAGTCACATTTTTCAAAAGATCTTTATACTTAATTTTGAAACTAGTCATTTCTTTATCTAAAATAGTAATTCTAGAATTTAAAGAAATAGTTTCCTTTTTAAGCAAAGAATTCTCTTTTAAGAAAATTTCATTTTCCTTTTTTAAAGATGAAATAACTTTTTCAAAATCATCTTTTTGAGAATTTAAAGAAGAAGTTTGAGAAACAAAAATTGTATTTTCATTGTTGAGTCTTTTATTTTTCTTTGTTAAAACTTTATTTTTAATCTTTTCATTTTTGAAATTATTAAAAAGTTCATCAAAAGCTTCTAATAATTCATCATAATCTTGTACCTCATCTTCTTGGGCCATGAAGCATATATTGGCGGTTTCAGTGGCTTCTTCTTCGTCGGAGGAAGATGAGTCGCTATCATCCCAAGTTGCTTGGAAGGCTTTCTTCTTCTTGTTGAACTTATTGAAATTCTTGAAGTGTCCTTTTGATTTCATCAATGGGCAATCTTTCTTTATGTGACCTGGTTTGTTACACTTAAAACAAATAGGATTATCATTAGTATCTTTATTCTTTTTAAACTTACCTTGTTTAAAGAACCTTTTGAATTTTTTTGAAAGCATCGCCATCTCCTCTTCATCGTCATCTAAATTGTCCATATCTGAGGTTGTATGGAAGGCAAGTACTTTCTTCTTGGATTGAAGTTGTTGTTCGTCCTTCTTTCTATCTTCGAGTTGTACTTCATATGCCATTAGATTACCAATAAGGTTTTCTAATGACATTGTTGAGAGATCATTCGCTTCTTCTATTGCAGTAGTCTTTTTCTCCCAATCTAGTGTGAGTGCACGAAGGATCTTGCGAACTTTTTCGACTTGGGTGTATTCCTTTCCAAGGGATGCTAAGGAATTGGTTATGTCGGTGAATCTTGTAACCATTTCTGAGATGGTTTCATTCTCCTTCATTTTGAAAAGTTCAAACCTGTGGACAAGAATAGAAATCTTAGATTCTTTAACTTTATTTGTGCCTTCATGTGTTACCTGAAGAGTGTGCCATATTTGATTTGCAGAAGTGGCTGTTGACACGCGGTTGAATTCTTCTTTGGTTAAGGCACAGAATAAAGCATTCATCGCTTTGGAGTTAAGATTCACATTCTTCTTTTGATCATCACTCCAAGCGTTGTAGTTAGTTGTCGATTTGGTATACGGTGCTTCTACAATGTTTCAAAGTTCGTAGTTGAGCGATTGCAAGTAGATCTTCATTCTACACTTCCAATAGTTGTAGTTGGATCCATCAAATAGCGTTGGACGTTGTGTAGAATGTCCTTCTTTGAATTGTGACGAAGGAAACTCCGTTGCCATCCTCGCTCTGATACCAAATGTAGGATCTATATTCAAGCAACACAAACACTAGAGGGGGGGTGAATAGTGTTTATAAACAATTTAAATGAAACTACTTACAGGAAATGAAAATTCACAAGACAAAACTCAGAAAATGCAAACGCAAAGACAAGAGATTTATCCTGGTTCGGTCCTTGTGACCTACGTCCAGTCCCCAAGCAATCCGCTTGAGATTTTCTTTTCCTAATTTGGATACACCCAAAAACAATACCTTGTACACCACTTGACAAAACACCCTTTGCCAAATGTGTACAACTCCTCTTACAACCAAGACAACAACACCTTGTACAACTTCTCTTCTACACCAAGAAGACGCCCTTGTACAATGCTCCTCTTTGAATGATTACAGTTGATCCTATGAGCCTTGAATTTGAATGTGCTTGTGGACAAGGTCTCTTATAGGTGGACTTTCAGAAATCTTCACAATAGAGTAGGAATTGGTGAAGAAATAGAAAGTGGAAACAGGTTTTCAGAAAAACAGAATTTTGAAGAGAGTTTTTACACTGAAAACTTGAGATTTGAATTGGTGAATTGATCCTAGGACAACATCCCTATTTATAGGTGAAATCTATAGTCAGTTAGGGTAGTTATCAGGACAAATTTGAATTTTGAAACATTGGTTAAAACACCAGAATTCACCAACTGCACAACAGTTATAAACTGCTATTAGTCGACTAGGTATAGAGGTTAGTCGACTAGAAGAACAAAATTTTCCAAAGTTAGTCGACTAATATAGGGGTAAGTCGACTATACTTGGACTGATACGGATACTAAGTTTCTTGAAAACTGTTTTTAGTCGACTATATAGACATGGCTAGTCGACTATAGAGAGGGTTAGTCGACTATACTATAGGGGAAGTCGACTAATTGTGATGCCAGACAATAAATAGAGAGTTTGAAATTTTTTGTAGAAGGGCTTAGTCGACTGGGAATTTTCAAGTCGACTTGGGGATCTGTTAGTCGACTATACTTAGAGGTCAAGTCGACTATATAGGTATTTGTGTGTGTGTTCAAGGCTTTTAACAATTATTCTAAAAATACACAAAAATACCCAAAATCTTCAACTGAGGTTGAGTAATCATAACTCTGTATAAATGCTTGAGTTAAAGCTCCAAATGCATCTATATCACTTTGTTATCCATCATCAAAATCTTTCAATCTTGTAGGCTTCAACAGGCGCGAGTTTTAGTGAGGGTTGTCGGCCTATCGAGGAGGAGGGAGAAGATAGGTTATGGTGGCTGTGCACAGGGGATAGTTGATTGGTTATGGAGGACATGGCGTAGGTGGAGCTTCAACGATGGGGATCTGCATGTGACAAAGACGGAGGAGAATGAGGGGTAGAGCATGGTTGGGAGCCACGGTGAATGCCGAAGAGGGGCACGACAAAGAGAGGAGGAGGGCTACTATCCTTGTCGGCAGAGGTGAACACACGGTGGTGGAGCTCGACGTTGATTTAGGTGCTAAGCGGAGGTTGAAGTTGAAGGGGGATGTGGGAGGAGATGGATCGCGAGGTCAGGGGTCTCGGCCTGGGCCTATGGCGGAGGAAGAGAGAGAAAGGAGGAGGGTGTTTATGGTCGCTGGGGCTGCCGATGGAGTTGAGGGAGGAGGTTGGGTTGCCGAGTCTGTAGGCATGCTGAGATAAAGATGGTGATCATGGGGGTTGTGGCCGTGGGTGAAGGTGATGGTGAGGGATGCAGATGTTGTGGAGAGGAGGAAGGAGTAGGGTACGAGGAAATGAGAGTGATGGAGATGGCAGTTGGGTGCTAGGATTAGGTATTAGACGAAAGGTGAGGGAGGAGAAGAAATATAAGGGAGAGAAACATTGGCTTGGGCTTATATATGAAAATAATGAAATAAAGAAATAAAGGGTAGGCTTGTTGGGCTAGGACATAAACTATCAAAATACAAATACAAAGGAATAAGGAAATAATACTATTTAAGAAATTTAATAAATAATAAGTTATAATAGTAAAATAATATTTATAAATAATAATAATAATGGTTACAATTAAAAATAATAATTTATTTATAATAATAATGATAATAATAGTAATGTAATAATAGTAACAACTACTACTAATAATAATAGTCTGAAAGTTAAGTTAATTAATGATAATAAATATAGCCAAATTAATATATAATATCTCAAAATAATATGTATATTTAATAATAATAATAAATCATAAATCAATAATAAGTAAAGCCAAATGAATATTAAAAAATATTAATACCGTATTATTAATAAGAGATATTACACTTGGCTTGATTGACAACGATCCCATCATTCCTTTACTTGATTTGGAGTTAAAGGAAATAATTGAGCTCTCCCATCATACTTATTTCGATGTCTTCCTTCATGCATTGTTCAAAATTCTTATAAAGCTTTTCATTAATAGATCCAAAAATGATATTATCAATATATATTTGCACTATCAAGATGTCATCATCTATTGCTTTGTAAACTAGGTGGTATCTACTTTGCTTTTAACAAAATCATTTTCAATAAGAAAACTATTAAGTCTTTCATACATGCTCTTGGTGCTTGTTTTAAACCATACAAAGCCTCTTCAAGCTTGAAAATAAAATCCAGATGTGTAGGATTAACAAACCCAGCGAGTTGTTCAACATACACCTCCTCTTCGATAAAATCATTCAAAAATGTACTTTTAACATCCATTTGAAAAATCTTAAAATCCTTGAATGAGGCAAAAGCAAGGGTCATCCATATGGCTTTGAGCCGTACAACGGGTACAAAGGTTTTCTCAAAATCGATGCCTTCGATTTGAGTGTTACCACAGGCCACTAGCCTACCTTTATTCCTAATTACATTACCCGACTCATCCAACTTATTCCTAAAGATCCATTTAGTTCCATTACTTGGCCTATCGTGAGGCCTAGGGATAAGGTACCAAATTTGATTATGCTTAAATTGATTGAGCTCTTCTTAAATTGCAAGTAACTAAAATGAGTCGCCCTCGGCCTCAGGATATTCTTGAGCTCAATGTGTGATAAGAATGCAAAATGACCACATAGATCTTGGAGTTTGGAGCGAATAGTTACACCTTGGATACATCACCTAAGATGAGATCTTTAGGATGACTTGTTGCATATCTCCAATCCTTTGGAAGTGATTGAGTTGAATCTACTTTAACATCTTGGACTTCACCATTTACATTGTCCTTTGACTTGTTTTTCTCTTCTTGTGCCGTGAGTCTTTCAAAGATATCTTCTCTATGTCTTTACTTAAGGAATCAATCTACAATATTCTTCACAAGAGCATTAGATTCCTCAAACTTAACATGCATAGACTCTTCAATAGTCAAAGTTAACCTATTGAAGACTATATAAGCCTAACTCGTATTTGAATATCTAACAAAAATACTTCAAAAGATTTTTGATCAAACTAACCTAAATTACCTTTTGTATTCAAATAAAATACTTGCATCTAAAACTTTAAAATAGGAAACATTTGATTTTCTTTAATAGTAAATCTCAAAGAGAGTTTTATTAGAATTTTTGCAAAAAATAAGTCTTATTCCCAATGTAACATGAAGTATTTACGGTCTCGGCCCATAGATTTGAGGGATTCCATATTCACTAATCATGGTCGTAATCATTTCTTGAAGAATATAATTCTTTTTTTCAACTACTCCATTTTGTTGTAGAGTTCTAAGACACGACAACTCATGTTTTGATTCTATTTTTCTCACAATAAGTGATAAAAGAATGGTTGATAAACTCACCACCTCTATCACTCATAATGCATAAAATCAAAAAATCTTTTTTTCTCAACTCTTTTTTTAAAAATATGAAAGTGAAAAAAAGCTTTATCCTTATATTCTAAGAAGAAAACCCATGTACACCTTGAGAAACCATCAACTAAAACAAAAAAAAAAAAGTTACCACTAAGACTTTTGGTTTAGTTAAACCAAACAAATCCATATATATCAACTCTAAAGGTCTAGATGTCATGATATTCTTGAATGTTTTGAAAGAGAAATTGATATTTTTCCCATGTTGCCATGCTTCACAAATGCAGTCCTTTTCAAATTTCAAGCTAAGAATGCCCTTTACCGATTCTCTAGAATTAATTTAGGATAGATAGTGATGGAAAGATTTTATTCTTCTATTTTAAATTAACCGCAAGTATACGGTCGTTCGATGTAGCGCTTGGGGGTCGATCCACAGGGACAAGTGGTTCTTATGATTTCAAGACTTCTAGGCAAATTGATCAAACAATTTATGAGTGTTTAATCTGAATTATGTATTAATCTAGGAAAAGTCAAGCACCTAGAGTCAAATCCTCTAAACTAGTATCATGTGTTCAATCTCGGTCTCCATACCACTCTGTTATCACTCACCAAATCCTTATTCTAATAAGCAAATTAATCTGAACACTAAATCTAAGTACAGAGTATCATCCAAGTTACATGATCCGTCAAGGTAAATAAAACTGACAAATTAACTTAAACACGAAAAAGACGGTAAAACTCTAAGTATGAATTATTAACTAGAGATGCATAACCTGTCAAATATCTACTTGTTTCAAAAATTAATCTCCTAAAAATAGTAAGTCAATAGGTATGCAAATAGTCCTAGTTAAGAGATCTGTCGTTGACCATACGAGATTCTAGACTAGGTTCATCTCCCTTAGGAACTAGAAAAATTACCTACTCATGCTAAAATTCCTAACACAATAATTAGTGAAATAATTAAGAAATGTTACAAATTAATCTAATTAAATACAAGTACTAATTAATTAAAATTGAGAGAATAATTAAAGTTTAAAATTAAATCAAAATAAAAAATTAAAAATTAAAAACTTATTGTGCACTGACCTGCACTCGTGGGCCCACATGCCAGCCACCTTCTGCTTCCTCGTGCACGATGTACAGAGAATGAGACAGGAACCACCTAACTCAGCCCACACATCCCAGCCCTTCGTGTACTCCATGTGGACCCCAAAGACAAAACCATGGCGCTTTTGTTGCGCCACAATCGAGGCAAGGATGAGAAAATTGCATGCGCTTGTTGAACGAGGCACGAGAATCTCTGTGGAGAATGAAGAAAGGAAAGCGACCGTGTGCCAATGATTGTTAACTTAATGGAGATGCAGTATCAAAAGCAAAAAAACAAAGATGATTGAGATAAATCTGTGCACAAAAATACAGAAGTTAGAAATAGATTGCAAGGTTCTCAATTCTACCGCTATAGCAAGTGGCTATGGTTGTGATCCATAAGGAGGGACAACATTAGAAGCTTTTAGTAAGTTTCTTTCAAGTTACTAAAACTGGTTAAAAGTTCTTCTTTGTTTTTTTAAAAGAAAAGAGAAAAAAGCTATGTTAAGTTGAAAAAAATGGTAGATAGGAGAAGAGTTGATTATGGAAAGAAAAAGAAAGTTAAACAAAAAAATAAAGAGAGTAAAGAAAAGAGACTTGGTGATTGGAAGTGATCTAAACTAATATACTGAAAGAAAGAAAGAAACATAAAAATGTTGGTTTCTGCTTACAGGAATCAATCTGACAACTAATCAAGATCACTGAGATATCAACAATCTAATTGGCCAGGTCGGCAAATATCAGGTGGGAGGTTTTCCGTTCAATAGAACGTTCCTTAATTTAAGAACCACCTTTCAATTTCCTTCCTTGGTTAAACACCAATTAGACTGAATCTAAGTCAGTCTCGATATACTGAATATCAGTATATCCCCTGTATAAAGAATTTAATTCACTTATACAGTATTTGGAGTGAGGTACGCTTAAAGCGAATCTCCTTAAGACAATTATGTCCCCCGCACCGGTGCTAACGGGATAATGGACGCTGGTCTCCCAAGATACAACACTCCTTCACGGTATTTGGATAGCACTACCAAATCACCGTACGATCAAACCGTAGTCAACCAGTACCTTCACAGGATCGTTGAAGCAGCGGGATAAGGACAAATTTCGAATGAATATTTGCCTTTACTTTGGAGTAGCACCCACTGTTGAGGACGAAGGAAGGTTGAAGAATATTCTTCTTCAGAAGTACCAGATTCAGACAACAATTCTATAAAAGAATCTGTTGAATTTTCTGATCCCTCTTTCAGAACGAATTTTGCAGAATCTCCTTTGGAAGTCGCTTTGGAAATCGAGTTACTGATTTCCCACTTCTCGCTGGAAGTTGCTTCAGAATCCCACTTCCCAGCACTTCCTAGTTCAGAACTCAAAGACTTACTGAACTCAGATAGAGAGAGAGAAGAGAATATTCATTTGGTGTTGGTGTGTTTTCAATTGAGAATCCGGAGCGCTATTTATAGCGCTCCAGGAGGGGCCAACGGGTCCGAACCCAACGAAAGGTTGCAACCTTTCGACCCAACAGTCACAACTGTTGGCTGCCCAACTGACGCACCCAACAGTCACAACTGTTGGCAGTCCAACAGTCGCAACTGTTGGCATTCCAACAGACTTGGAGCGGGTCCGTTGGCGGGTCGGTTCGGATTCGGATAGCGGAGCGGGTCCGGTTCGGGTAGCGGAGCGGTATGCTCGCAACCCTTACCCGATTCAAAAAGAACCAGGCCTGGTAGGGAACCCGAACCCGAACCCAGACCCAGGCCCGAACCCGGTCCCGAGCGGCCGGCCGCCGCCGCCGCCGCGGCGGCGCGCGCGCATGTGCGGGCATAGTTCCCTCCCAACGCGCGCGCGAAAACTCCAAGTACCCAAAGGGCACGCCCTTTGTTCTCAATTTTCTCTATTTATACACCACGAACTTCCATCCCACGGCCAATGTGGGACTAAATGCTTTTGGCTTCCTTTAGTCTCATTTTGGCTTTGAATTAGGCAATCTTTAAACTTGAATATCTCATTCATTCGAAGTCGGAATTGAACATGTGAATATACCACGTTCATCCCAATGGAAGGAGAACACACTCCAACCATCATCCAATTGATTCGATCAACGGATCTCGCCATAATTCAACTCAAAGATTCGCATTTATATTCTTCAATTCCAACAAAAAATACTTACTTACTGTAAGTTCACCTAGAGGGGGGGTGAATAGGTGAAGGCTAATCTAATGGTCACTTAATGCCAAATAATGCGGAAGCTAAAAATAATTATGACCTAAACTAAACTATTACACTAAACACCACGTATAACACAAGAGTGTTGCCGAATTCCCCGTGAAGGGCTCTGGACAAACTCCTCTAGATTCCCCTTGAATGGGTTGAGGTGCCGCGTTGGCTCTCTTAGTTGAATACAAGTGTTAGCAAACAATCCCAAGCAAGTATATCAATATAAGCACACAAGTATATCAAACTTATAAATATAAACACTATAATTGAATGCAAGATATAGACAAAGAGATAGAGAGAGAGAGAGAGTGAGCAATCGCAAACACAAAGGGTTTGTTTCGAGGTTCGAGCACACTTGCTCTACATCCCCGCCTTCGACACACGAAGGATTTCCACTATGCAAGATCCCAATGGATCTCTCCCTGGTGCCGCAACACCTACAAACCCTCAGACTCCCTAGTCCCATACACACGCAAGCCCCACAAGCTTGCCGAGGCCGCACCTCAAACACGGAGTTCGCACCCGAACTCAAAACAACGCGGACACACACGTCCGCCTCCTCAAGAAACAAGAAAAGATCTCTTGGTGATCTAAAAACTTTGATCACCAACAAAAGCTCTCACTACAACACTCCTATAAGATGAATAGCAATGGATAGCTCAAGTGTTTGTGTGAGAAAAACTAGGATGAGAAAGGTGGAGGAAAAACTCAAAGAATCACTTTTAACACTCTTGATAAAAAACTCTCCTTTTAATTGGAAGTATTGGCTCTAAATTTTGTGGAGAAAAACTTCTGAAAGGAGTAGGAAAAACTGGCTCTAAAACTTCTCCAAAATCTTGATGAAAACAATGACCAAACCCCCAAATTATAGGCTGTCAAAAACTAGCCGTTGGAGTCTGTCAGACCTGTCGGTCGACCGCCAACGGTCAAGAATCCAACCGTTGGAGCCTCCGGTCGACCTCCCGGTCGACCCAAAAGAACAGAGAGCACTGCTCTCAGTTCCGGTCGACCCGGTCGGCAGACCGGCCGTCTGCCAGGTCAAGGCGTGCACGTCGTGCACGTCGGTCGACCCGAGCCGGTCGACCGACTTCAGAGTTAGTCGACTATCAAGGTAGTAAGTCGACTATCTGAAGCCTGAAAACAGTTTTTCTGGGATTTAAAACTAAGTCTTTTGGTTCACATAAAATCCCATAAAATACATAAAAAATCTACAAAAATAGTTTAACCAATATACTTTGATATACAAACATGCTTGCACAAAATCAAGGCATGTTATAAAAGATTGGACTATTTTTGTAACTTAGAAATATTTGGCTCATGATAAAACTGTTTTTCAAAACAATATTTTTCCAAAACATGTTTTTCCAAATCTTCATCAAATACAAAAACAAGATATACTTTTAAAGCATAGTGTGTATGGATATGATCCACTACACAATCAAGATGAAATATCTATATTTTGACAATAAGCATAAACTTGGTTTTGGTTGAAAGATGTAAACATGAATACCAAAAACCAAATAGTATTTTGTCACAAAGAAAAATCTTTTCTAAACTAAAAAATCTTTTATGAAAATAATTCTATCAAGAGTGTGTGTGTATGTGTACTTGAGCAATCTACCATTATTCTATCCTTTACATTTTTACTAAAACAAAAACAAAATCTTATACCTAGACACAAGTCTTCATCTTCTTGAAGTCTTCACTTGAAGGCTTCTCATCTTCTTGACTTGGTCCAAATGCAATCCAACGAGCTCGACTCCTCTTGAGTACTTGATGTTGTCTTGATGCATAGGCTCGTGAATCAACCGGTGCAAGCTCCAAAACTTGTCTTAAAATTCTTTGTTGAAGCTCCACACCTACTAAGATCTTGATCATAAATCTGTCACTAATTAAGCACAAGATCATTAGTACTATAACTTCATGAGTTAATCATCATCAAAACTAGAGTGATGGGCCTTTGGGCCAACAATCTCCCCCTTTTTGATGATGACAAAACTCATGAAGTTATATATGCATGGATTAAAGTAAAGCTTCAAAGAAGCTCCCCCTTAACTCATGCATACCAAATAAACAATAATATATGACAATGAAGCTCATAAATATGTATGCAAATGTATGGAGATAAAACATATCAAATTCTTTTTCTCCTATTTGCAAAACAAAACATATATGCATAAACATAAATCTTTCTCAAACATGCATATAAACTCAAATACTTATAAACTTAAATACTTCTCCCCCTTTTTGTCACTCATCAACAAAGGGTTTAAAGTAAAATCAAATCAAACAAATTTTTCTCCCCCTTTTTGTCAAAAACAAAGAGATCAAGAAGGGGTAATACAAATCAATCAATAAAGATTTATATGCGATATACATTCATGAAGAGGAAGACGCTAAGTTAACTTCCCTACACATATGCATTACATGAAGAAGGGATGACAAGCCCTAACTCACATAACACATATTATGTAATGCATAAGAGGAGATGTGAAGCTCCCCTACACACGTATATCATATAAAGAAGAGTTGTCAAGCTCCCCAATTTATAATATACTCAACATGAATCTATATATAAGAGAGATGTTAAGCTCTCCTTGCATATAGGAAATACAAATCAAAAATTTTGAATTTTTCTTTATCAAAACAAAATTTTGAACTTTTCTCAAGAAACAAATTTTGAGATAACCATAATTTTTAATTTTGATACCAATAGAAAGTAGCAATTGAAAGTATGTGATATCAAATATTCATTACAAAATCTTCAATTTTTCTTAAGTTAAAACATATTGAGATACTAATTGAAAGTAAGGTTTTAACCCAAGCTTAGCAAAATCATTGTGCTTTAAAAAATGAATCTATCTTAACTCGAGCACAAATAACAAATCATATATATGTATATAAAAGATAATACCAATAGAAATTGATACTACTTGAATTTGAAAGCATACATACATATAATCAAAACATGAATATATACAAAAAGAATAATCATATTGATACCAATTGAAATGATCCAATGATACCAATTGACATAAAGTAATATCAAGTGTATATCTCATAGAAGAATAAATAACTAGTTTAAATTAATTTTTGAAAAACTAGTTAAAGATCCTTCAAAAACATGAAATCATATGTTTTTCATGAATTATACTAAATACATAAAAGTTCAAGCACTCATAGTCCATAAAGCTCAAAATTATCTTGAAAAGTAAAAGATGAGTGTTCAAAGGTTATGTAAATGACATTTTCATGAAAATAGACAATGAAGCTCAATCAAACATGAATCTCATTTTTAGACAAGACATGAAATTTTATTTGCATTAAAAGAAAATCATGAAAAATTTTATTTTTCATCTTAAAGTAAACTTCAAGGTATATGTATGATTTATCCAATCCTAACAATACACATACATATCCCAAATATAAAAGAGTCTATCAAATGTATTTGCATGAAGGCAAGAGACTCACGGGTATACATGTATATTTATTAGATTTGAATTAGAAATACATATACATGAAGTAAAATCATAAAATTTGGCAAAGCATGTATAAATGAGAGAATCATCAAAACTAGTCTATACATGTGCATATAGTGGGTACAAATGAGCATGAAGTGTAAATATATATAAATCAAATGTAACTCACTATTAGTACATGTATAATACAAGTTTTGATATAAACTACATCTAAGCATGTTTTTATCACATGAAGCACATTAAATCATAAAACATGAACATGCTATGAATATTATGAATGAACAAGCATGATCATAAAAATAGGAGTTTAGAGATTGTTACCAACTCCAAAGCTCCAAGCTTGGTGGTCTTTCCCACCAAAACCTCCTTGATAGCGGTGCTCCAAATATGTGTCCTTTTAGTTCAAGTGCACCCACCATCAAGGCACCAAATCTCTCACGTCTTGAGAGATCCCTCACCTACATCAAAAACATGGGGTGGAGGTTTTGGTACCCATATTTTCTTGGGTCCTTTGAGGTTAGTCTTGTTGTAAGGCACCCAAGCATTTTTATTTTTAGCAAAATTAAAATAATGCAACTTGTCATAACAAAATTTTGCTAAATGGCCTTTGCGGCCACAATGTGTACATACGTACACCTTAGTATGCTTATGTGTAGGAGTGTGATCATGACATGCAACATAAGCATATGCATGATGGGTATGATGTGCATGAACATGTGGAGTTTGTTTCTTTGAAAACATTGACTCCAATCTAGTATGGTTGAATGCACAAGAGTTCAAAGTTGAACTCAATTATTCATTTTATTTTTCAAATCTTTAATCTCATTAGTGGTGGCATGTAAAGCATGATGAGATAAAGAATCATTTTTCTTTTTCCTTTTCGAAACAAAATCTTTTTCTTTTTCACAAAATTTTCTTTTTAAAGAATGTTTTTTCTTGAAAAACAACTTCCTTTTGTTTTTCCACCAAATCAATTTTATCCTTCAAAATAGTGTTCCCTTCACACAAATCATTTAATTAAACATAAGGGAAACATTTTCATTTTTCAAAACATTATTTTCTTTTTCTAAGCATGCAATTTTAGTTTTAAAAGAATCGTTCTCTTTTAGCATGCAATCAAAATTCCTTTTAATTTCTTATTATCTTTTTCTAAGCATGCAATGTTATCTCTAAAAGAATCATGTTCTTTATGCATGCAAGCAATGTTCTTTTTCAAATTTTATTTTTCTTTTTAAGCATGTCATATTTTTCAAGCACAAGTTGACAAAAGGTAGTAAGCTCATCATATGACATGTCTTCATCATTGGATTCGGAGTTTACCTCAAGGGGGTTATCCCCTTGGACCATAAAGCACTTGTTGGAGGTGTTGCTTCCAACATCCGAATCGCTCCCGCATAATATAGATCCTTTTCGCCAAGGGAGGTGATGATGTTCCAAACTACAAAAGCCGATTCAACATTAGAAACCCTAGATAAATAATCATCATTTAGGGTTGACTTTAAAGCATGAAGGGCTTTTACATTAGCCTCAATATTCTTACCATATAAACAATAATCATTATTAGTGATGGCAAGATAAACATGATAACCTAGGGCTTTGAGGTACAAAGACATCTTAACCTTCCAAATTTGGATGTTAAGAATGTCATAGGTGGGTGGTGACATGAAGTCCATGGTGTGTGTACAAAATATTGTGATTAGCCTAAAAAGAGGATCTTTAACTCTAGGTTGTTAGACCCAAATCAAGAGCACTAGCTCTGATACCAATTGTAAGTTCACCTAGAGGGGGGTGAATAGGTGATGGCTAATCTAATGGTCACTTAATGCCAAATAATGCGGAAGCTAAAAACAATTATGACCTAAACTAAACTATTACACTAAACACCACGTTTAACACAAGAGTGTTGCCGAATTCCCCGTGAAGGGCTCTGGACAAACTCCTCTAGATTCCCCTTGAATGGGTTAAGGTGCCGCGTTGGCTCTCTTGGTTGAATACAAGTGTTAGCAAACAATCCCAAGCAAGTATATCAATATAAGCACACAAGTATATCAAGCATATAAATATAAACACTATAATTGAATGCAAGGTATAGACAAAGAGATAGAGAGAGAGAGAGTAAGCAATCGCAAACACAAAGGGTTTGTTTCGAGGTTCGAGCACACTTGCTCTACATCCCCGCCTTCGACACACGAAGGATTTCCACTATGCAAGATCCCAATGGATCTCTCCCCGGTGCGGCAACACCTACAAACCCTCGGACTCCCTAGTCCCGTACACACGCAAGCCCCACAAGCTTGCCGAGGCCGCACCTCAAACACGGAGTTCGCACCCGAACTCAAAACAACGCGGACACACACGTCCGCCTCCTCAAGAAACAAGAAAAGATCTCTTGGTGATCTAAACACTTTGATCACCAACAAAAGCTCTCACTACAATACTCCTATAAGATGAATAGCAATGGATAGCTCAAGTGTTTGTGTGAGAAAAACTAGGATGAGAAAGGTGGAGGAAAAACTCAAAGAATCACTTTTAACACTCTTGATAAAAAATCTCCTTTTAATTGGAAGTATTGGCTCTAAATTTTGTGGAGAAAAACTTCTGAAAGGAGTAGGAAAACTGGCTCTAAAACTTCTCCAAAATCTTGGTGAAAACAATGACCAAACCCTCAAATTTATAAGCTGTCAAAAACTAGCCGTTGGGGTCTGTCAGACCTGTCGGTCGACCGCCCGGTCGACCGCCAACGGTCAAGAATCCGACTGTTGGAGCCTCCGGTCGACCGCCCGGTCGACCCAAAAGAACAGAGAGCACTGCTCTCAGTTCCGGTCGACCCGGTCGGCAGACCGGTCGTCTGCCAGGTCAAGGCGTGCACGTCGTGCACGTCGGTCGACCCGAGCCGGTCGACCGATGATCAAGTCAAAACAAGGTACAAGAAGTCTTTGCACAAGAACTAGGTGTAAAAGAGATGGTTCAATGTTTAGAGTTCACCTTTGGATCTTGTTTACTTCAAATATGTAATTGATATACCTTGTTCCAATCTTCCGCTATAGCATAAAGCTATACCGAGTCGAACCACAAGGAGAGCTAGCGTAGAAGCGTTACGATACACGTGAGAAAAAGAAAACGAGAATTCTTCTCTTGCTTAAAAGAATGAATAAAACACAAAGAAAGGAATGAAAGGATGTATGGATATGTTCATTGTGGTAAGTGAAAACAAATCAAGAAGAGGTTTGTTGTATTCACACTAAAAGAAAAGAAAACTCTAGAAAAGATTGATTGAAATAAAACCATGACTAGCTAACCTTAACTACCTTGCTAAAGACTTACTAAACTCCGTGATAGTGATGCGTGCCTCATGTTGATTCATCGGCATGAATACGTCTTGCTTGTGGTCTAATTACTTTCTCACTTGGATGATGGGGATTCATTCTTGGACTTGTCTTGTAGCCTCCATAGATGGTCATAGGCCTACAAATAGACTTTCACTAATGGAATCAAAAGAGTTACACTCAAGTGATGCAAATGAAGAACATACAACATTCACTAATGGAAGTAGTGAAGTTATACATCAAATAGCATATTGGTGCTTCCATCTCCATGTTCCATCAAGGCACTAGTTCGAAGACTAGGCTCCAAGTGAGGCACACATGAATCATATGGAGAATTACAACAAGATCTTGCCAAGAAATGAAAAGAAACCCATCGGAGAAGAGAAAACCATACAAATTGCAAGATGAAGTAAAGCAATCACCCATGAGTTAGAAGTTAGCAAGGTAGTAGTTAGCTAGTTCATGGAGAAAGAATTAGCTACACACCATTACAAAAGAAAAGCTAAACATGAATAAATTGCTAGAAAGTAAACAAAGCAAGTAAGGAAAGAAAACAAACTAGAATCAAGCTCAAGTAGAGTAGATGAGAATGGATCAATCCTTGTATAGCTCCAAGTTGTCACTCCTTGTTGATACAAGCTCTCTCTCTCATACAACTCTCTCTTGCAATGAAATCTAGGGAGAAGAAGATCATAGAGAGCTAAAAACCCTAAACAAAAACTATCAAAATACAAAACTATGAACTAAACTCTCTCTCTTCTCTGATCCCCAGCTCGCAGGTGAAGGTCCAGTATTTATAGCAGAAATGAGAAGCTTCGAGATCAAAGTTTGTTGCCACAAAATCCGGGGCTCAACGGCCCTGGGATTGCCGCGCCCTGCCGCGGGATTGCCGCCAGATCTGGGCCGTTGGCTCGGATCTTTCTGGTGAGATCTGGTAGTTAAGTTGTTGGCCACGTGGACTGGTTGGATTCTCCACTTAGCGCGCGGATCTCTCTAGATCTGGATTTGAATTTGGCTTTATCTTTAATCTTTTAATTAATCACCTTAATTATTGCTAATTAAGGTAATTAATTGGCTAACTCTCCTTTAAGTATGTACCTGCAAATATGTAGAGAAGAGGAGTAAAAATCACATATTTATTTGTAATATGCATGGGAGTTATGATGTAAAATATGCAATATTGGATACTAATCACACCCCCACACTTATTCTTTTGCTCGTCCCGAGCAAAACAAAGAAAAGAAAAGAAAATCTAAGCTACAAATTTTTATTGCACCACTTTCGCAGGTGACGCGATTGCACTGAGCGTGTGCAACAAGCCGTTAAACCTCTAGGTTACCCTAGAGGAGGAGTGTTGTCTCCTGAGGGTTTTCAGCGGATTACACCCACAAAATCCATAAAGAAAGAAGACAAATGTTAGTATTTTGAAAACGCATTTTGAATAAGAGACATGTTTACGAACTATTTTTGCAAAAATATAAGTGATCCTAGGTCATAAGTCCACCTATAATTATTCTTCCTTAAACTTAGTATTCATGCAAGATCTTGTTTTTAATTAAGGTAAGAATTCAAATTGGATTGAATATTTTATCTTTCATAAAACCTAGATAATATGCACACCGTGCACAGTGGAGATTTCTGGGATTTCAACTCCAACCATAAAGCCATTTATTTATTTATATATATATATATTTTTTTCTTTTTCTTCCCTTAGTTTTATTAGGCTTTCTAATTCACCCATGTAGCGAGCCTATAACCGATGACTCCCAAACCAGATGGTCTTAGGGCACCAGATGAGGAAACATCCCTCGGGTTTAAGGACTCGAGTGAAAAAGGCCACAAAATTAAGAGGGATTATTCTTAATCACCGTTAGGCGTGAATAATCATGCTTCTTGAGGCACAATTACCCAGCTTAATAAGTGAGATCACTGTTAGGCGTGAGTCATCATGCTTCTTGAGGCACAATTTCCCAGCTTAATAAGTGATCTTTTATTTATATATATTTTTTTTTCTTTTTTTTTTCTTATTTATTTATATGGCATTTTTGGTTTTTTTTGTTTCCATCCCATGAAATGTGTAAGTGTAAAGTGCATATTTATCTAAGGCAAAAAATTCAAGATAAAAATATCTCACCAATTTTACTTACTTAGCCTATAATTTTCAAACAAGATCTATTACTTCAACTAGGTTTAAGATGTCATAATTAAGGCTTTCTTAATCTCTAAGATACATCTTAATTTTCTTAAAAATAGAACAAAACATTATCTCTTATTTCAAAAAGTTTTTTTTTTTTATTATTATTATTTTTTTTTAATTTTTATTATTATTATTATTATTTATTAAAGAAAATCTAAAAACTCTAAAAGAAGTGTAAAAGAAAGAAATTCTAAAAACTCTAAGTTAGTAAACCCTCCCCCACACTTATTTCATGCATTGTCCTCAATGCATTATGATATATGTATGCATGAAAACAAAATGGAAGGGGAAGAAATTATTTACAAGGAATATACAAGTGTAACTCTCACCTGGGCTTTTGGTCGCTTCCCTCTGGCCCGTTTCCCATCGTTCCAATGTGTTCTCTTTCTTGAGCTCCATTGGGAAACGGTCTGAATTATTCTAACCCTAGGTGTTTCCAGTTTCAATTGATTGTTATTATCATTCACACTCATTCCACCACATCGTTCACAAACAAAGTCCTTATCACCACTCTCACTCAGAATCTCATCACTTCCAATTTTAAGAAATTTTAACTCTTCTCCATATAATTCTTCAAAACTCAAATCAACATCCGGAAGTGGACAATCAGCTAATTTACCCCGAGTTGACTCATCTAAACACATGATCTCATCAGCAAACAAGTCTTCAAAAGATATATCAATTGGAGGTTCTTGAAGAGAATCACAGAATTGTGACTCATCTTTGAATCCTCACAATTGTCCTCAATAAAGCTAACCTCAAATGTTTGATTTTTTGTTTTGTGGCTGTGTGTGGAAGACATTGAGTTCATGTGTCATGTTACCAAAGGTCAACCTCATTGATCCATTCCGGCAATTAATGGTTGCATTTGCAGTAGCCAGGAATGGTCGACCCAGAATGACAGGAATTTGTGCCCTTTGATTAGAATTTGACACTGGTTTTGTTTCAAGGACAACAAAGTCAACAGGATAAAAGAATTCTCCAACTTTGACAAGGATATCTTGAATTACCCCCTTGGGTTTAGTAACAGAGCGGTCAGCCAATTGGATGGTCATTTGGGTCGGGAGGAGATCACCTAACCCCAATTGTTGGTACACAGAGAAAGGTAGGAGATTAATGCTGGCCCCCAAATCAAGAAGTGCCCTATTTATTGTAGTCTGTCCTATGATGCATGACATGGTGGGGCTCCCTGGGTCTTTGTACTTAACAGGAATTGGACCAGTGAGCAACTCATTAATGGATGATGCAAGGAAGACTTTTTTAGGGACTTGGGTCTTCCTCTTCTTGGTGCACATTTCCGTCAAAAATTTGGCATATGATGGCACTTGTTGAATGGCATCAAGAAGAGGGACATTGATTTGGACCTTATTGAATGTTTCTTTTATTTTCTCCATGTGAGCATTTGACTTGTTATTTAGAAGCCTATTTGGATATGGTACTCTAGGCTTATAAGGTTGCTCATCTACCTTTTCTTTACCCTTGGCTTGAGATGTGGATGGCTCTGCACTAGAGGATGGTTTGTCAAAAGTTGGTTGTATTGGGACATGAGGTGTTGGCTTTGGTACTGGATGAGATTGTGAACTAGAAACCTTATTGTCAATTTGTTTACCAGATCTCAGGGTATGAATGGCATGACAGTGACTGGGTCCTGACTCTTCAACTTGGGGATTTAGCAATGGCTGATTTGGGAACAAATTTCTTTGATTCTCAGCCAATTGCCCAATTTGGACCTTCATTTCATTCAACTCCTGCTGCTGGTTTTTTGTTAAGGTTTCTATCATTTGTTTTAACTCAGATATTTTGGAATTATT
The DNA here is from genome assembly GCA_038442645.1 of Agave tequilana. NCBI lineage: Eukaryota > Viridiplantae > Streptophyta > Magnoliopsida > Asparagales > Asparagaceae > Agave > Agave tequilana. The sequence continues at coordinate 270,289 of JAVJIF010032728.1, forward strand.
TTGGGGTGGATGTTGAGGATATGGAGATTGGAACTGTGATTGGTAGAATGGTGGAGGATTCTGATAAGACTGATATGACTGTGGTGGACTTTGAGATGGATGAACATATAGTGAATTCTGATCAAAACTGGATGGGTGAAACTGAGCATTGTACAGATGTGGAAGTGGTGGCATATGATGCTCAGGACCAGACTGACTCCATGGAAAATTTGGATGGTTCTGCCATCCTGAATTGTAAGTGTTGGAGTATGGATTATTATTGGGTCTGGTCAATACAGCATTCATGTTCTCCTGATATGAGTGGAGCTGAGATAATGGACACTCCTCCAAGACATGGCTAAGGTCATGACAGTTGGTGCAACCTGGTCTAATCAAAGGCAATGGGTTGACCTGGTTGACCACAGAATTCCCTTTTGACTCAAGCAGTTCTATCCTCTTCATTAATTGTGTGATCTTGGTTTCTGCAGTTAGAGAGGATTCTTTGGAGTGTGTACCAGTTCTGGAAGTGGTGGAAGTGGATTTGTCAGGACAAGACTCCCATTGAATGGTTTTTTCAGCTAGGGTTTCAAAGAGATCCCACCCCTGATGTTCATCTTTTTCAAAATTCCCCCTGGCACATGGATTCTAAAAGTGTTTTCGTTTGGTAATCTAATCCATCATAGATAATCTGGCATAGACGCCATTTCTCTATGCCGTGATGGGGACACAGGGCAAGAAGGTCTTTGAAACGCTCAAGATACTTCCAGAAAGGTTCATTTGTTTCCTGCTTGAATTGCATTATGTTTTTTCTCATGAGGGCTGTTTTGTGGATAGGATAGAATTTCTTAAGAAAGACTTTAACAAAATCCTCCCATAAAGATATGGAACTGACTGGAAGATTATAAAGCCATTTCTTAGCTAAATCCTTAAGTGCAAACGGTATGAACCGTAACCTAACAGCATCCTCAGACAGTTGGGAAATTCTCATCATTTGGCATACCTCTTCAAACTCACGAATAAAGAGGTACGCATCCTCAGACTCTAAACCATGGAAGTGGGGAAGTGTACTAATGAATTGTGGTTTCAGCTCGAAGTGATTTCCATTTGGCTCGGGGAGAAGAATGCATGAAGGAATGGAGGTGCGAATCGGATAAAATCGATCCTGAAGTGAGACGTTGTTGGTCATGATGTGAAGTGGATGTGTAAGTGCAAGTGTAGAATTAGGATCACAAAACCACTATCGTATATACAATCACAAACAACGTGCACCGATCACACCAGCGAAAAAGAAAAATAACAAACAACAAAAGAAAAAATCAATCCAAGCTTGTCTAGAGTTTCTGGTCCTAGATGACTCCTAAATAGACTGTCCACAGGAGGTTTGGTGTAGAATCTGACTATAAGCAAATTAGCCAGGGAAGGGTAAGGTTGGTGGGAGGTTTCCGTCCGGAGACGTTCCTTAATTAAGTAACCAGCAACCTTCGGGCTTTCGGCCCTCAACCCCTTTCCTAGACACTGATTTTACAGAAGTCAATTTCCAACACTTTTCCCCCTTAGGATAATCTCCTAAGTGAGTCCGGATGTCCCTAGGGCCAACGTCTATCAAATTTTATTTACAAGCTTGGGATTGTGAGTGCTTGGATAGTGGTTTGCGGGCTAAGGAAAGGGTAATGACCTCCCCCACCTTATCTTATTTACAGGTATTGCCCTTAAAATTGAATTGTGCAAGTGTACGATATAGAAACAAACAAGGTTCACTCCAAGTAAGATAAATCAAACAAAGAGTGAGTCCTAGTCTATATGCAATGAATTACGTACCTTGTCCCCCGCACTCTTCAACAGTAAATGTAAAGTAATTGAAAGACACGTGCCTATAATGCAAGATGTCTAACAATTTTTATCAATTAACACCAAATTTTTTACTGTTGATTAGTAAATATCAGGTGAAGAATACAAGATTTCAGATATATCAGCAGAAGTAATTTGCAAAGCAGCAATCCCTATAGAAAAATTGTTAGAAGTGAACTCCTCTTTGCCGCGTTCCCACGGCAAAATGCCGCGGCTACGCGGCAATTTGGAGGGATCCTGGGCTCTGCTTTCTTGAGCAGAGGCCCAGGTCCACTTATATGATTCTGCACTGCAAGATTTTCTGTATCTTCAACCTGTACCTGCAACAGAGAAGAAGTATCGTTTAGTTTCTCACTTTTAAAAATACCGTTGCTCTCCCCGGCAACGGCGCCAAAAATTTGATCAAGTCAAAACAAGGTACAAGAAGTCTTTGCACAAGAACTAGGTGTAAAAGAGATGGTTCAATGTTTAGAGTTCACCTTTGGATCTTGTTTACTTCAAATATGTAATTGATATACCTTGTTCCAATCTTCCGCTATAGCATAAAGCTATACCGAGTCGAACCACAAGGAGAGCTAGCGTAGAAGCGTTACGATACACGTGAGAAAAAGAAAACGAGAATTCTTCTCTTGCTTAAAAGAATGAATAAAACACAAAGAAAGGAATGAAAGGATGTATGGATATGTTCATTGTGGTAAGTGAAAACAAATCAAGAAGAGGTTTGTTGTATTCACACTAAAAGAAAAGAAAACTCTAGAAAAGATTGATTGAAATAAAACCATGACTAGCTAACCTTAACTACCTTGCTAAAGACTTACTAAACTCCGTGATAGTGATGCGTGCCTCATGTTGATTCATCGGCATGAATACGTCTTGCTTGTGGTCTAATTACTTTCTCACTTGGATGATGGGGATTCATTCTTGGACTTGTCTTGTAGCCTCCATAGATGGTCATAGGCCTACAAATAGACTTTCACTAATGGAATCAAAAGAGTTACACTCAAGTGATGCAAATGAAGAACATACAACATTCACTAATGGAAGTAGTGAAGTTATACATCAAATAGCATATTGGTGCTTCCATCTCCATGTTCCATCAAGGCACTAGTTCGAAGACTAGGCTCCAAGTGAGGCACACATGAATCATATGGAGAATTACAACAAGATCTTGCCAAGAAATGAAAAGAAACCCATCGGAGAAGAGAAAACCATACAAATTGCAAGATGAAGTAAAGCAATCACCCATGAGTTAGAAGTTAGCAAGGTAGTAGTTAGCTAGTTCATGGAGAAAGAATTAGCTACACACCATTACAAAAGAAAAGCTAAACATGAATAAATTGCTAGAAAGTAAACAAAGCAAGTAAGGAAAGAAAACAAACTAGAATCAAGCTCAAGTAGAGTAGATGAGAATGGATCAATCCTTGTATAGCTCCAAGTTGTCACTCCTTGTTGATACAAGCTCTCTCTCTCATACAACTCTCTCTTGCAATGAAATCTAGGGAGAAGAAGATCATAGAGAGCTAAAAACCCTAAACAAAAACTATCAAAATACAAAACTATGAACTAAACTCTCTCTCTTCTCTGATCCCCAGCTCGCAGGTGAAGGTCCAGTATTTATAGCAGAAATGAGAAGCTTCGAGATCAAAGTTTGTTGCCACAAAATCCGGGGCTCAACGGCCCTGGGATTGCCGCGCCCTGCCGCGGGATTGCCGCCAGATCTGGGCCGTTGGCTCGGATCTTTCTGGTGAGATCTGGTAGTTAAGTTGTTGGCCACGTGGACTGGTTGGATTCTCCACTTAGCGCGCGGATCTCTCTAGATCTGGATTTGAATTTGGCTTTATCTTTAATCTTTTAATTAATCACCTTAATTATTGCTAATTAAGGTAATTAATTGGCTAACTCTCCTTTAAGTATGTACCTGCAAATATGTAGAGAAGAGGAGTAAAAATCACATATTTATTTGTAATATGCATGGGAGTTATGATGTAAAATATGCAATATTGGATACTAATCAACCGACTTCAGAGTTAGTCGACTATCAAGGTAGTAAGTCGACTATCTGAAGCCTGAAAACAGTTTTTCTGGGATTTAAAACTAAGTCTTTTGGTTCACATAAAATCCCATAAAATACATAAAAATCTACAAAAATAGTTTAACCAATATACTTTGATATACAAACATGCTTGCACAAAATCAAGGCATGTTATAAAAGATTGGACTATTTTTGTAACTTGGAAATATTTGGCTCATGATAAAAACTGTTTTTCAAAACAATATTTTTCCAAAACATGTTTTTCCAAATCTTCATCAAATACAAAAACAAGATATACTTTTAAAGCATAGTGTGTATGGATATGATCAAATACACAATCAAGATGAAATATCTATGTTTTGACAATAAGCATAAACTTGGTTTTGGTTGAAAGATGTAAACATGAATACCAAAAACCAAATAGTATTTTGTCACAAAGAAAAATCTTTTCTAAACTAAAAAATCTTTTATGAAAACAATTCTATCAAGAGTGTGTGTGTATGTGTACTTGAGCAATCCACCATTATTCTATCCTTTACATTTTTAACTAAAATAAAAACAAAATCTTATACCTAGACACAAGTCTTCATCTTCTTGAAGTCTTCACTTGAAGGCTTCCCATCTTCTTGACTTGGTCCAAATGCAATCCAACGAGCTCGACTCCTCTTGAGTACTTGATGTTGTCTTGATGCATAGGCTCGTGAATCAACCGGTGCAAGCTCCAAAACTTGTCTTAATATCCTTTGTTGAAGCTCCACACCTACTAAGATCTTGATCATAAATCTGTCACTAATTAAGCACAAGATCATTAGTACTATAACTTCATGAGTTAATCATCATCAAAACTAGAGTGATGGGCCTTTGGGCCAACAATTACCTCTTTTGGTTGATGACTTACCTTGGATCGTCAGCACGTTTACCTTGATTCGAAGGCGACCATCTGATGGGGAGATTCTGTCTCCTCGTTTTAAAATACCGCAAGCGCACGGCCGTTCGATGTAGCACTTGAGGGTCGGTCCACAGGGATGGTGCTTCTTTTGGTTATGACACTTCTACACGAATGGATCAAAAGATTTATGAATTTTGTGAGCTATGTGAATTAATTATAATAAAAGAAAAGTCAAGCACCTAGGATCGAATCCCCTAAACTAGCCTCAAGCGGACAATTTGATCTCCATATCAGTTTGTATTACACACCAAATCCTTATGTCTAAGAGGCACATTAATTCTTGACACTAGATTTAAGCACAAGCTATTATCCTGTTACATAATCCATCAAAGATGAATTAACTAAATTAAACAGATAACATGAGTGCAACAGACCCTAAGCATGGACCATTAACCCCCGATACATAGCCTGTCAAATATCCAGTCATTCTAGAAATTAATTCCTAAAAGTTATAGATCAATTGGTGTGCATACGTCATAAATAGGAGAACGACTCAGTCCACAAGAGTTAAGTCTAGGTTCATCTCCCCTAAATACCCGTTGAAAATTTAGCTACTCATGTTATAAATTAATAATAAAGTAAACTAATTGAATCAGCTTAAAGTTATCTACTTTAATTAAATAATTAATTGAAACCCTAACTAGTTAAACTACTGAAATTAACTAAAAATAAATATAAAAAAAATCAAAACTTATACCTTGCAGTGAGATGCTGCCCTTGCAGCCGGCCAAGATTCCTGCACCTTTTTAACAGGGGATGCGGGCCCGGTCTTCTTCAAAGTGGCCGCCCAAGGGAGGCCCTGTGCTCCAATCACAAGGCACGGTTGCCCTGCTGCTGTGGTCAAGGCGCCAAAGGAGTCTTGCTCCAATCACAAAGTGCCCAGCAAAAGAAATTTCTCCAATCAAAAGCAACCAGCACAAAAGAAATCTCTCCAATCAAAAGCAACCAGCACAAAAGAAATCTCTCCAATCAAAAGCCAAACCAACTTGCAGAGAACAATAAAACTTGCGGCCGAAAAAAAAATATCAATCACTTCTTGTTTTCCAGAAAAATCAAAACCTAAAAAAATAAAACCCTAACTCATCCGCTGCCCCACAAACTGCAGTCCTCCTCTTCCTTATATAATAAGGAATATTTACAAAACAGCCCCTTAACAATTACATATTACAAATTAATTCAGTTTTGACTCAGGCTGAATTTTTAAATGATGAATACAGGCCATCAAATGGAGGAATCAGAGAAAGCTATCAACACGGAAGTTGTAGATCTTCGAATTATCTTTCCATAGCATCTTGAATGATTTCTTTTGGAGTCCTGTAGCGAAAGTTATCGCCGAAATACCGCAACATATCTGAAAAGCAACCCTCAATCTTTGACAAATTGCGTGAGTTTATTGCTGAATGTAACCAGATTCCTCTTTCTCTGTCTTTTACCTGTTACCTGCACAAATTCAACCAACTATACCCGAGTAGCATTATTTATATACAAATAATAGATAATTAGGAGTATAAAAATAGTATAAAATCATGCTGATCAAATACCCCCACACCTATCTTTTGCTAGTTCTCGAGCAAAACTGATAAAAAGAAAAAGAAAAACTAAACTACCCTAACTCACTTTCGTAGGAATCACGGTTGCACTTAGCATGTGCAACAAGCCGTTAAACCCCTAGGTTACCCTAGAGGACGAGTTTTGTCTCGTGAGGGTTTTCAGTGGATTACACCCACAAAATCCAAGAAAGTTGAAGATTAAAAAATAAATAAAAGTAAAATAAGGATAACCGAAAATCAAGAAAAGAAAAACAATTTTTTTTTTTTTTTTTTGTGTAACTAGTTAGTAAGATCATCAGTTTCCAAGAGTTTCATTTTCAAGTAAAACCTCAATTCAAGAAATTATATTGGCTATAAAATAAAGTTTCAAATCCAAACTTTACACCACCTGTCCTAAGTTTCAGATCCTATGTACCCCGTGATCGTGATGTAGTTCTTAAGCTTGGGAATATTAATTACAACTTTTATATTTTTTTTTCTTTTTTTTTTTTTCTATCTTTCGCGTAGATACCGAGGCTTCCTGAGGCCAAGGTATCTAGCTAATTGATAATCAACATTATTATTATTTTTTTTTTAGTTTTTTTTTTTTTTAACTATCTTTCGCGTAGATACCGAGGCTTCCTGAGGCCAAGGTATCTAGCTAATTGATAATCAAAATTATTATATTTTTATAGTGTCTTGTCTTCTTAGGCTTTCTCAGCTACCCATATAGCGAGCTTTGGGTCAATGCTCCCAAACCAGATGGTCTTAGGGCAATAAGTGTAAAGACACTCCTACGAACTTAATTACTCAAGCAACTGAGGCCATAAGACAAGACTTATTAATACTTATTTTATTATATAATAATAATATTTTTTTTTTTTTTTTTTGGTTGCAATCAATATCCCAAGCCTATGAACTAATAGTGTAAGTGCTGTTGGGTACATAATCACTTAGACTAAGTTTAGATGGTATGTCTGTTTTAGATTCTCATCTTTATTTTAAGATTTTATAATTCTTTCATCTTGATCTTACCCTTAAAATCCACTCATGGATACTAAATCACTCACATACTAGCTACTCATTTTCAGAGAATTTTCAAATTTTTCACAAATTTTTTTTTCTTTTTTAAGACTCTAAAGTGAAAAGGGAAATAAAGTGAAAACCCTAAAACTAAAACAAAACCAAAAAGACTCCTAAACAAAAGAAATATAAATCTCCCCCCCACACATCAAATATTTCGACCGTTAATATTGGGTGTAACGGCATCATGTTTCTCCTTGTGATCTTTCCCACATGTTGACAACGAGTGCAACATTTGCAGAACTCGTGAGCGTCTTTAAAAAGGGTGGGCCAATAGAAACCACACTGCAGGACCTTTTCTGCAGTCTTCTTCGCTCCGAAATGCCCCCCACAAGCTTGGTCATGACAGAATGACAAGATGCTTTTGTGTTCTTCTTCGGGGACACACCTCCTAAATATCTGATCAGGACAGTACTTCCACAGATATGGATCATCCCAATAGAAGTATTTCAATTGAGAGTGAAATTTATATTTGTATTGTCTTGACCATTCTTCAGGTGTTTTTCTGGTCACAAGGAAGTTGACAATATCAGCGAACCATGGCTCTCTTATCATGGCAAACAGTTGCTCATCAGGAAAGTGCTCGTTTATGGGTACATTAGAGGATGGAGCATTTGGTAGACGGGACATGTGATCAGCCACCAGATTATCAGTCCCCTTTTTGTCTTTAATTTGCAGATCAAATTCCTGAAGTAGCAGAACCCACCTTATCAGTCGTGCCTTCGCGTCTTTCTTTGTCAGCAAGTATTTTAGAGCAGCGTGATCAGTGTAAACAGTGATTTCTGAGCCAATCAAGTAAGACCTAAACTTTTCAAGCGCAAAAACCACAGCTAGGAATTCTTTCTCAGTTGTAGAGTAGTTGAGTTGCGCATCGTTCAGTGTCCTACTAGCGTAATAGATCACATGAGGCTGCTTGTTAATCCGCTGCCCGAGGACTGCACCAATCGCGTAATCAGACGCGTCACACATTAGCTCAAAGGGTTGGCTCCAATCTGGTGCATGAATTATAGGGGCTGAAATTAGCTCCTTCTTTAAGATCTCAAATGCCTCAAGGCATTCTGGGGAAAAGCAAATGGAACGTCCTTGGCGAGTAGGCTGGTTAATGGGCGAGCAATCTTGCTGAAGTTTTGTATAAATCGTCGATAAAAACCAGCATGTCCCAGGAATGATCTGATATCCTTAACTGATTTAGGAGGTGGGAGATGAGCTATCAGATCCACTTTCGCTTTGTCCACCTCTATCCCTTTCTTTGAGATTACATGACCCAGAACAATGCCTTGTTGGACCATAAAATGACACTTCTCCCAATTCAGTGTCAAATTCTTTTCTTTGCATCGAGCAAGAACTAGGTTGAGATGGTGAAGGCATTCTGAGAAGGAATCTCCAAAGATTGAAAAATCATCCATAAATACCTCGAGGAATCTTTCCACCATGTCGGAAAAGATGCTGAGCATACATCGTTGGAATGTTGCAGGTGCATTGCATAACCCAAAGGGCATGCGTCTGTATGCAAATGTTCCAAATGGACATGTGAATGTAGTCTTCTCCTGATCCTCAGGAGCTATTGGGATCTAATTATAACCGGAGTACCCATCGAGAAAGCAATAATATTCATGTCCGGCTAGACGTTCCAACATCTGGTCAATGAACGGCAAAGGAAAATGATCCTTTCTTGTCTCTGCATTGAGCTTTCTGTAATCAATACACACTCGCCATCCTGTCTGAATCCGAGTAGGTATAAGCTCATCATCATCGTTCTTAACCACAGTGATTCCTGACTTCTTTGGCACCACTTGCACAGGACTCACCCACGAGCTGTCAGAGATTGGATAAATGATTCCATTATCGAGGCATTTCAAAATATCTTTTCTTACTGCCTCCTTCATTACAGGATTCATTCTGCGTTGGGGGTCTCTTCTTGGTTTGGCATCTTCAATTAGGTGGATCCGATGCTGAACAATAGTTGGACTGATCCCTTTTATATTAGCCATAGTCCACCCTATAACTTCCTTGTTCTCCTTCAATACAGACAGGAGTGATTCCTCTTGATTCTTACTCAGATTGGAAGCTATTACGACCGGAAGCTTTTCATCCTCACCCAAATAGGCATATTTTAATGTGTCAGGAAGAGGTTTTAGCTCTAAATTAGGTGGCTCCTCCACCGATGGTCGAAGTGGTGCTCGAATTCCCTCATCGAGTGATTCATAAAGAGGCTCCCAGTGCGTTGCACACACTTGATCAGCTAGTACGAACGCTTCATCATCTTCAAAATGTTCCATTTCGTCCGGCTCTGACTCTTGGTCAAGATGCTCGATGTCTGATCCTTCATCTTCAAAATGTTCACTTGATATTCCTTGGATCATGTTGACATCAAAAGGTTGATCAGAGTGATCGCATGGTTGCTTTCCAAGATTAAAAATATTGAGATCAATAGTCATGTTCCCAAAGGTGAGTTTCATTAACCCACTGCGACAATTGATCAAAGCATTTGATGTTGCCAAGAAAGGTCGGCCAAGAATCACAGGAATTTGTCCTCTCGGGTTTTCCACCGGTGCAGTTTCAAGGACAACAAAATCGACTGGGAATATGAATTCCCCAACCTTGATCAACACATCTTCTACCTCGCTCTTTGGGATTTTTACCGATCTATCAGCCAGTTGCAGGGTAATCCTTGTAGGTTTTAACTCACCCACTCCTAACTGCTTGTAAACTGAGTATGGAAGCAAGTTGACACTTGCCCCCAAATCTAGTAAGGCCTTGTCAATCACTGTAGTCCCAATAGTGCAGGATAGAGTCGGACATCCAGGGTCCTTGTATTTCACTGGCATTACGCTCTTTATGATCTCGCTGATATTTGCAGCAAGGAAGACCTTCTTAGGAGTTTGATGAGCTCGTTTCTTTGTGCACAGGTCCTTCAAGAACTTTGCATATGATGGAACCTGTTCGATAGCTTCAAGGAGAGGAATATTCACTTTGACTTGCTTGAAAATTTCTAAGATCTTCTCCATCTGCGCTGTGTTCTTCTTAGATCGGAGCCTATTTGGAAAGGGCGCCGGTGGATTATATGTAGGCTCAATAACTTCCTCAGTTTCCTTTTCACTTGCTTTGCTAGAGCTTGAGGGTGATGGATCTGCCACCGGGTCAGTTGATTTTGTATGATCGTAGACTTCCACCTGATTGTCCACCTCTTTCCCAGACCGTAATATGTGGATTGCATTCAGTTGAGCTGAATTTGAAGTGTTATTGTTAGCTCTGGTATCCCTGGGGTTGGTCTCAGGTTGACTGGGGAAAGTCCCTCTTTCTCTTTCATTCATTTGAGAAGACATCTTACTCATTTGCAACGTGAGTTGTTGTATGGCTTGTTGATTAGACTGCAACATCTGTTGATTGGACTGGAACATCTGATTCGTCGATTGCATAAATGAGTTGAAGTTCTTCTCCATGGCGTTCAACTTCTGATCACTCCCAAATCCTGGTGGCGGCATTGATGGATTTGCATATGTTGGAGTGGATTGTGGTGCCACAAAGGCCGGTTGTTGTTGATATTGAAATGTGTTTGGCCTCGTGGACTGTGAACCACTTGGTTGGGAGGTGCTTGATGCCCCTCCTTGATATCCTCCTCCTTGATATCCTCCTCCTTGATTCCATGAAAAGTTAGGGTGATTCTTCCACCCTGGATTGTATGTTGGTGCAAATGGATCATTCCTTTGTCGCTGATAAGTGGCATTTAACTGTTGTCCCTGACTATTCATTAGTGGGTTTGGAAGGAATGGGCAATCTTCCATGACATGAGTTGGAGATTGACAGTTAAAGCAACTTGGTACAGAAGTCTGATTCACTTGATCGAATTGCTGAGGAGGAGTCCCCTTGCTTTCCAACACTTCAATCCTTCTCATCAGTGCGGCCATCTTTGCTTCAGCTGCAATGGAGTTTTCGATCGAATGCATGCCACTCCTTGATGTGGTGGTTGAATTTGTAGTTGGTGGCTTCTCATTAAACCCTTCCCACTGCATTGTTTTCTCTGCCATCTCTTCGAGGAATATCCATGCATCATCATCTGTCATCCTCATGAAGTCACCATGGCTCATGGATTCTAGAAGAGTTTTCGAGTTGTAATCAACACCCTCGTAGATAATCTGACAGAGACGCCACTTTTCTATGGCATGATGGGGACATTGAGCTAGAAGGTCCTTAAACCTTTCTAAATATCTCCAAAATGGTTCTTTGTCCCGTTGTCTGAATTGATTGATCTCAGATCTAATCCTTGCAGTCTTATGCATTGGGAAAATTTTTTTCAGAAAGACTGCAACAAACTCAGCCCATGTAGTAATTGAGTTTGTTGTAAGGCTGTACAGCCACTTCTTTGCATTATCCCTGAGTGAGAAAGGGATGAACCTAAGTTTGACTCCATCTTCACTCAGCTGCCTAATTCTCATCATTGCGCACACCTCCTCAAATTCATTGATGAACATATATGCATCTTCAGATTCCAGTCCAGAGAATTTAGGGAGCATAGTGATATATTGTGGCTTCAACTCATAGTTGTTCTCAGTAGCTTCTGGCAATCTGATGCATGAAGGGTGTGATGATCGAGGAGGGTAACATCGGTCCATGAGGACCATTGGTGGAACAGGGTCAGTCATCTTGATCTCGTTCGTATCTATGCTGACAAGACGTCCTTTGGAGTCGCGTTCCCAAGCTGACATGTATCAGCCTAGGAATTGAGTTGGAATATGTGATGCTTGGGTAGCACTGAAATTTTTTTTTTTTTAAATTTTTTTTTTCGGTAGACGTGCTAAGACTAAAGAGGACACCGATCCCCGGCAACGGCGCCAAAAACTTGATGGGGGAGATTCTGTCTCCTCGTTTTAAAATACCGCAAGCGCACGGCCGTTCGATGTAGCACTTGAGGGTCGGTCCACAGGGATGGTGCTTCTTTTGGTTATGACACTTCTACACGAATGGATCAAAAGATTTATGAATTTTGTGAGCTATGTGAATTAATTATAATAAAAGAAAAGTCAAGCACCTAGGATCGAATCCCCTAAACTAGCCTCAAGCGGACAATTTGATCTCCATATCAGTTTGTATTACACACCAAATCCTTATGTCTAAGAGGCACATTAATTCTTGACACTAGATTTAAGCACAAGCTATTATCCTGTTACATAGTCCATCAAAGATGAATTAACTAAATTAAACAGATAACATGAGTGCAACAGACCCTAAGCATGGACCATTAACCCCCGATACATAGCCTGTCAAATATCCAGTCATTCTAGAAATTAATTCCTAAAAGTTATAGATCAATTGGTGTGCATACGTCATAAATAGGAGAACGACTCAGTCCACAAGAGTTAAGTCTAGGTTCATCTCCCCTAAATACCCGTTGAAAATTTAGCTACTCATGTTATAAATTAATAATAAAGTAAACTAATTGAATCAGCTTAAAGTTATCTACTTTAATTAAATAATTAATTGAAACCCTAACTAGTTAAACTACTGAAATTAACTAAAAATAAATATAAAAAAAAATCAAAACTTATACCTTGCAGTGAGATGCTGCCCTTGCAGCCGGCCAAGATTCCTGCACCTTTTCAACATGGGATGCGGGCCCGGTCTTCTTCAAAGTGGCCGCCCAAGGGAGGCCCTGTGCTCCAATCACAGGGCACGGTTGCCCTGCTGCTGTGGTCAAGGCGCCAAAGGAGTCTTGCTCCAATCACAAAGTGCCTAGCAAAAGAAATTTCTCCAATCAAAAGCAACCAGCACAAAAGAAATCTCTCCAATCAAAAGCAACCAGCACAAAAGAAATCTCTCCAATCAAAAGCCAAACCAACTTGCAGAGAACAATAAAACTTGCGGCCGAAAAAAAAATATCAATCACTTCTTGTTTTCCAGAAAAATCAAAACCTAAAAAAATAAAACCCTAACTCATCCGCTGCCCCACAAACTGCAGTCCTCCTCTTCCTTATATAATAAGGAATATTTACAAAACAGCCCCTTAACAATTACATATTACAAATTAATTCAGTTTTGACTCAGGCTGAATTTTTAAATGATGAATACAGGCCATCAAATGGAGGAATCAGAGAAAGCTATCAACACAGAAGTTGTAGATCTTCGAATTATCTTTCCATAGCATCTTGAATGATTTCTTTCGGAGTCCTGTAGCGAAAGTTATCGCCGAAATACCGCAACATATCTGAAAAGCAACCCTCAATCTTTGACAAATTGCGCGAGTTTATTGCTGAATGTAACCAGATTCCTCTTTCTCTGTCTTTTACCTGTTACCTGCACAAATTCAACCAACTATACCCGAGTAGCATTATTTATATACAAATAATAGATAATTAGGAGTATACAAATAGTATAAAATCATGCTGATCACCATCGCATAACCCATAAGATGAAATCAATCCTCCATCCACATTACATCATCAAGAACTTCAGCAAGCAAGCATGAAATGATACGGACTTTAAGGAGGGATCCATCGTCATGAGCTATGGTGGCACTCGCAAAGGCAAGACAATACCGAAGCTATTTGACTCACTTGGATTATCATCAAAACCAAAAGAAGAAAAGTAGAAAAAGAAAAACATAAATCATAAACAAAATATAACTTTAGACTCAATAAGGTAAGAAATGAAAGAAAAGAAGAATACTTACACCGGTGTCACTTTCAGTACAAGCTTCACTCTCATTCCCTCATGAAACTCTTCTTTCCTCTAAGTTACATAAATAAATCTAAAAATTACATTAAAAAAAATCATAAACTAAACTAAAGTTAAAACCTAGCCTAAGCTCTCTCTGCTGGAGTAGAGCCCCTTTGCCTTCTGAAGTGGTGGTATTTATAGGTTGAAATGGATAAGAAAGAGCGTGCTTGAAGATGAGACCAAATTACTGGCCCAACGGAAAAGATCTTCTAATAAAGTTGGAGAATAGATAAAATCGCTTGCTAACAAAAAAGATCTTCTGATAATATTTCTTTTGGATTTCTAGATTTTAACAATATCCCTTTGATTTTTCAAGCTAATCAAATTGATTTTTCTAAATCCGACCTTAATTATATTTATTTGGCTTTATCTTCAGTTAACGAAATAGATCCAATTAAGTCAGAATTTAACTGACTTTTATTTGGTCTTATCTTCTCTCCCTTCATTAAGACAAACCTGCAAAATAAGAAATTAAAACAAGGAATTAGTAGGCTTTATTACAGGATAAATGTGAGAATGTAATAAAAATAATGCAAAATACGTGTATGATCAAAAGACATCATGATTTAAAACACTTTTTAAGAGAGAAAAATATAGAATTTATGTAAATCACCTAGAGGGGGGGTGAATAGGTGATGAGCTAATCTAAAGGTCAATAATGCGGAATTAAAACTTATTTAATGCAAAATAAACTCCTTAAGCTAAACACCACGTATAACACAAGAGTGTAGCCGGATTCCCCGTGAAGGGCTCTGGACTAACTTCTCAATATTCCTCTAAATAAGAGTTGAGGTGCCGCGTTGGCTCTCTTGATTGAATACAAGGGTTAGCAAACAATCCCGAAGCATATAACAATGTGAGCACAAATATATATCAAGCATGTAAAGATGAAAGCAATATAAGCATGAAGATATAAACAAGTAAGAGATAGAGAGAGCAATCGCAAACACGGGAGATTTGTTTCGAGGTTCGAGCACACTTGCTCTACGTCCCCGCCTTCAACACTATGAAGGATTTCCACTAAAATCAATCCCACCGGATCACTTGGTGCCGCAACACCTACAAGCTCTTTGGACTCTCTAGTCCCTCTCTTGTTCCCGCAAGAACACACCGCAAGCTCACTAGCTCGCCGAGGCCGCACCTCAAACACCGAGTTCACACGCGAACTCGAAACACCGCGAACACACGCGTCCGCCTCCTCAAAGCAAAGAAGAAATTTTTGGTGATCACAACACTTTGATCACTTAAAAATAATCTCACAATAACACTCCTATAAGATGAATATATCAATGGATAGCTCAAGTGTTTGTGAGAAAAATAAGGATGGAATGTGGGGTGAAAAACTCAAAGAAATCACTTTGAAAAAACTCTTGATAAACTCTCCTTTTGGATGGAAGTATTTGGCTCAAATACAAGTGGAGAAAACTCTTAAAAGATGTAAGAAAAACTGGTGCAAAACCCACTTGAAAATCTTAACTAAAACAGCCCCCAAAAGTCCCATTTTATAGGGCTAGAAAAAACTAGCCGTTGGGGCATTTTTCAGCCCTGGCGGCTGGCGGTCGACCGCCAACAGTCAGATTTCTGACCGTTGGAGCCCCGGTCGACCGGCCCGGTCGACCGTTGCCTGGAACAGAGAGTAGAGCTCTCTGTCGGTCGACCGGCCCGGTCGACTGGGGCTTTCCAGAGAGCAGAAGCTCTCTGGCGGTCGACCGGGTCGGTCGACCGGCCCTCCAGCAGACCTGGCGTGCACGTTCTGTGCACATCGGTCGACCATCCCGGTCGACCGACTCCAAGCTCGATCGACCGGTCCGGTCAACCGGCAGAAGCCAGATAGGACATTTTTGGGAAAAGAAAACTTGGTATTTTGACACAAATAAAATCCCATAAAATCACCAAAAATCTACAAAAATAGTTTCAATATTATACTTTGATAATCAAACATGTTTGAGCAAAATCAAGACATGTTACAAACAATTTGAACTATTTATGTAACTTATAAATTTTGGCTAAAAACAAAAACTGTATTTTTTCAAAATAGATTTTTCCAAAACTCCTCCAAATACAAAAACAAGATATTTTAAACTCTTTTAAAGAATAGAGTGTATGGATATGATTCACTACACATACATGATGAAATATCTATGTTTTTGACAATAAGCACTAAATATGGTTTTGGTTAAATACATGTAAACTTTGAATACCAAAAATCAAATAGGTATTTTTCAAAAAGAAAACTCTTTTGTATTTTTCAAAATAAAAATTCTTTTATGAAAACTCATCTAAATCAAGAGTGTGCGTGTATATGGTATACTTGAGCAATCCACCAACTATTCTATCCTTTACATTTTAACTAAAAATAAAATCTTAACAAAAACAAACCGAGACACAAGTCTTGATCTTGAAGTCTTCACTTGAAGTCTTCTCATCTTCTTGACTTGATCCAAACTCGATCCAAAGAGCTAGACTCCTCTTGAGTACTTGATGTGGTCTTGATGCACAAGCTCTTGAATCAAACCGTGTTAGCTCCAAAACTTGACTTTAAATCCTTTGTTGAAGCTAAACACCAACTAAGATCTTGATCACAAATCTGAGACTAAATAAACACAAGATCATTAGTACTATAACTACATAAGTTGATCATCATCAAAACTAGAGTGATGGGCCTTTGGGCCAACAATCTACCCCTTTTTGATGATGACAAAACTCATGAAGTTATATATGCATGGATTAAAGTAAAGCTTAAAAGAAGCTCCCCCTTAACTCATGCATCTCAATAAACAAATAAATATGCAATGAAAGCTCATAAACATGTATGCAAATACAAGGAGATAAACATGCATAAACAGGCATGAAACACATCAAATTCTTTTTCTCCTATTTGCAAAACAAAAACATATAATCCTTCTCCCCCTTTATGAATAAAGTAAGGAAAACATGCATATATACCAATATTTCTCCTCCTTTTTGTCAATCATCAACAAGAGGGTTAAAGTAAACATAAAACAATGTTCTCCCCCACAAAGAGGTGAACTCAAATCAATCAATAAAGAGTTATATGCGATATACATTCATGAAGAGGAAGACGCTAAGTTAGCTTCCCTACTACATGCATTACATGAAGAAGCGATGACAAGCCCTAATTCACATACACATAATGCATAAGAAGAGATGTGAAGCTCCGCCTACACACGTATACCGCATAAAGAAGAGTTATCAAGCTCCTCAATATAAGATACACTCAACATGAATCTATATGTAGAAGAGATGTTAAGCTCCCCTTGTATATAGGCAATATAAATCAAAACATTTTTAATTTTCTCATTAAAACATATTTTGAGATATCTTAGTAAATCAAATTTTATGATATCAACTGTAAATAAACATTACAAATTTTGAATTTTTAATTGTAATTGAAACATTTTATCAATTCAAATTGACAATGAAATTTTGATACAAATTGTAATCTTGATACCAATGAAAGAAAGCATTTTATATTTTGATACCAATATAAATTTTCATGGATACCAATTGAAATAAATAGTTCAATAGATACCAATTGAAATATATTGTACATTTTGATATCAATAAAAATACTAATTGAAAAAAAAATATCAATTGAAGATAATGCATAAGCTTATATAAAAATATCAATTGAGAAATCAACTGAAAATTAAGATTTAAAGTAAGCTTATCATAAACATACTTTGTGCTTTAAACATGTAAAAATCTTAAAAAATCAAGTATAAATATATATGATTTTCATAAAGGCAAGAGACTCAAGAGACATACATGTATATTCATTAGATTTGAATAAAAATGCATATACATGAAGTAAAAACATGAAAATAGGCAAAACAAGTGTAAATGAGAAAATCATCAAAACTAGGCTATACATGTGTATATAGTGAGTACAAATGAACAATGAAGTGCAAACATATATGAATCAATTTGTTGCTCACTATTTGTACACGTATATACACAAGTTTTGATAAAAACTACATCTAACCATGTTTTTACCACATGAAGCATAACACAAATAAAACATGAACATGCCAAAAAAATATCATATATGAAAATGCATGTAAATAAACTAGGAGTTTTAGATATAGTTACCAACACATGAACTATACTCCAAATCTCCAAAATATGGTGGTCGTCCCACCAAACCTCCTTGATAGCGGTGCATCAAAAGTATGTCCATCATGTCCATGTGCATTCACCATCAAGGCACCATCCCTCTCACGTTTTGTGAGAGCCCGCACCTACATCAAAAACACAAGGTGGGGATTTTGGTACCCATTTTCTTTTGAGTCCACGGGGGTTAGCATCTAATGGAACCCAAACATTTTTCTTAGCAAAATTAATATGATGTAACTTCTCAAAACAAAACTTTGCTAAATGGCCTTTGCGGCCACAATGTGTACATTTGTACACTCTAGGATGCATATGAGTGTGGGTGTGGTCATGACGTGCAAAATGTGCATATGCATGATGTGGATGATGTGCATGAATATGTGGAGTTTGTTTCTTTTTGAAAACAAAGACTCCAATCTAGAATGATTAAAAGCACATTTGCTCAAAGTTGAGCTTAAACTATCAATTTTATTTTTCAAAAATTTAATTTCATTTTTATCAATATTAGCATGTAAAGCATGATCAACAATTTTTTTCTTTTTAGAAACATTTACCTTTTCTTTTTCAATAATTTTTCTTTTTAAAGAAGTGTTTTCATGCAAAGCAACTTCTTTTTGTTTTTCTACCAAAATAATTTTATTTTTCAAATTAGTTTTTCCTTCACAAAGATCATTTAATTTAGACATCAAGGAAACATTTTCATTTTTCAAAGACTCATTTTCTTTTGAAATAATTTCAAAATTTTCTTGTAAAGAATCTTTTTCATTTAACATGCAATCAAATTTCTTTTTCATTTTCTTGTTATCCTTTTTAAGCATGTCATATTTTTCAAGTAGTTATTGACAAAATGAAGTAAGCTCATCATAAGTCATGTCAACATCTTCATCTACCTCGGATTCGGTAGTTACCTCAAGAGGGTTATCCCCTTGGACCATGTAGCACACGTTGGAGGTGTCACTTCCAACATTCGAATCGCTCCCCGCATAATATTGTTCTTTTTCACCGAGAGAGATCAAGGAGTTCCATACTACAAAAGCCGAATCAATGTTAGCAACCCTACATAAATAATCATTGTTTAGGGTACTCTTCAAAGCATGAATGGCTTTTGAGTTAGCCTCAATATACTTGCTATTGTTAACATATGAATCTTTAATAGTAGCAAGATAAACATGAATGCCTAGGCCTTTGAGGTACAAAGACATCTTAACCTTCCAAGTTTGGATGTTAAGAATGTCAAAAGTGGGAGGTGACATGAAATCCATGGTGTGTGTACAAATATTGTGATTAGCTATAAAATGAGGATCTTTAACTCTAGGTTGTAAGACCCAAATCAAGAGCACTTGGCTCTGATACCAAGTGTGTTCGCGGTGTTTCGAGTTCGCGTGTGAACTCGGTGTTTGAGGTGCGGCCTCGGCGAGCTAGTGAGCTTGCGGTGTGTTCTTGCGGGAACAAGAGAGGGACTAGAGAGTCCAAAGAGCATGTAGGTGTTGCGGCACCAAGTGATCCGATGGGATCAATTTTAGGGGAATCCTTCATAGTGTTGAAGGCGGGGACGTAGAGCAAGTGTGCTCGAACCTCGAAACAAATCTCCCGTGTTTGCGATTGCTCTCTCTATCTCTTACTTGTTTATATCTTGCATGCTTATATTGCTTTCATCTTTACATGCTTGATATATATTTGTGCTCACATTGTTATATGCTTGGGGATTGTTTGCTAACCCTTGTATTCACCAAGAGAGCCAACGCGGCACCTCAACTCTTATTTAGAGGAATCTTGAGGAGTTAGTCCAGAGCCCTTCACGGGGAATCCGGCTACACTCTTGTGTTATACGTGGTGTTTAGTTTAAGAAGTTTATTTTGCATTAAATAAGTTTTAATTCCGCATAATTGACCTTTAGATTAGCTCATCACCTATTCACCCCCCCTCTAGGTGATTTACAATAACACTCCTATAGGATGAATATATCAATGGATAGCTCAAGTGTTTGTGAGAAAAATAAGGATGGAATGTGGGGTGAAAAACTCAAAGAAATCACTTTGAAAAACTCTTGATAAACTCTCCTTTTGGATGGAAGTATTTGGCTCAAATACAAGTGGAGAAAACTCTTAAAAGATGTAAGAAAAACTGGTGCAAAACCCACTTGAAAATCTTAACTAAAACAGCCCCAAAAGTCCCATTTTATAGGGCTAGAAAAAAACTAGCCGTTGGGGCATTTTTCAGCCCTGGCGGCTGACGGTCGACCGGCCCGGTCGACCGCCAACGGTCAGATTTCTGACCGTTGGAGCCTCGGTCGACCGGCCCGGTCGACCGCTGTCTGGAACAGAGAGCAGAGCCCTCTGCTGGTCGACCGGGGCTTTCCAGAGAGCAGAAGCTCTCTGGCGGTCGACTGGCCCTCCAGCAGACCTGGCGTACACGTTCTGTGCACGTCGGTCGACCGTCCCGGTCGACCGACTCCAAGCTCGGTCGACCGGTCCGGTCGACCGGCAGAAGCCAGACAGGACATTTTTGGGAAAAGAAAACTTGGTATTTTGACACAAATAAAATCCCATAAAATCACCAAAAATCTACAAAAATAGTTTCAATATTATACTTTGATAATCAACATGTTTGAGCAAAATCAAGACATGTTATAAACAATTTGAACTATTTATGTAACTTATAAATTTTGGCTAAAAACAAAAACTGTATTTTTCCAAAACTCTTCCAAATACAAAACAAGATATTTTAAACTCTTTTAAAGCATAGAGTGTATGGATATGATTCACTACACATACATGATGAAATATCTATGTTTTGACAATAAGCACTAAATATGGTTTTGGTTAAATACATGTAAACTTTGAATACCAAAAACCAAACCGGTATTTTTCAAAAAGAAAACTCTTTTGTATTTTTCAAAATAAAAATTCTTTTATGAAAACTCATCTAAATCAAGAGTGTGTGTGTATATGGTATACTTGAGCAATCCACAAACTATTCTATCCGTTACATTTTAACTAAAAACAAAATCTTAACAAAAACAAACCTAGACACAAGTCTTGATCTTGAAGTCTTCACTTGAAGTCTTCTCATCTTCTTGACTTGGTCCAAACTCGATCAAAAGAGCTAGACTCCTCTTGAGTACTTGATGTGGTCTTGATGCACAAGCTCTTGAATCAAACCGTGTTAGCTCCAAAACTTGACTTTAAATCCTTTGTTGAAGCTAAACACCAACTAAGATCTTGATCACAAATCTGAGACTAAATAAACACAAGATCATTAGTACTATAACTACATGAGTTGATCATCATCAAAACTAGAGTGATGGGCCTTTGGGCCAACAATTTAATACTCCATTAGAGAGTTCGGCCAAAAGGACCAGCCGCCCATCAAGAGAAGCAATACCAAAAAAATATAAAACCTAAAAAAAACTGAAACTTCGATCCCCCAAAATGACAGCCACCCTCTCTACCTTATAATGGGGAATTTTTACAGAAAAGCCCCTCAAAAATACATATTATATATTAATTCAATTTTGACTTAGACTGATTCTGTAAATGGCCAATACGGGCAGCAAACCGTTGAATCATCAAAAACTCTCAACACCAAAGCTATAGATTTTCAAGTTCTCTTTCCGTAAACACCTGGATGACCTTTTTTCGATCCTGTAGTCAAAGTTATGGTTAAAATACAATAGCATACTCGAAAGATAACCCTCAATCTTTACAAATTGCGTGAATTTATTGCTTGATTCCTCTCTCCTTTTTCATCTTTAATCTTGTACCTGTTTGCTGCAAAGTCTACTAAAAATATCCGAGTAGCATTATTTATATACAAATAATAGATAACCAAGAGCATAAAAATAATGTAACATCATACTAATCAAATACCCCAATACCTATCTTTTGCTAGTTCTCGAGCAAAACAAATAAAAAGAAAAGCTAAGCTAACCTACCTAACTCACTTTTATAGAAATCACGATTGCACTTAGTACATGCAATAAGCCATTAAACCCCTAGGTTACCCCTAGAGGACAAGTTTTGTCTCGTGAGGGTTTGCAGTGAATATACCAACAAAATTCAAGATGAGTGAGATTAAGAAATAAACAAAAGTAAAATAAGGATAACTAAAAAACAAGAAAAGAAAAGATAATTTTTTTATCTACTCAAGTTAACTAGTTAGCAAGATCATAAGTGTCCAAAAGTCTCATTTTCTAGATCAATCTCAACTCGAGAAATCATATTGTTTATAAAATAAAGGTTTGAATCCTAAACTTTACACTACCCATCCTAAGTTTCAGATCCTATGCTCCTGTGATCGTGATGTAGTTCTTAAGCTTGAGAATATTTGACTCTAACTTTCATACTTTTTTGTAATAACATATTATTTCAATTTTTTTATACTTTTAACTATTTTTCGCGTAGATACCCAGACTTCCTGAGGCCAAGGCACCTAGCTAATTAATAATAAAAAATGTTAGATTTTTAATGTGTTTTGTCCTATTAGGCTTTCTCAGCTACCCATGTAACGAGTTTTGGGCCGATACTCTCAAACCAGACGGTCTTAGGGTATTAAGTGTAGAATACTCCTATGGACTTAATTACCCAAGAAACTGAGGCCATAAGATAAGAATTAATTAATAAAAATTGTAATAATTTTTCTAACCATTTTTTTTAAGTCTTCCAGTTATCATCAATATCTCAAGCCTATGAACTAATAGTGTAAGTGCTATTGGGTACATAATCACTTAACTAAGTTTAGATAGTATGCTGATTTTTAAATTCTACTCTTTACTTTAAGACTCTACGACTCTCTCATCTTGATTTCACCATTAAAATCTACTCATGGATACTTGCAAATTAGCAAGTTAGAAGTTAGAAAACTTCATCATGAGCCATCATTGGCTCTTGTAAGAACAAGACCTTATAAATTCTATTAGATTCATGTGGGTTATCAATCAAGAGTTAGAGAATTAGTGGGTTAGTGTGAGATCACCATGAGAGAAAATCTAGCTAAACATCTAGAAAGAGATTAAATAAGAAATAATGAAGAGAAAAGAGGAAACTTTCATATGTTGTCACTATCTATTACAATAACTCTCTCTCTTTCTCTCATGAATCTATCTCTGTTCTAATCCTAGATCTATAAAGAAAGGAAGAAAATACAAAAGAAAAGAAAAGGAAAAGAAAATCCTAAGCTAGAAGAGAGAAAACCCTAATCCATGCTCTCTCTCTCTCTCTCTCCCCAAAAATTCTAGCCTCTGGAGTAGTATTTATAGGCATTGGAGGATTAGGATTTCACTGGGCGAGTACACGTGTTGAAGATCAAGGCCGTTGCCCTTGATCTTTTGGCCATTTCTTGCCCAGTTGCGAGAAGCTTCTGTACACTGATATTTTCTTGTACTTGGATCCGTATTTTCTCCAGATGCAACCTTTAATTCAAGATCCAATATATCTTCTAAAAGATCTTTGTCTTAACCTCCAAGAAATCTTGATTAATTACCCAAAAATGAGATTAATTAAGCTTTTAGTTGCATTTTGCCCCTATACATTGTAATCTGCACACAAGAGACCGAAAATGGGTTAATAGCAGTGTTTTATTCATAAACTGGACAGGAAAAATATGATAATAAAATGCAGAATTGATGACTAATCACTGACCTTTCCTCAAAACAATCTCACACTATTGATATGGCTCCACCAAGGAAGAACATCTCCGGCTACACTTGTTGCCCCCTCTGCTCTGAAAGGAAAGGGGAAAGCTATCGAAGCCACTGAGCCTGCGGATCATCAAACCAACCTATCTGACATCCATATCCATAATGATGAGGACTCTTACTCTTCCTCTGCCATGCAATGGAAAGTGCTGGCTACTGAACCCATACCCTAGTGTACTAGCGATCAACTCCACCAGATACTTTCCAACTTGAGAAGCAGATGGAGGATCAACAAGCAGAGATGATTCGACTCTGTGATATGACTGCTCTTAAAAAAATCACAGCAGCTCGTATTCAGACTCGACTACTCAAACAAGTTGATACACTAAAAAAGTCGCAGTCTTCCATATCGCCAAAGGAAGATCTTAGACTCCCCATACCACAGCATGATCGAGAATCCGCGCAATCGACGGGCAACTCAAAGCGTGATTGATTAGAGTCCTGCGATGATAATGAGCACTCCAAGGACTTAGGGCGTCCCGAACCCCAAAGTTTCCTCTCATAGAGGATATCGCAGATCTAGTGCAGAAGCAACTTAACCAAATAGGCCAGCAGTTTCTGAAAGGAATGGGTACATCAAGCTGAGACCCTCTGATTCACCATTGTCCGAGGAAATCCCCACACTCCATTTCCTGAGGAAGTTTGTGATGCCCACCTTTCGACCGCTACTTGGGAACCTCCGACCCCTTCCTACATCTCCTCCAGTTCCAAGACAAGATGGCGGTCTATGCTCACGATGACCTCCTCCTTTTTCAGGTGTTCCCCTCCAACCTCAAAGGAGCCGCTTATCATTGGTTCTACTCACTCCTAAAGAACTCCCTCCAAAGCTTTAAAGATGTAACTGATGCCTTCTACAACCATTTGACTTCCCAGAGAGAGTTCCAGAAGAATAGTAATCATCTCCTCATGGTGAAAATGAAACCAGGGAGAGCCTAAAAACTACATCTGCTACTTCTAGAGCCAGATGGCGCTGATGTATAATTGCAATGAAGATGTTGCCGCAGCGTTCATCTGTAGGTTGTAAGTCACCCACTCATTCTGCAAGCATCTGGTGAAGAATGATGTCACCAAGATGAGGGGCATCCTTGTCCGAGCACAGAAGTATATACACCTTTCGGCCACTACTTGGAACCTCTGACCCCTCCTCCAATTCTAGGACAAGATAGTGGTCTATGCTCACAACGACCTCCTCCTTTTTCAGGCGTTCCCCTCCAACCTCAAAGGAGCCGCTTATCATTGGTTCTACTTACTCCTAAAGAACTCCACTAAAGCTTTAAAGATGTAATTGATGCCTTCTACAACCATTTGGCTTCCCGGAGAGAGTTCCAAAAGAATAGTAATCATCTCCTTATGGTGAAAATGAAACCAGTGGAGAGCCTAAAAACTACATCTGCTACTTCTAGAGGCAGATGACACTGATGTATAATTTCAATGAAGATGTTGTTGCCGCAGCGTTCATCTGTAAGTTGCAAGTCACCCACTCATTCTTGTTGGCCCAGAGGCCTTCCACTCTAGTTTTGATGATGATTAACTCATGTAGTTATTTTTACTAATATTCTTGTGATGTTTAGTTTCAGATCATTAATCAAGATATTAGTTGGTGATTAGCTTCAACAAGGAGTTTTGAAGCTTTCACATGGTGATTCCAGAGCCCGAGCATCAAGATGATACATAGCACTCGTTGGAGTCAAGCTCGGTGGATCACGGTTTGGATCGAGTCAACTTGAAGATGGAGATCGTCAAGAAGACTTAGGTATCCTATTTTAGTTTATGTTTTAGATCCATGTGTAAAGATTAGATAGTGTGATATGCTCAAGTTCACAACACACGCACGTTTTATGTTTTGGATATTGGTTTTCGGTTTTTGGTTTAACCGATATTGGTTTTCATGAATAGATAGGTTCAAAGCAAGTTTACATTGTTTAAATGTATATTAGATATGTTCTATATACATACATGCTTTATATCTTAGACAAACTTATTTTGATATGTCTATTCATGAGTTTTAGGAAAAATCAGATTTCCTATTGAAAAATCCAAGTTTGGTAAAATACAATTTTTGGTTTTTGATAAAATTTGTAAGACACAAAAATGATTCAAAATGTTTGATATTTGTAATGAAATTTTTATCACATGTTTATATATCAATGAAAAATGATAAAACTATTTTTATAGATTTTTAGAAGATTTATGGGATTTATTAGAATATTTTTAAACAAGTTTTTCTGACCCAAATTATTGCCTGCCAGGCTCTGGCGGTCGACCGGTCCGGTCCACCGGATTCCAGAGTCGGTCGACCGGTCGGTCAAATGACGTGCACAGATCTGTGCACGTTAGCCAGGCACAGGGCACGGTCGACCGGACGGTCGACCGGCCAAAGAGCTTTGCTCTATGTTTTTGGGCGGTCGATCGGGTTCCTCCAACGGTCATATTTATGACCGATGGTGGTCGACCGCCATTCCTCCAACGGTCATATTTATGACCGTTGGCAGTCGACCGGGCGGTCGACCGCCAGCCGTCTCAGGCTGAGAATTCAGCCTAACGGCTAGTTTTGTTTTGGGGCTATAAATACCCCCATTGCTTTGAGTTTTGGTTAAGATTTTTATGAGCTAAAATTTCTCTCTTTTCTTGGTGTTTAAAATAAGTTTTCAAAAGTGTTTAGAGCTTAAAAAGATCTATCTTTATATTGTTTTAGGGTTTTGGAAAAATCAAAGAAAATAGAAATTTGGGAGATTTGTATTGTTCTTCATTTCTATCTTTTACAAAGAGTTTTCCCAAGTATTTTTCTTTGAGTTATTGTTTTCCAAACTCTTAGTTTTTCACACTTGAGCTATCATCTATCCTATTCTATTAGGATCATTTATTTGTGGAAAAAGATTGGTTTGTGGTTGAGATATTTGTTGGTTGCTCCTCTTTGGTAGAGGTTGATCTTGTGGTTTGCTCCCTCTAGTGAGAGGTGGAGTTTGGTTATTTGGCTACGGGCCTATCCCTCTTCGGTAGAGGTGGATTGTGTTTGTATTGCCTCGGTGGAGGTTGTTGGTTGAGAGAGGAGTTCGGTACTCCCGGTTGTTGTACAAATCCTCCTCGGTGGAGATTCCCTCGGTGGGAGTCCTCGGTGGACAAGTTAGTGGATTAGAAATCCTTCTCGGTGAAGGCGGGGACGTAGAGCTAGGGCTCGAACCTCGAAACACATCTTTGTCTTTGCGTTTGATCCATTGACTCTCAACACTCTCTCTTTATTATTGTGCCTTGCATCTATTCATATTGCTCATTCATATTATATGCTTGGTTGTTTGTGTGTGCCTCACTTGTACTTAACCACAAGAGCTTCATATAGCACCTCAACTCTTATTCAGAGGAATCAAGAGGAGTTAGTCCAGAGCCCTTCACGGGAAATTCGGCTACACTCGTTGGTTGTACTAAGTGTAGTTGCAAATTTGTTTTTGCTTCTGCATTTAGTTTCTAGATTAGCACTATCACCTATTCACCCCCCCTCTAGGTGATTTCAATTCTGCAAGCATCTAGTGAAGAATGATGTCACCAAGATGAGGGGCATCCTTGTCTGAGCACAGAAGTATATACAGATTGAAGAGGTGACTCAGGTTTGCCATTAGTCGCCTTCCCAAACAAGGAGCCGAGGTTGAGAAGCCAAAGCCATAGTCCTCCCGAGAAAGAATCCAAGCCACAACTTTGTCGTTATCTACAAACCACCCAAGAGTGCGCTCGAATCCAGCAAGAGAAGTATAGCAGAGCCCGACCTTATTCCATTCAGGATACCTATCGATCATGTCTTCAACGCCATCAAAGACCAGCATTGGGTCAGGCGCCCGAGCAGACTGCTCCTATAGAACCCGAAGGGACCCGGATCCAGAGACTATTGTGTCTTCCACGATGGGCCACCTCATAGTGGACTGTTGCACCATCTAACGACACCTTCAGGACCTTGCAATGAAGGATATCTCCGAGAGTTCATCCTTAACTCCGGACAGCCCTCAGAGATTAGAGTGCAGAGGCAGCCTAATACCTTAGATGAACACGTAGGCAGTGCCTCTCATCCAATACAAGGAGGTAAAACGCTATCTTTGGACCTTTCTGATAGAAGCGAAGGACATCTTACATCATGAAGCTCGGAGAGACAACTATCCGGCAATATTGACATGCCTGTCTTCACCATTAGGTAGCCCAATCTTCTTCCTGGAGGAAGATGCCTATGTCGTGCACTTCTCGCATAATGACGCTTTGATCATGGCAATACACATCGGCTGCTGCAAAGTGTCAAGATCTTGGTTGACGGAGGGAGCAGTGTCTATATCCTGTACGGACATGCCTTAGATCGAATGGAGGATACTCTTGAGTTGGCTCGAAAGATGATTATCTCTTAGACCCAGTCACTTCTTTATAGATTCGATGAAAGCAAAGTCTATTCCCTCTGCACAGTCGAGTTCTCGCTCCGAGTGAATCCATAGAATATCATCACAGAGTTCTGTGTCCTTGGCGTCGAATCTCCCTACAACACCATCCTCTCGGGAGGCCATGGATCCACATGATGAGAGCAGTCCTGTCTACCCATCATCAACTTCTGAAGTACCCCACACCATTAGGAATGGCCAAGGAGTGTCCAGGCGATGGCCAGGACAGTAGCTACAATAGCTCGAAAAAGGTCCGGCTAGGTGCAAAAGGCCTCCCGAGCAGGTCCTAATGAAGACTCTCCTGTGGATAAGAAATAGAATAGAATTGCTGACCAATAGCAATCACAGTATGGCTAAAGCCGAGATCCCAACTTACCCACTGAGTTCGGAAACACCGACTGCAAGACCGAGGAGGAGCCCAATTCATTCATTGTAACCCACATCACCCAGAGTGGACCTTTCGGATTGACTGAAACCTGCACCCTCATAAGAAGACATTGTTTAAATAGTTCTTGTCAGATAATTCAGACATATTTTCATGGTCCCCCATTGATATGCCTGGAATTGACCCCGAGGTCCTTGGCCATAAGCTCTCCATCAAGGCGGATGCTACGTCAATGAAGTAGAAGCTTAGGAGAATAAACGAAGAACAAAGTCACACCATTAGCGATGAAGTTGGTTACTTACTTCGAGCTGGCTTCATTCGAGAGACATTCTACCCCAACTGGCTCTCCAATCCCATTCTTTGAAGAAAAGAATGGCAAGTGAGAGTCTGCATTGACTTTACCAACCTCAATGAAGCTTGTCAGAAGGACAATTATTCCTTCTGATGATTGATCAGCTGGTAGAGGTGATGGCATGCCATGAGCTCCTTTGCTTCATTAGGCGCCTATTCCGAGTTAAAATGATCAAGATGCACCCACCAGACGAAGATAAGACAACCTTCATTACTGATCGAGGAATCTACTGCTACAAGGTGATGCCTTTTGGACTCAAGAATGTAGGAGCTATGTTCCAGCGAATGGTTAACAAAGTTTTCAAGAACCTGATCGGGAGCACCATGAAAGTATGCGTCAATGATATGTTAGTGAAAAGTGTATAACGCATGAATCACCTCCAACATCTAGACAAAGTCTTTGATCTCCTTAGACAATACAAGGTGAAGCTCAACCCCGAGAAGTGCACATATGGGTGGCTTTCAAAAGTTTTTGGGATATCTGATCACTTAACGGGCATCGAGGCTAACCCCAACTAGATATCTGCAATTCTAAACATGAAGTCACTTACTTGTATGAAGAAGTTTCAGATGCTGAACGGACGTCTCGCAGCCCTCAACCGATTCATCAGCGATTCGTGAACAGCATGCCCTTCTTTCAAGCCTTGAAGAAGAATGGAGCCGACTTTTGCTAGAGTGAAGAATGCTGGACAACCTTTTAAGCATTAAAGAGGTACCTGACTTCACCACCTTTGCTGTTAAAGCCTTCCTCGAGAGAAATGCTATATCTTTACCTCAGCATCTTAGAGTCAGCTGTCAGTGTAGCCTTGGTTCGTGAAGATAAAGGCATCTAGAAGATGATGTATTATGTCACCCATTCCATGAACGGACCACAAACCAGATATCAAAGGCTAGAAAAGCTGATGCTTGCTCTCTTCATCATCTCGAGGAAGCTTAACTACTACTTCAAACCTTTCCGGTTACAATCCTCACAGAGCATCCCCTCAGAAGCATCATGGAAAACCCAGAAGCAACCAGGAGGATATCAAAATGGGCATCAGAACTGAGGTCCTATGGACACAGGTACAAGCCAAGGACATCAATCAAAGGTCAGGTCTTGGTTGACTTTATTGCTGATTTTACCCTAGGAGCCATAGAGCAAGCTGACCTACTGGAAGGATGGATCGTGAACATGGACGGAGCTTCAAACAGTAAGGGAAAGGCATCGGGATTATCCTCACCACTCTAGAAGGATTTATCATCAAATAGTCCTTTACCCTCAGCTTCCCAATGTTAAAAATGAAGCCGAGTACGAGGCATCCTAGCCAGACTTTGAATGGCTATCACGCTCAGAGTTACATGGCTTGAAGTTTAGTGTAACTCCTTACTGACAGTTAACCAAATCAACTAGGAATAGTCACAAAAGATGCTCGGATGATGGAATACCTACAACTTCTACTCAGATTGAAGTCCAAAATCCCCCGATGTGACTTCAAATGTGTCCCCGATCTGAAAATAATCACGATTACTCACTTGCCAACCTGGGCAGCCACAGAGTTTCAGTTTAAATGGGAATCTCCATCGAGCATATTGCCAAACCGAGCATCCAATAACCGGTCAGAGAGGTTCTACGTCTCGATACCTCACCAGGGTGAAGGAACCCGATCATTGCCTATCTGAAAAGCAGAACACTTTTCAATAATAGAGCGGAGGCACGAAATTAAGCTCCAACACTTGGCCATAAGGTACACACTTCTCAAGGACATTATATAGAAGAAATCCTACTCCAAACTTCACTCCGACCCGTATTTGAGATGTATCAGACCAGACAAAGCTCAAAAAGTGATGCAGGAAGTGCAGAGGATGTCTATATTCTGATTATTGTTCAGTCAACTTGAGAGCCCTACCTATAGTGCTTCATATCTTAATTAGTATAATTCCCGTCCTTGTCTTCTTTGTGTTCAATTTACCCCTTATCGAAATTGCGAGGACGCAATTTTTGTAAGGTGGATGGATTGTAACACCTCGCTCCCAGAATACGTACTTAGTTGCGTATTCAGATTTTTTGATCATATTTTTCGATTTGCTTCCTATATTTGTTTTGTATTATGAATTATTTATATGATCGTTTTGTCTTGGATCCGGATTCACGGACTCGGAGTCAGCCCTAGTCTGAACCGAGGACCCGATCCTAGGGTATTACTCAATTGATCTTTCTGGTATTTAGATTTGACCGATTTTAGTTTTAAACATCATTTTCCAATATTTTAGATTTTCTATGATTTTCTGGAATTTTTCTGAATTAAATTGAAAATCTTCAAAAACCGGTGTCGACCAGTGCCGCTGACCGATTTCTGGATTTTTAATTTGAAAGTGGGATTTTATTTCTGAAAACTGATTTTATATTATTCCTCAGGATGACGTTTTCTACCTCTGGGTATTTTTGGGGATTTTTCCGGAACAGTCAATATTTCTCGACCATATTATAATATTATTATTTTTCCAATTTCTTCTTTTCTTTCTTTCTTTCCTTTTCTTTTCTTCCACCGACTCCAGCCCACTCCCCTCCACGTGGGCGACATCACCTCACCCCCCTTCATTAATTCCCTCTCCCCTCCATCCCATCTCCATCAATCCCTTTCTTTTTCTTTTCCTTTTCTTTTCTTCTCATTTCTCTTCTTCTCCTCCTCCATTTGTGGCCGACGACCAGGCACCGCGCCCAGCCACCGGTCATCACCACCGGCGCCTCTGGCCACCACGACACCGGCGAGGAGACCCCATTCCGGCCATCTCCTTCCCCTCTCTCTTTTTCTTTTTTTCCTTTCTTTCCTTTTCTTTTCTTTTTCTTTCTTTCTCTTCCTTTTTTCTTCTTCCTTTTCTTCCTACCCCCAGATCCGGCCACCACCGTCACCATCGCCATATCGTCGGCGACCCCAGGCCGGCGGCCAACTCCAGTGAGCCCCTTCCCTTCTTTTCCTTTTTTCTTCTTTCTCTTTCCCTTTTCTTTTTCCTTTCTTTTTCTCTCCCCTCCTTGGACGGCCAGTGTGGCCGCCCCTGTCCGGCGGCGCCGCCTCTGGTGCCGTCCCCCTGGCGCCCCTGGCCGCATGGCCAGGGCTGGCCTGGCCACGGCCTGGCAAGGCCAGGCCGTGACCAGAGGTGAGCGGGAGGGGGCAACAACCCTCTCTCTCTCCCTCTCTTTTGGGAGTGGCCGGCGCCACTCCTCCCTGCCGGTGGCCGGCGCCGCCCTGCGCCGCCACCTGGCGTGGCCTGGCCGGCGAGAGCAGGAGGGGCAACAGCCCCCTGAACTCCTCTCTCTCTCTCTCCTGTCCTCTCTCTCTCTCCTACCCTCTCTCTCTACTCTCTTCTCTCTTTACAATCTCTCTCTCTCTCTCTCAAGATTCTCTCTCTCTCTCTCTCTCCTGATTTCTCTCTCCTCTCTCTAATCTCTTTCTCTCTAGGTCTCCCTCTTCCTCTCTGTGAATTGCTGACGCGGATCTCACCCCCGCGTCCAGGCAACTCCTTAACGCGGACCTTCGCGTTCTTGGCATCTGTTTAACGCGGCCTTCGCGTTCTTGTATCGACGCAACGCGATGTCCATGCCCGCGTCTGTGTCCCTCTCGTGTCAACACGACGCGGAGCTAATGTCCGCGTCTGTGTTCTTCGTGCTAACGCGACGCGGAACCATGTCCGCGTCCGCGTTCCTCTCGTGTTATGACTTGAACGCGGGTGTCGAACCCCGCGTTTGTGGCATCTGCGCGACGCGATCCCGGTCTCACTCTCAAAAACCCGCGTCTCCCTGTGCACTCTCTCTTTCCATATACTTCTCTCTCTAGGTTTCTCTCTCTTTCTCTCTCTAACTCTTTCTCTCTCTCTTCACTTTCTCTTGCTAAAAATATTTATATATCATTATATTCTATGGCGCGTG
>JAVJIF010032729.1:0-54698 GCA_038442645.1 Agave tequilana
TTCATCAACTCAGGGTCGCGCCTACCTAATAGTTCATGGTCGCGTCTCCCACAACAACTCAGGGCCGCATCTGCCTAACAGTTCAAAGTCGCGTCTTCCCTAATAATTCAGGGCCGCGTCTCCCCAACAATTCAGAGTCGCATCTCCCTTACAATTTAGGGTCGCGTCTCAATTAAAAGTCAGTGCTGCTTGAGTTTCTCTCCTACAACTCAGAGTTTGCATCTTCAGCAATGGCGTCGCCGAAGAAGAAGTCAGGTTTCTTTAGTATGACATGGGAGTCAGCCTCGAATCGGCCATCCGTCATGATCTCCTGGAGCGTTAGCATGCTATGACTGCTAAGTCTATCCTGACGCTCCTTTGACTTTAGGGCAAATATTGGAGCGGTCCTCCAAAGCATGAAAATGAGGTTGAGATCGACCCTACCTATATGTCCGAAATGACACTTTTCGGACAGAGGGTTGGAGGAGTATCGCACTGCAAAAAGGACAACACAACAGTCAGCAACCTGAAAATTATCAAGTGTTGGAGCTCAGATTCAAGGTTCACCTTAGAACTCATCTAATAACTGAGAAGCGGAGCTCAGTGACACCCGCGTCTAATCTCAGAGACGCGAGATTCACATGAAGTCCGTGTCTGAAATTTTACAAGTTAGAAACTTGGAATCAAACGCAAGACTCAGTGAGACTCGCGGCTAACCTCAGAGACAAGAGGTTCACATGAAGTCTGCGTCCGAAATTCCACAAATTAGAAAATTCTCCTCAATACTTAGAAAAATTTCCTAAGTGCTGGAATCAAACACAAGGTTCAGTGAAACTGCGTTCAATAGACAAACGCAGACTCGAGCCAATGAAGCGAAGATGCGGAGATCATCAGACTCACGTCTTGCCTATCAGCATAAGAGTTGCGTCTGTAAATCAAATGCGGGCCTGAGCCTTGTGTTGGCGATTAAACTCCAGAAGAAGCTTAAGAGTTAAGCTAACTTTTCGAGTTCTTTAATAGCGGAAGCCAATTCAGTCGTTTTACCTAAAATGGGGGCCTCCTGCGTAGAGGAACCTCCCATTTGAGCCTCTAGAGCAACAGCGCTTGAGGAAGAAGCTGCGGGCTTGGTCTTTGGGGCCATTTTTGACAGTGAATTCTTTAGAGAAGATTGGAAAAAGGAGAAAAAGCTCGACGCTTTTCTTAAGTTCCTAAACCTTGGACACAGAGTTCAACGCAAAAAAAAAGAGTCTGATGATGACTCTTAAAAAGACTACTGTCTTTTTATAGACGTAGTAATCGGCCGAGATACGCGACCCATATCTCGAGATCGATCAGCGACAAACACGTGTCAGCATACTCAGAACGCGACTCTCGCATTTTAAGAAAGCCACGTCTGTTCAGGATGTCAGGTTCGCGTCTCTTCAACAAAGTGAGAGTTGCATCTCCACTTCAGTATCTGTGTCTTTTCAGCTCCGCCAAACATGTGGCAGCACACCTAGACTATGGGCCTCACGTTTAACAGAACCGTGAAGCTCGCGTCTCCACTTCAAAGGCCGCATCTCTTCTCAAAGCTCGCGTCTTGGCAAAACAAGAGAACTGTGTCTCCACTTTAACAGAGCCGCGTCTCTTTGACAAAGTGAGAGCCGCGTCTCCACTTCAATGTTCGCGTCTCTCCAATGAATGTGAGTCATATTTCTACCTCAGATGAGGTTCGCGTCTCCAAGACAACATAGCCTTTGCGTCTTAAAGACTTGTGTTCAGTATCTTCTTTTGCAATCAGTTTAACAGTACATGGGTGAAAGCAGCCCGACTGTTCCCCCGGTTCAATAGTACACCAACAACCAACTCAGAGCACCGAGGAGA
The DNA here is from genome assembly GCA_038442645.1 of Agave tequilana. NCBI lineage: Eukaryota > Viridiplantae > Streptophyta > Magnoliopsida > Asparagales > Asparagaceae > Agave > Agave tequilana. The sequence continues at coordinate 1,843 of JAVJIF010032729.1, forward strand.
TCTGGACTGCATATGTAGACACTCACGATGATCATTTCTGGTGGCTACAAAGAGTTTAACAGTATACTTACAAAGACCAAGATCCAGACAAGCTCAAACTCTAGGTATCTCTGGTGGTTTCAAAAACTTAGAGGGAATTTTTTAGACTGTCTAAAAATTACTGAAGACAAGTCATCAGATAATAGAAGTTCATACTTTAGACGCAGTGCCAAGACTCAGGCTCGAAACCTGCCTCTCAGCACCACTTCAATGCCAAGGCGCCAGAGCTTGAAGCCCGCGTCTCAGTACCATTTCAATGCCAAATCGTAGAGCTTGAAGCCCGCGTCTCAGTATCACTGCAGTACCAAGATGCAGTGCTTGAAGCCCGCATCTCAGTATCATTGTGAAGCCAAGACGCGAGGTTCAAAACCCGTATTTCAACGCTACAACAGCACTCAAGTGGGAGCTCGAGACCCGCGTCCAACGTCACGCCAATGAGGAATTATGGAGTCAGGCCCACATCATCTCAGTGGCTAAACGCAAAGCTCAAACCTGCATTCCACTGCGAATAAGCCCTCCTTCTCAGTTATAACTACCCGTATTACTGGGTCAAACACTGTCCACGTAATGAGGGGAGTTAACCCCCATTATGGAGGGTTTTAGAGAACAGTTTTACCCTAAACCCCCAATAAATAGCTCAATTTGCTATTAAAAAGGGGTTAGACTTTTCAGCTGAGGAATATTGGCTTTACAAAGACTCCAACTTTCCTATCCAAACTTGCTGATTTTAAGTTTTTTTCAAATCTCTTTAAGATTTCATTCGATAGGAGCTGTGTTACTCCATCAGTGATCCAAAGAGATAAGCTGATGTTCATCTGGTTAACAAAAAAAAGACTCACTTTCCATCGCTGTTCAAAGGACCGAGCACTAAACAAAGAGGAAATTTGAGTTTGAACATCTTCCTCTCTTGTAATTGGGATTTGATTTGTTGTAATCTTTCATTTGATTAAGAAAATTTTATGATACACTCAAAACTTCCTGGCGCGTACAACTCGCGCTCGTGCAACAATCCCATTCTTTAAGGACCCCCGCCCCAACAATTTGCCCCTCCATCCCAAAAGAGAGATCTTATAAATTGTGCTCATGAAGTGATATACATGCTGGTTATTTGCTGACATGTTCCTTACTTCTCCTTTTGGTAATGTCCTTTGTCCGCATGTCATATGTCTGCACCATTCCATCTGTATGGACATTCTCAAGCTATACTTTTTCTCGCCGAGAACTTCCCTTGTCCAATGATACCAGATATCAATATGCTTTGAATTGGAGTGAAAGCTTAGATTCTTTCTAAGATTATGATACTTTTGATGTCGCATTGAATAACATACTCCTACTGAGTCTAACCTAGTTCCTTCAAAAAATACTTAGTCTATAACATCTTTTTACTGGCTTCTGGGATAGCTATGTACTCTGCTTCTGTGTAGAGAGCGCAACGCACTTTTATAGTTTTTGACTGCCTAGATATAGCTTCCCTTGCAAAAGTAACCAGGTACCCTAACTTGACTCTCCTCGTATCAATGTCTCTGCCAAATCAACATTACTATAGCACGTAAGCTCATGTGATTTTATGCAAAACACAAAGTGGTCTTTCGTCATCCCTTTGAGATACCTCCTGGTCCACTTTACTGCTGCCCAGTGTTCCTTTCTTTTTAGTTAAAACACTCATCTTTCTTTGATAATAACCGTCTCCTAGATTTGTGTCTCTGGCCTTTCTCCTTGTTCTTCGATCTTTCTTAGTTTTCAGTAACCAAGATCTTTGTCGGTGAGGTCACGAATTTTGTCACCTAGCCTCCTCATTGGGAAGACTGCTTGTCATTGTACTCAGAGAGACTTTCTTTCCAGGTGCTAAATTCTCAAAGACACCAAAAATGTTCCCAATTATTAGAAAGAGAACTCGACAAAATCAATGTTTGCAACTTGTCATTCAAGTAGACTTTTTATAGATGTCACTGATCGATAATATTTTTCACCTCATAAGATGCTCTGCAATAGAACTTCCCTCCTTGTACTTTAAATTTACCAGCTTTCGAATTAAGAACGCCTTATTTGTAGTAGTCTTTCGCTCATAGAGACTCCTCCATAGACACATAGTAAACACCAAATCTTCTAGCTACTGTCTAATAATATCCCTCGCCTTGCGATCTAAGATTTTCTAATCCACCTCAGAAGTTTCCTTTTGTCTGGCTTCTTGTCCTTCTAGAGGTCGATGCAAATTCTTACAATACAATAGATCCTGTATGCAGGGGCTTCCAAATCATCCAATTATTTTCATTGTGAAAAATCATTTGATTGTTCAAGGTACTCTCCATGTCTTTAGCTAACTTTCCTCTGATCCCACTCTGATAGGATTTGACGTCACTAATCGATCACAAATTTCTTACAAAATTATTAGTCAAATGCTCAACACCAATTTAGGTAAATATGAAGAATAACCAACAAACAACTTTCATTAAAGAGACCAATATTTACGTGGAAACTCTTACGGAAAAAAATCACATGACAAGTAGCAACAAATATTCACTATAAGAATAAAAATTATAGTCTCCAATTACTCTCACCATCTTTTGAGTCCTCTACTCAAATATTCAAGAATACAAGAAGAGATCAAGAGCACTTTATCGAACTCTCATTGGCATGAATTCCTCCGCTACAAAGGACTCAACTCCACCACTACAACTGTGTACTGTAAAAACCAAAACTTGATCCTTCACAGATTCTTAAAACCTTCACTTTTGTTGCCAACTTGAAGAGAAAAACTCGTAAAAGCACTCTCTTTTTCTCTTCTTTTTCTTCAAATTTTCTCTGAATTTTTTGGCTCAATTTCTGTCTGCCACAATAAGGCCTTTAGAAGACTCCAAATCTTTTTTGAATTTTTCTCCTGATCGCTATCGGATTGGGCTCCTTCCCGAGTCTGACTCACGCTGGCACAGAAATTGAAGTAGTGGGATGGGCTCACAATTTATTGTTGACTCTTCAAAAGCATTCAAATAAGTGATACTACCACTATATACTAATGGATTCACCATCACATTGATGGTGATCGGGAGCCAAAATTTTTGAAAGCAAATAATTGCTTCTAGAAAACTAATGAGTCTATAATTTAGTAAATGAAAACGAAATGTTGTGAGACGAGAGTCAGTCAACAAAGAGAAAATAATGTAGTCCTTTTCAGAGGTCAAGCAATGCAAGTCTTGTCTAAATTTCATCAGAGACTGGTTCAAAGTTCAAAACAATCAGTTTGGATATAAAGAGGCTTAGAGACGAGCAAAAGAAATAACAAGATCAGAAGCAAAAGAAATCAAGCATGGTTTCTGTTAATTCCTTGGTCCGCTGTCTTCTCGTTGCTGCGATGATTGCTGCCTTCTGTGTCTTGCAATTTGAGCTCGTGCATGGAGGTAGAACACTTGTGTCCTATACCTAATTTTTTCCCTTGTTTATGCATTCTGCTGTGTTTTTTTCCTCCTGTGTGCGTGCAGATGTGAAGATGAGGAAGCTAGGAGATAGGGTGGGAAACATCCCCACAGCTCCTAATGGTCACCCGGCGATAAACAACAATCCTTAAGGCTGAAAATTCCCCGATGCCCTCCTTGAAATTTCGAGACAAACCAATTTTATGTGTGCTTATGATGAGAATCTCTATAAACTCGTCATACATGTTCTATATTATGTTCTTGCCTTGTCCCCTTAATTGTGCATCTGGCTCTGTGCTGATCACTAGACGTTATGTAACAGCTTCTTGTGGATAGCTGAGAACACATGGATAACCCAAGAGCACAATGAAGGAGAGTTTCTTTATTATTACTACTTTCTTAATGTATGTCTTGTTTGTTAATCAAAGAAAAAAAAATTTATTATTAATGTTTTCTGTTCTTGCATGTTGGAATGAATCAGATTGCATAGTAAGTAATTTCTGGTTAGTAGTCATCATCAGAAGCTATATAAGTATTTTAATTTGAACAAGTAATTAGTGAATTTTTAGCTATCAATCAGTGAATAAGGTTACATTAAGAAAAAGGGAAAAAGAAAAGACAGAAAATGGCACAAAACTTTTGTAATCAATTTGGTCATGCAAACTAGCAAGTGTTTTATTACATACTAGTAAAGAAGTCATTACAAGCCATTACAAGCATTTATAATCTGCACACTGATCACCTTTACACCACTGTGATTGGGCCTAATTGCAAGCCCAATTGCCTCCATAATTGCAAATCTTTTGTTTGGTTTAATTAGAGTTGAAAATCTGATTGTAAACTCATTTTCATATACATGACCCATACATACGCCCAACTGTAATAAATTTTTTACATTTTTGCTGGTCAATTTTGCAAGTGGGGCCGGAATGCTTGCATATGTGGATGACTCCCCCGCATCATTACCCACAGCTAGCCAACAACCTTTATCCTTCTTATTTGGTCAAATCAAGTGGGGCCGGAATGCTTGCATATGTGGATGACTCCCCCGCATCATTACCCACAGCTAGCCAACAACCTTTATCCTTCTTATTTGGTCAAATCCTGTCACTACCACCGCCATCCTTTGATTCCCTCTATGATTCTCCCATCAGTTCGTGATCATGTTCCCATTATTATAGGAGAATACACGTTTCTCCCTCTATGAGGCCATAATAGAGATTCCATAGTATGAATTTAAATCTTCAATAATGGGAGTTTCACGGAGACTTAACCACCATATATTTATTACAAGGAGATTGTTCAATGCTTTTCAGTCCTGAATTGTGTAGTTGTGGGCGACTGAGAAAGAGGCGCAAGAGTAATCTTTCTGATCAAGATGAAATCACCTAGAGGGGGGATGAATAGGTGAAGGCTATACTAAGTACCAAATAATGCGGATTAAAAACTAATTAACAATAAACAACAACAATAATAAGACTTGCAAGAAAGTAAACAAATAATAGTGCAAGTAAAGGAGAGAGAGAGAGAGTTTAGAGATATGTGGACAATCGCAAACACGAGAATATGTTTCGAGGTTCGAGCCACTACTCTACGTCCCCGCCTTCAACACGGTGAAGGATTTCCACTATGCTTGATCCCACTGGATCGTCAATACAAGTTCTCACTAGAACTCTTTGGACACACTTGTCCTCTCTCACGGTGTCGCAACACCGACTTAGAGCTCACTAGCTCGCTTGAGGCCGCAACCTCTACAACTTCTCAATATGAAGAAACGGTGATCAACACTTGACCACAAATAATGGCTCACTTGCACAACCCTACAACCAAGATGAGGAGATGAAACTTTTGAGATTGTGTAGTGCACAAATCTTAGAAGAGAAGTAGAGGAAGGCTTCAAGCTAAAAGATTGAAAATTTGGCTCAATGAAAACTTTTTGCTAAAAGGCTAAACTTTTGAAAACTTTTGATCTTAATCTTGTAAATCTTGTGTTTTAGTTGTAGAACACTCCCTCTATTTATAGGGGAGGAAAACTGGGTTAAAAAGGCCAAGAGATTCGTTGGGGGAGATCCCAATAAAAATCAAATCAGAAAATAGCCGTTACAGCCTAGTAAGCAGAGTTTTCTGCTGCCGGTCGACCGGGCCGGTCGACCGCCAACGGTCGGAAATCCGACCGTTGGGAAAGCGGTCGACCGGATGGTCGACCGTGAAACCCAAACAGAGAGAGTTATACTCTCTGTCGGTCGACCGTTACGATCGACCGGGAAAACAAAGAGCACTGCTCTTGCTCCCGGTCGACCGGTCGGTCGACCGATGTGCACACATGCACAGTGGTGCATGTCGGTCGACCGCCCGGGTCGACCGACAGAACAGTTCTGCTCTGCCAGCGGTCGACCGTGCGGTCGACCGGACTAAGCCAAAAATCAGGTTTTTGAAAGGGCTTTTTGAAGATAAAAATTTTGATAAAAATTCTTTAGACGGGTATATACAAATTAGAGTTCTAGGGCTTATAAAGACCAGGGTGTGATCATAGATCAACACCAAAAAGATTTGAACTATATTTTGTTAAAAATTCTTTTTCTAAACTTAAAAACTGTTTTTCCAAAAATCGAATTTTCCAAACTTCGTTTTTCTGAAACTTGATAAGAAATTTTGTAATAAAATTTTGTTTGAAAGCATGAAGCAATATCAAATGTGTGTGTGTGTCAATCCCAATGTTATCAACCTCTATCATCTCGATTTTGACAAATAGACTATAAATCCTAACTAAAAAGAAAATGTAAATATACAAATCTTGTATAGTCTTCTCAATTTGTTTGATTGATCCTTGAGCGTTTCTACTGTACTCGGCTCTGGGATCTAAATCCTCGCGGCTTCCAAATGTGAGTCTTGTATAGGAGCCGTCAATCAACCTATTTTTACCTGAAACTTTATTTAAACAATTTTGTTAATACCTAACTACATATGGTTTGTAATCATCAAAACTTAGGGCTAATGGCCTTTGGGCCAACTATCTCCCCCTTTTTGATGATGACAAAACATATGGAGTTATTACAAATATTTTGGGTGGAGACTTCAAGTGAAGCTCCCCCTTAACATATGCATATAAAAGAATATGATATAAAAAATCTAAATGCATAACAAGGGCATGTATATGATATGTTAATAAACACATATGCCAACCATCCATGCATACCAAAGATACAGAAATAAAACATGTATGCATATATGGTTACTCCATCCATCCATAAATACCTCCCTCCTCCAAAATAGATGATTGGGTCAATAATAGCATAAACACTATATACAACCAATCACATATGCCAACTGGGGATAAGAAAGATAACTGTCATAACATACTAAAACAATGTCCATACAAGATAGGAGGTACATGCCAATCTCAAAACCATATAACATAACACATGTCCACAAACACCAAACACAAAATGTGTCCAAATGCATGTAGAAAAAACAACCACCCAAAATAACACAGAAATAACTAAATAACTCTCCAAATATCTCTCCCCCTTTTTGACATCATCAAAAAGGGTCAAGGCTGTCGAAAATCAGTGTCCTGCGGGGAAGCAGGTCGCAGAGGTGTAGTAGGAGAGGAGCCCATGCGGCGAACGGAGGGCCGGAAGCAGGAAGAGGCTGAGCACGACCCTGAGGAGTAGGAGCCGACCAATCAAATCTGTTGTAGATATCTCCGATACAGGTTTGCATGAAGCGCATGGAGTCACATATATAGTTGAGGTCGTTGTCCAGTCGGTGCTCCAGCCACTGATAGGATGTGGCAATCTCAGCTGAAATCTCCTGGCGGTGCGCAGTCATCTCAGCAGAGATCTGCTGGTGATGCTCCCGAATCTGAGTGGATAAGGCTAGATAGGGGTCGAAAGGAGCAGAAGAGCCAGAAGAGGATCCAGGCACAGCAGGAAAGATAGGCCGCGGCTGAGGAGCAGGGGGACGCTCCCGAGCACGCATCCTCTTGTGGAGGGTGTTGTTAATATCTACTGATGGTTCATAAGACCGTTCAGAGGACAGATCAAATTTAACTGCTTCAATAAACGGGTGATGAGCATCCCAAACGGCAAGTGCCGGTTTAGGACTAGAAGATGATCAGAAAGCATGCAGTCGATGATGAGCTTAGGGATTTAATTCTAATGCCTTTCAGAAGGCAATAGATGATAAGAGGAGCAGAACCCCTAGCATGACTATACTCTCCTGATTTTGGCAGGAGATTATAGAACACGATCTTAGCCAAGACCTGGGCGGGGGGTGAGAGTATAATACTTCATCTCCTCGTTCCTAACTAAGCCAGGGTTGTCATCATCATGAAGCAGGATAGATGCGGTCTGGGCAGACTCACCATCAGGATACTCAAAATCATGTAGATCGAAGTTATAAATGTCTACCCCCTCATAGGAGAGGTGTAGGAGACGTGCAAATTGTTGAAGTGAGATATCTATATCTTTGCCCAAGACTCTGGATTTAAGGTGATTATGTGAAAATGACAGATTGGAATAAAAGTAGCGCACCAATTCAGGATAAATTTTTCCTTAATGGTGACAAATTCTTCTAATGAACTGGATCTTAAAATATTGGCAAGGTTGAGGTGCTCAAAATCACCGAGCACTACAGTCCTACCAGATATAACATTTTTGGCACAAATTAAGGAGTACCGATGTGATGCATTTGGTGAAACAAAGGGGTTGGTGGATGATTCGGGGGTTTTCTCCTTTTCAGAACGGGTTCTTTTAGACATAATAGATGGATAATCAAGATGAATGCACGATCTAAGTAAGAAGGATAAGGAATTAAGCAAGGAAAAATTGAAAGATCTAAAGGAAAAGCTTATACCTTGAAATCACCTGAAAAACAAAAGAAATCCTCAAGAGAGGAGAGTAGATCTGGAGCCTGAAACAACGTATCCCAATTTTTGTGGAATTAATTTGAGGTTGGGAGAGTAGAGAGGGTTTGGAATTGATTTAGGGTTGAGAGATGAGGAGAGGAGAGAGGTTGGAGGCGCTGGTTATGAGAGATGAGGAGTTAGGGCTTTATATAAAGGGTAAAAAAAACAGGATACCCGACTCCCGGTCACACCGCCGGTCGACCGGTGGAAACCGAGAGCAATCTCGGTTTCAGTCGGTCGACGCCTGGTCGACCGCTTCGGGCAGAAAAAACTATCAGGCTATATCGGTCGACTGGGTCGGTCGACCGGGCCTATGCCAGGCCAACTCGGTCGACCGGCCGGTCGACCGGAAAATCTGAAAACAGTGAACAAATTGTTTTGAAAGTTTCGATTTTTATTTTATTTTCTTTTAACTAGAAATGTATATTTTTCTTATAATCATAACAGTGATGTTGAAATCAATTGAAATCTTTCTTGGCATGAAAAACTCAAAAAAAAATTTATTTTCATTTTTATTGATTATTATTAATAATTATATCTCCATATATTTATTAAGCGATAAATAAGAGATGTTGAAGCCGAATACCCCGTTAAGGGTTCTGAAGTTCTCCTCGAAATTCCTCTGGATAGAGTTGAGGCGCGCAATTGCCATCTCTATTTATTAGCTCAATTTGGTTAAAAAAAATTTATTATAAAACTTCATTTTAACAAAATCTTGATATATGAACAAATAACATATGGCAAAGAAACATGAATATATTCTCAATCATGGCAAAGATACAAAAAAATGGATATGCAAGTTTAAATATGTAAGGCACATTATCACAAAAATGCAACTAGCAATCCTATGCATATAAAAAGAAATTTTTATGTGGAGAAGTTACCAAACCATAGGTATTCTTCAAATGGGTGCCTCTTCGATAGTGATGCAAGCGACGATGTGTTCGTTGAGCATTGATGCATCCACCACCCGGGCACCATCTCCCCTAAGTCTTGGAGGAGGATGACGCACCTGCATCAATTAAATTCAGTGTGTCTTTTGGTACCCAAATCTTTTTGGGTCCTATAGGGTTAGTGTTTTCTCGAACCCAAACATTTTTATTTGACAAGTTTAGCTTATCATAACAAAATTTAGCTAAATGGCTTTTGCGGCCACAATGTGCACAAGTATAAATTCTACCATACATAAATGCATGCTTGTGTGTGTGTGTGCATGCTTGTGTGAGTTTGAAGCATGATGATGAGTGTGTTTCCCTTGGGATATTCCTTTAGGAAACCTAGATGCAAATTTAGTCATGTCAAAAGCACATTTCTTTAAAGTTGTATCCAAAATTTCAATACGTTTTTAGATTTCTAAAAATTCATTTTTATTATAAGTAGAAATAGGGCTTTTTCCTTTACAAGATGTTTTGTATTTTTCAAAATCCATTTTCATTTTCTCAAAAGAATTTGATAATTCATTTTTCTCTTTTAAAACAAGCTCAAATTTATTCTTTAGAGAATCATTTTCCTTTTTCAATTTTTTATTTTGAGCAAGTGATATTTCATACCTACTTTGTAATTCTTCAAAAAAATGAGCAAGTTCATCTATGGTTAAGTCTTCATCATCTAAAGAGTTTTCTAGACATACCTTGGAAGCATCATCGCCATGTACCATGAAGCACATGTGAGCGGCGTCGATCTCCTCTTCGGATTCCGACTCCGAGTCATCCCACGTGGCCACCATTGCCTTATTCTTCTTTTGCCCGTTCTTGGAGGTAGTAGCTTGTAGAGAGGGGCAATCGGTAATTAGGAGTCCCGTCTTCTTGCAATGAAAACATGGACCCGTTCCTCTCTCTTTTCAAATCTTCCTTGAAGTCTTCCTCTTCGGAAGTTGTTTTGTCTACCTTTCTTTATAGAACATTTTTCCCACCTTCCTTATGAGCAAGGCAAAGTCTTCATCATAGTCTTCCGATGAATCCTCTTCATCATAGGAGGATGGAGCCGCTTTGAAAGCAAGAGCTTTCTTCTTTGGTGCCTCCCTTTCTTCTCTTACCTTCATCTTCATCTCATTGGTTTTGAGATTGCCGATGAAGCCGGAGAAGTCCATCTCCTCCTTATCATTTAGCTCTTTGAGGGTGGTTGCCTTGACTTCCCAAGACTTGAGAAGAGCTCTAATGACCTTCGGATCTTTTGGTCATTATCGATGTTGTCACCTAAAGAAGATAAGGCGTTAGTAATCTTGGTGAAACGAGTGAGCATATCATCTATGCCTTCATTATCAAGCATATAGAAATTCTCATATTGAGAACGGAGCAAGTTAATTTTAGATCTCTTGACTTGCGACGTCCCCTCATGAGTAACAATAAGCACATTCCAAACTTCATAAGCAGATTTGCAATTTATGATGCGGGAAAGATCATCTTCATTTAATGCTTGAGTGAGTGCATATTGGGCTCTAGCATTGGCCTCATAGTCCTTAGAAGTTTCTTCGGACCATATTTTCTCATCAGTGAGAGGTTCAATAAATTCTTTGGTAATGGACTTGGCAACTCTAACTCCTAGGGATTTTAGGAATAGGTTCATTTTGACCTTCCAAATGGGGAAGTTCAACCCATCAAATTTGGGTGGGAACTTGATGCTAGAAAAGTCAACAGATGCCTTGAATACAAGTATAATGCACAACAAACAATAAATACAACAAATAGATATAGCCAATAATGAGGATCTCCCTAAGGTGGTTAAACCAAATGCTAGGGTTAGGCTCTGATACCAATTGAAATCACCTAGAGGGGGGTGAATAGGTGAAGGCTATACTAAGTACCAAATAATGCGGATTAAAAACTAATTAACAATAAACAACAACAATAATAAGACTTGCAAGAAAGTAAACAAATAATAGTGCAAGTAAAGGAGAGAGAGTTTAGAGATATGTGGACAATCGCAAACACGAGAATATGTTTCGAGGTTCGAGCAACTGTTCTACGTCCCCGCCTTCAACACGATGAAGGATTTTCACTATGCTTGATCCCATCGGATCGTCAATACAAGTTCTCACTAGAACTCTTTGGACACACTTGTCCTCTCTCACAGTGCCACAACACCGACTTAGAGCTCACTAGCTCGCTTGAGGCCGCAACCTCTACAACTTCTCAATATGAAGAAACGGTGATCAACACTTGACCACAAACAATGGCTCACTTGCACAACCCTACAACCAAGATGAGGAGATGAAACTTTTGGGATTGTGTAGTGCACAAATCTTGGAAGAGAAGTAGAGGAAGGCTTCAAGCTAAAAGGATTGAAAATTTGGCTCAATGAAAATTTTTTGCTAAAAGGCTAAACTTTTGAAAACTTTTGATCTTAATCTTGTAAATCTTGTGTTTTAGTTGTAGAATACTCCCTCTATTTATAGGGGAGGAAACTGGGTTAAAAAGTCAAGAGATTCGTTGGGGGAGATCCCAACAAAAATCAAATCAGAAAATAGCCGTTACAGCCTAGTCAGCAGAGTTTTCTGCTGCCGGTCGACCACCAACGGTCGGAAATCTGACCGTTCAGAAAGCGGTCGACCGGACGGTCGATCGTGAAACCCAAACAGAGAGTTATACTCTTTGTCGGTCAACCGTTACGGTCGACCGGGAAAAACAGAGAGCACTGCTCTTGCTCCCGGTCAACCGGTCGGTCGACTGATGTGCACACATGCACAGTGGTGCATGTCGGTCGACCGACAGAGCAGTTCTGCTCTGCCAGCGGTCGACCGTGCGCGGTCGACCAGACTAGGCCAAAAATCAGGTTTTTGAAAGGGCTTTTTGAAGATAAAAATTTTGATAAAAATTCTTTAGATGGGTATATACAAAATAGAGTCCTAGGGCTTATAAAGACCAGGGTGTGATCATAGATCAGCACCAAAAGATTTGAACTATATTTTGTTAAAAATTCTTTTTCTAAACTTAAAAACCGTTTTTCCAAAAACTTGTTTTTCCAAAAATCGAATTTCCAAACTTCGTTTTTCTGAAACTTGATAAGAAATTTTGTAATAAAATTTTGTTTGAAAGCATGAAGTAATATCAAATGTGTGTGTGTGTGTCAATCCCAATGTTATCAACCTCTATCATCTCGGTTTTGACAATTGGACTATAAATCCTAACTAAAAAGAAAAATGTAAATATACAAATCTTGTATAGTCTTCTCAATTTGTTTGATTGATCCTTGAGCGCTTCTACTGTGCTCGGCTCTGGGATCTAAATCCTCGCGGCCTCCAAATGTGAGTCTTGTGTAGGAACCGTCAATCAACCTATATTTTTACCTGAAACTTTATTTAAACAATTTTGTTAATACCTAACTACATATGGTTTGTAATCATCAAAACTTACGGCTAATGGCCTTTGGGCCAACACAAGAGTCCTTATCTCAAAATTTCAAAGTAAAGGTAACGATTCTTGCTAGATTTTTACTAGAAAGGTTTCTGTTAATTCGGACTTCACAACTTTAATGCTTTATTAGGAAAAAAAAAATTGAACTTTTTAGAGATTGTGTGTTTTCATCAGAAACATGAAGCATTATTGTCCTTTTCACCTGTTTTTATAAATTTCTGTCTTGCTTTGATTAAATGGCGATTGTTGTTTAAGTTTCTCTATGATCTCATCTTATTTTAAACAAATGCTATCATTTATTTGCAATATTAGTATTTTTGATTGATAAATACAGTATTGAAGTGCTAACTTGATGGTTACATAGCTAGATCATTACAATTTGCATGTAAAATTTTCCATTTACAGATTGGAAATATAATTTCCCCATATAGTTTCTAATTCTATGGTTATGTGATAAATATATGGCCTGAAAATACAATTTTCATGTATAGTTTATGATTCTATGGTTATGTGCTAAATATATGGACTAAAATAACATGTTCATGTAACAATTTCCATAATGATTCATAGATAATTTTTGTACACAAGTGAAGCTTGTTTAAGATTCATGTGCTATTTGAAATTGCTATATAAGCATTAACTCTCTCATTTGTGCATACACCTATATTTTGGATGTTGTCTCTGTTCCCACATTAATGTACCGAAATGTTCTTGCCTCCGTCATAAACCTAACGTTTTGTACTTCTTTACTTTCTAACTTATATCAAGTCTAATCTCAAGTTTGAAAGCTTCTCCAAACGATTTTCTTTAAAAAAAAATACTAATTTTTTTTTTTTTTTGGCCTAATCTAATTTGTTTGCAAAATGTGTAGGGTAGTCTCTGTTTTATTACTCATAACTATCTTTTTTGATGATTTCAACTATAATAGGTGCTCTTCTAATTAATAAAACTTGTGCAAAAATTTGAGGAGTTCAATCTAACTTTCCTTATACATATGGTTCTTATGATCTAATGGGCTTATCTTTATTTTAAACGACTGCTATTATTTTTTTGTGATATTAATATTGTTTGCCTAAAGGTACAATCACTCATGTTTTAATGATTCATAACTCATGTAGTTAAAGAACTAATGATCTTGGTGTGATTACAAAGTCTACAAGTTATTCAAAATCACATCGTGGAGCTCAATCTCAACAAATACATTAGAATATTTCAATTTGATGATTGAAACCAAGAAGTCAAGTTCCAAGTCAAAGAGACTTCATTTTCAATTGAAAAGAATTTATGATTGTAAGTTAGAAGTTTGTTAAAGCTTTAAATTATATAATTAGTGGTTCAAACTTTTTTCTGAACACGTACACACGTTTCACTTTGTGGTTTGATTGATTTTTAGAAGATTGTGTGTGTTTATATGCATTATAATATGAATTTAAAGTATTGTCTCTAAAAGATTTCTTTAGCAGAAAGTTAATTTTAATGAATATTAAGTATCAAAGGTAAGTTTTATTGTTTGAAATATGTTTTAGAATGATTTCATACATATTAATGCTCAAAAGATATTAAAGAAACTTATTTTTGTATGATTTGTAAGTTAAAATTGATTTAAATAAAATTTTGAAAATAATTAGAAAATCTGTATTATTTTCGACAACCCTATGCAGGACTTTTGAAAACGGAGACGCTGTACGCACAGTACTAAGTTTGAGTTGAATCAATTTTTACAGCCACGTTCAAGTTTTCGACACCGTTTTATAGAGAGTTTAGTCTATTACAGAACTGACTAATTTTTGACAGCTTTTTAAGTTTTTTCCTCTAGTCGTTAAAAACCATTTCAACAACTTAAATATCATTTTCGCCAACGTTTCATAGAGAGTTCAGTCTGTTGCAGAACAGACTCATTTTTGACAATTTTTAAGTATTTTCCCAAACTATCAAAAACCATTTTCGATAGCTCAAATATCATTTTCAACAGCGTTTTCCAGAGAGTTGGGTAAGTAGCAGATTGATTCATTTTTTACTGTTTTCTCTTTGAAAAATTGGCACAATCAAAAATGCTTTCGACAACTAGCACATAGCTTTGGAAAATGAACTTCTGAGTTTGAAAAATGTAGCTCTTTATTACCGTTATCTGTCAAAAATAAAACATCTATATTCGACAGCTTTTGGCAGATTTACCATCCGGTTTCTAGAAACCATGTTTCTAGAAACGGTACAATTTTCATTTTGCTATAAAACTGAGTTTTTGCAAATGTATTTGTAAGGGTAAATTCTCAAAAGAAATTTATCTGCACTTAAATTTGCAACCAGGATCTAAGAGAGAGAGAGTAAAAAGACAATCACAAAGACACAGTTTTTTACGTGAAACCCAATTTGAGGAAAAACAGGGAGAAGAGAATTTCCTATTTGCGAAGGTTTATAGTGAACTCAACAAGGTCACAAAATGCAATGGAGTTTTTGGCTTGAGGGAGACTCCTCTCTCTTTCTTTTGTTATGCTTTTTCTCTTGGTTATCCTTGTTTCACCTCTATATATCTGTCCCTTTTTTCTTCTTCATCTCCTAGATACCTGGGGAGCTTCAATTGACTGTGCGGGTCGTGCGGGTTTCAATAAATGTATGATCTGCATGTTGTGATTCTTTTGTAATGGTTGGATTATGTCATTGATTGCGAGAGCAATTCTTGTCACTTTCTGTAATAGTTCGCGCCAGAGTAGGAGTCGTTTGTAACGTGTGAAATGTGGAATGCTCCGGCGGCGAACAGACTCTACAAATGTAAGCAAAAATCGATAGAGTTGATTGTAGTGGCTGCCTACTCCGGACAAAAGAAGTGGTCTCAGTCGGCGATATTCTCAAAAGGAGTATCCTCGGGACAATCAATTCCTCAGAAGGAGGAACAACCTCGGGATAACCAAATGATACTCTGCGGGGAGTTGTTCAAATGGTTTTTATTGTTGGTGTCTTCGGGAGGCTCTGATGGCGAGGGACATGTGTCTTAATTCTGACATAGATCAGAGATTAACATCTTCCTCTTTCTCCAGGCTTCAAGGGGAAAGAGTGGAGCGGATTGAGTAGCCCCGGCCTCGGGAAGCTGAGGCATCACTTTTAATCTGAAAGGACTGATTAAAATGTCTCTCTGCATTCTAAGCCCTCTTTGAAAACTGGTGAAGACAACTAGCAAATTAATGACCCAAATCTTCACTTCGAGATGGATAAGATCGTGTGGCAGGACTGGATCGAATCCGGTTGATCTGACATGCCGAAAAATCTGAGATTCAAACCGACTTCTCAGATGTGGTGGAAATTTGAATTCAAGGCGGTTCGATATTTGTGTCTATAAATAGAGAGGATCCTGAAAGTGGGAGGCCCATCTTCTCAAAAACTCTCTGCTCTTCATTCTTCTTGCTCTGGTAGATTGCAATTTCGCTTTTCTTCTTCGTCCGATGGAGGAAGGAGAAGGAGATGGAGATGATGGATATGGCTGGTGTGTCGCATCGGCCTTTGTCTTGTAACTTTGGTCTTCTTGATGACCTTGTCATGTACTTCAGTCCTCGTGACAAGGCCTCGCTGCAAGGGGGGCTAGATTGGTTTCAAGCTCTGACTTGATTTGCTCAAACATATCTTCTTCTGGTGGTAGGTATGAATGGAGTGAGGTTTTGCTCGGGTGGCAGCGGGGTTAGATCCTGATTCCATCACCATCTTCTATGTCTTACAGTCTTTACTCTAGGTTAGATCATGTGGTCCTCACACTAAAAGACTCTTTTCTGAAGGCAAGACTGGGAAGGAAGCATGGGTGGATGACCTAGGATGATGAAGTGTCCGTGCTTTTGAGGCTTCTGGTCACTTATTCGGGATGAACGGTTGGAGACGTGATATCATCACATTCTTGCACATCTGAAACGAGATTGTCTAGCTCCCTTGGAGGCATGTTCTGATTAGAAGGGCTATCCTTTCTAAATTCGGATTCTTTTTCTGTTTGGGATCGAATCCAATCAGGGTTCCCTAAAACCCTGTGACTCTGTGGCTATAAATTAGGGCTAGAGCCCTCATGTATTGTATCTAAGAAAGTTCCCTCAAGAATCCCTCTGTATTTGTTTGGATTGATTGTTGAATCAATAAAATCTCTCTCTCCCTTGCTCCCGAGGACGTAGGCACGTTGCCGGACCTCGTTAAATACTGTGTTGATTGCTTTTCTCTATTGTTCTCTATTCTTGTCGTGTTAGGTACATCTCCGGCTGCATCTGTGTCCGTTTGGCGGATTCCTCAGAGAGATTGTTGCCTTGGCGCGCGCAACATGTTCCTCCTCCAAGAAGATCAAAATCAAAACTCGATCCTTCACGGGTTCTCAAAACCTTCTCTTTTGCTGCCGACTCAAAGAGAAAAACTTGTAAAAGCACACTCTCTCTGTGTCCTCTGTTTTTTCTTCAGATTTTCTCTGAATTTTTTTGGCTTAATTTCTCGCTGCCTCAGTAAGGCCTTTAGAAGCCAATCAAGTCTCTTTTTTGAACTTTCTCCAGATCGCGATCGGACTGCTCCTTCTTGAGCCTGATGAGCTTCATAGGGCAGGCCCAGCTGTGGGCTGGACCGGGGGACTAAACTTTTCATATAAATAATTCATTCAACAAGGTATCTATTCGTAATATCGTTGAAATCATATCATTCGCAGACACACTTCTCCCCCCCCCCTCTATACGGATAAGTCTATAATTTATAAATGAAAATTAACTAATGATACAAATTAATGTAATCCTTGTTCAGAGGTCAGTCAATACAAATCTAGTCTAAGTGGTCTTGTTGTGCGCGCAATCCAATCACAACAACCAAACAATAGATAATCCCAAGATCTCCAGCACAAAGACAACCCAACAACCACACGAAGAACACACAAATCACAAAGGCAAGATTTAACGAGGTTCGGCCTCAATGCCTACGTCCTCGGGGCAATCAATGGAGAGATTTATATTAGGAAGATGATTACAATAGCTCTATTTCTCTTTGAATGCAAGAGAACCCAGAGCTAATCCTTTTTCGCAGAGTATTAAACCCTAGAATCAACATTAGGCTTAAATACTTCACATCAGCGGATCAGCAGATTTCACCCAAAACCCGACTGTCGGTCGACCCGGCCGGTCGACCGACCTCCACCTCGGTCGACCCGACCGGTCGACCGAATTTAACCGAGAGTCAGGGTGTTACAGTCAGGGAATTGCGGTCGACCCGGCCGGTCGACCGCCTAAGGCCCTGTGCATGCTGTGCATGTCGGTCGACCGGCCCGGTCGACCGACCCTCCTGTCTTCTGCTGCTGCTGGTTTTTTCTGCCACTGTCCCTTTGCCTTTCATCGTCGACTTCCTTGGCGATCTTCAACGGCACTTGGCAATCTTCTACAGCATGGCATGGCATCACCTCCTTTAATATCCTCTCTCCTCCAACAATTCTCCACCTCGGTGAAGATTTTCAAATCTGACGAACTCCGACTCGATAGTGGCTGCACCAACATGGTTGCCTACGTACCCCTGCCCAAGGGATCAAGCCGTCCGTAATTCATCCAAATGAGCTTCAGCAAGCTCAATTCACTTTAAGGACATGGAGCAAGTCTTTGCAGTGTGCAAACTTCACCCCCGACACCACCTTTGTTAGCATATCGGCCGGATTCTCCGAAGTGTGAATCTTCAACAAGTCAATGTCACCTTCTTCTAGAATCTCCCGAACAAAGTGATACCTGACATCAATATGCTTCGTCCTTGCATGATAGACCTGGTTCCTTGCCAAGTAGATGGCACTCATACTGTCACAGTTTATCTTCAATATATTCTGTTCCACGCCCAAGTCATCAAGCAAACCCTGAAGCCAGATTGCCTCCTTCATGGCCTCTGTCATAGCCATATATTCAGCCTCTGTGGTCAACAACGCGACTGTAAACTGAAGTGTGGAGCGCCAACTCACCGGTGCCTGTGAGAATGTGAAGACATATCCCGTAGTCGACCGGCGTTTGTCAAGGTCACCTGCATAGTCTGAGTCAACATACCCTATGCACTCCTGCTTTCCGGTGTTGTCCTTCTCGAATATTAGGCCTACATCAACGGTTCCCTGATGTACCTCAGAATCCATTTCACAGCTTCCCAATGACCCTGTCCAGGATCATGCATGTATCGACTCACCATGGAGACTGCCTGTGATAGATCTGGCCTCGTACACACCATAGCATACATCAAGCTACCCACAGCATTGGCATATGGAATATGGGACATATGCTCACGCTCTTGAACACTCCTTGGAGACATCTTTGCTGACAATTTGAAGTGCGGCGCCATAGGTGTACTAACAGACTTAGTATCCTTGCTGATATTAAACCTCTGCAGTACCTTCTCCAAATAGCCCTTCTGTGTCAAACTTATCCTGCCAGCTTTCCTGTCTCTAGTGATCTCCATGACCAATACTTTCCTTGCGTCCCCCAAGTCCTTCATCTCAAATTCTGACGATAACATCTTCTTTAGAGAGTCAACAACAGATCTCGACCTAGAAGCAATCAACATATCTACATAAAGTAGTAGATAGATATATTCACCTGATGGTAACTTGTTGTAGTACACACATGGGTCAAAATGGTTACGTGTGTACTTCTTCTTCCTGATGAAGCTATCAAACCGCTTGTACCACTGTCTAGGAGACTGCTTCAAACCGTACAGCGATTTCTGTAGCTTATATACTAACTCTTCCTTCCCTGCAGCTTTGTAACCTGTGGGCTGTGTCATATAGATCTCCTCCTCAAGATCGCCGTGGAGAAAGGCGGTCTTCACATCAAGTTGGTCAAGTTCCAACTCATTCTGCGCCACCAAAGCCAATAGAATCCGAATAGACGAGTGTTTAACTACCGGAGAGAACACCTCGTTATAGTCGATTCCTTCTCTCTGAGCGTAGCTTTAGCCACCAGCCTTGCCTTGTAGCGCTGTAACACCCCATTCCCAGTATACGTGCACAGTTACGTATCCTGATTTTTGATGCATTTTATTCTTATTATTTTATTTATTTTATTTTATTTTCTGCTATTTAAATACTTACTCATATAGCTGTACTGCATGATTTGATCTGTTTGGTATTCAGATTTGACTAATTTTAGTTTCAAATATTATTTTTAATATTCTAGATTTTTCATGATTTTCTGGAATTTTTCGGAATTAAATTGAAGATCTTCAAAACCGGTGTCGACCAGTATCACTGGTTGATTCCAGGAATTTTATTTACAATTGGAATCAAATTTCCGGATTCTGCTTTCACATTCCTTCTTAGAATTATGTTTTCTTCCTTTGGGCATTTTCTGGGAATTTTCAGATTTTATCAAAAATCCAGCTTTCACCCCAATCCAATATTCCAGGATTTTTATTTTGAAAATGAGATAGAATTTCTGGAAACCGATTTCACCAAAAGTCATTTCATAATATTTATGATTTTTGTGAATTTTTGGATAGCTTTCGGGATACTTCAATTT
Source organism: Agave tequilana (assembly GCA_038442645.1). Taxonomy (NCBI): domain Eukaryota; kingdom Viridiplantae; phylum Streptophyta; class Magnoliopsida; order Asparagales; family Asparagaceae; genus Agave; species Agave tequilana. The sequence continues at coordinate 22,034 of JAVJIF010032729.1, forward strand.
TGGTCATTCTTGGAGTTTTCGGTATTTTCCCAGATACCGAGAATTTATCCAAGTTTTTCACTTATCTCTTTTTCCATTTTTCTCTCTCCTTCCTCAAACGCGAGCTTCACCAGCTGGGTTCATCATTAATGCAGCCACCCTCTCCATGCTGCATTAAATGCTTATGGGCTGATTCAACTCAAGTCCAATCACCCATGCCTTTGTCCTTTTCTCTGAAACGCAGCCTCTTTGCGTTTTCCTCTGGACGCAGCCTTGAGCTCCCACGTTTGGCTCTTTAAATGGCCTAAACGCAGCCTTGGGACTTTGCAAACGCAGCACTCATTGGAGGGAAAGTGATGATGGCTTGTTATTATATTACTTTCCCTTTTATATATATGCACTCCCCTTCTCTCTCATTATTTTCCTTCATCCTTTTGTTCCTGCAAGCTCCAACAGCAAGCTCACCACCACCAAGCCCTTTGGCCGGCTATCACAACTACTCACCATCTCCATTTTTCCATCACCAATTCCTCCACCTTCTTCTCCTCCATCTCCTTCACCATTTCCAAACAACTAACTCCATCTTCTTCAACCTCTTTCACCAAGAGACACCAAAAGAACCCATCACCTCCACAAAAACTTCATCACCATCTCCACCACCACCTGCACCACCGTAGCCTCCACCGAGCATACCATCTTCACCTCCTCGTCAACCTCTTTCCGGCGGACTATAGCTTCATTCCCCGCAACGCCATTTGCAAAATCTCGTTTTGCCATATTGAGTTGGACTTGCACCATCAACCTTTTGCCTTCTCTTGTGAGGACCGGTACCCTCCTTTGGATTGGGACCGCGTTTCTCTGCGTCGGACGCATTTTAGGCGAGTAATTCTACTCGCCAAGACTTGGATATTATTTCATATTTGTTAAGAAACGCACCAGTTACCTAAAAACGCACCAGTTTCCTAAAAACGCACCAGTTCTAAAAACGCACCAGTTTCCTAAAAACGCACCAGTTTGCTGAAAACGCACCAGTTTCCTAAAAACGCACCAGTTTGCTGAAAAACGCACCAGTTCTTTAAAAACGCCAGTTTCCTAAAAAACGCACCAGTTTGCTGAAAACGCACCAGTTTCCTAAAAACGCACCAGTTTGCTGAAAACGCACCAGTTTCCTAAAAACGCACCAGTTTCCTGAAAACGCACCAGTTTCCTGAAAACGCACCAGTTTTCTGAAACGCACCAGTTTCCTGAAAACGCACCACTTTCCTGAAAACGCACCACTTTTCTGAAAACGCACCACTTTCTTGAAACGTGCCACTTTTTGAGACGCGACCCAACCGAACGCAGCCTTCTTAAGTCAATTTGACCCTTTACTATAGTCGACTAACTCCTTCTCTAAGTCGACTAATTTCTCTCCCTAGTCGACTAATCTTGATTAATTGTTATGGTTAATTACTTCTTTGATTATGAACATTATCCTTGGGTCATTTATTATATTGCTATTTGCAAGACTTGTCACTTGATGAATATCACCTCTTATCATGCTATCTATTAACATAAGGCATGATACACTTGACCTTCATAATTATCACGATAACGGGAATGATGACCTGACATCTTGATAGAACAACTGTACTCCTGATACACATGTGATACATTATAGTACGAACCAGTACTCTTGATATTCCTGACTTTTTCTTGTTCTTGTCATTCCCGTTATCTGATAATATTGTTAAACCATAAACGAGACAACTTGCATCGGGTCGGGGGAACTTGTGGCTATCAATATATGTTCGTGTTTACAGTGGTTTTAGGAATGTTGTGCAACTACATGTTCCGGTCTGACCTGTGGGCCTCCAGGCGACCGAGGGGAGTGCTGGCTCCTCCTTCTTGGTACCATCTTGATAAGGGCATCCTATAAGACCCTCCTGTTAGCCTCGCGGCAGGTTCCGTCCACCAAGCAACGGAACATCCTGGGCCGTGGTCCCGGGTATGCACGGGACCCACTGTAAACATAGTTCGTTGATAACCCAGCTGGTTTCCAATAACAACCTTGCTTTACTCGGATATGGATCTATGTGTGCTGGGACGCTAGTTCACATAGCTAGATATCAGGGTAAGACGAGTGATAATAATAATAATAAAAGACGCTAATTGTGGGTGTTGTATGCGCTTGGATTACGGTGACATGAGATAAAGGTATATAGATGAGGGTTTCCTTGTTTGGATTATTCCCTCGAAGTACTAGTCTCATGAGGTCGTAACTTGAGCTTATACAATGCCTTTCGTTTATAACATGTCGTACTTCTTTTACTTGCTGGATGATTTTTCTTGATATTGTACCAACTCCATATTCTTATTCTTATGCCACTCGGCTGTAACATGATCACTTGTTTGGGAGGTCCTGACTCCCTTGAATTTGTATGTTCAGGTTCCGAACCTTGGATCGAGGTGGAGCCTTCTGTGGAAGATCAAGCTTACCTTGCCGAGCAAGTTGATTGATAGTCTCGGTTTCTGTTGTACCTGACCTTCCTTTTGAGCTCGCGGGATTCCCTTTCAACTCGTGAGCATATTGTAATTATATTGTAAATCGTAATTTTGTGCTTGGCTGTGTGATATATGATGCATGTGATATGTAAGGGTATGTCACAACTTGTGATAACCTTGTACAATTGTATTTCTTGTGTTGGCATATGAATGGGCGCTACGCTTGTCGTACTCTGGTCCTTGCTTGTACTGATGCTTAACGTATATACGTGAGGGTAATTCCGACCTGCGTATGTACGTCGCAGTGACGTCCCCGTACCCACAGGACCGGGCGTTACAAGCGCACTGCATCTTCTTGGAGAGATCCTTGCTTCTTAGCAAATACCCACTTGCACCCTATGGCCTTCTTCCCTTGGGCAACTTGGTGAGTTCCCATGTGTTGTTCTTGTAAAGAGATTACATCTCTTCATTCATGGCCTCATTCCACATCCTAGCTTCTGTACTGATCTCAGCTTCCCTGAAGGTAGATGGAATAGCCTCTTCAACAACTGGAAGTGCATACGCGACGCGACGACCATATCAGTGGTGAGCCAACCGGTCTCCTAGTGTTCCTCCGTGGTCTTCCAACTGCAGTAGGATCTGGAGCAGTACCCATGACCTGCTCCTGACCCTCTTCAATATCTTCAGCATCTTCTTCAGCTACTTGATCACCACCCTGTGTCACCTCAGGAATGATCCGAACTGATACTGAATCCTCTAGAGATGGTGGATCTGCATCACTCTCCACCTGCTGCAATAGCTCCTTGGTCTTGCTGGTCTCCACCTGCGTAGAAACCGTAGGCTTCATCAAAGACGCCTCATCAAATGTGACATCCCTACTGATTATGAACTTGTTGTCCTTTTGGTCCCAAATCTTGAACCCCTTGGTTCCTCGCTTGAAGCCAACGAACACTCCTTTCTTTGCTCTTGGATCCAACTTGTCTTCTTTGACATGGTAGTAGGCTGGACATCCGAAGACCCGTAGCAAATCATAATCCTCAGCAGTTCTTCCTGACCAAGCTTCAAGAGGAGTCTTCCCCTATTGCAGACGACGGCAACCTGTTCACAAGATGGCATGCATACCCCAAAGCTTCAGCCCAAAACTTTTTTGGCAGTCCTGCATTGGATAACATACACCGAACCTTCTCTAGTAAAGTCCGGTTCATCCTCTCAGCCACCCCATTTGTTGCGGAGTCTCTCGTACTGTGAAGTGTCTCTCTATGCCCTCATCAAGGCATAGCTGTAGGAAAGGATCTGATTTGTACTCTCCTCCATTGTCAGAATGGAGGAGCTTGACCTTCCTTCCCGTGCTTCTCTCCAGATTAGCCTTCCACTTCACAAACAGTTCTAGGACTTCATTCTTGTGTCGCATAGTATACACCCAACAACGCCTAGAATAGTCATCGATAAACGACACAAAATAGTGTTACCTCCAATCGATGCAGTGTTGGTAGGTCCCCATACATCTGTGTGAACATAGTCAAGAATACCCTCCGTGCAGTGTGAAGCGGTGCCAAACTTCACCTTGGTCTTCTTGCCGATGATGCAATGTTCACATAGATCCAACTTGCAGGTCTCAGCACCCTTCAGCAACCCTTTCTTCACAAGAGTTTGCATTGATTTCTCCCCTGCATGTCCCAGCCTCATGTGCCACAGCCGGGTCGAATCTTCTTTCTGACTGGTAGAAGCTGCCACCTGCCCTGTCACTGTACTACCCTTCAAGTAATACAAGTTGTTCCGGCGATCGTCCTTCAATACCACCATCGAGCCCTTTGTCATTTTAAGAACTCCTTCCTTAATAGACACTCCGAGACCCAATGATTCCAAAGCTCCAACAGAGATCAAGTTCCTCTTCAGCTGAGGTACATATCTCACTTCTTTCAGCTCTCTCACCATCCATCAAACATCCTGATTGGAATAGTGCCAACACCCTCCATGATGCATGGATGATCATCGCCCATGACGACCGAACACCCCTCCAACTTCTCAAAACTGGTAAACCAGTCTCGATTAGGGCATACATGATATGTTGCACCTGTGTCCAAGATCCACTCGTTCTCACCCGAGTAGCCTATGACGGGAGTGGTAACTGAAAACGAGAACACCGAAGAATCTGAATCTGATCCATCTGCCTGTGATTTTCTGCTTGCAGGTTTTACCACTTTTGCTAGATTTGCTTCAGACTTTGATTCTTTCTTCTTTCCCTTGAACTTTGGACAGTCTACCTTCCAGTGCCCAATCTCTTTACAGAAGGCGCACTGATTTCTCTTGAGATCCCTGAATCCCGGCCTGGATTTCGATCTTCCTCTAATCTCCTTTCCCTTCCTTGATGAACCTCTACCTCTTACTTCCAATGCCTCCGCCGATGACCCTGACTGAGAAGGATGCCTCTCATTCTTCCTTGTGTCATAACTCATCAATGCAGACGACACCTCATCATAATCCAAGCTCTGCCTTCCATTAATGAAGGTCAGTGTGAATGTCTCGTACTCCTCTGCAGGAAGTGAATTCAGAAAGATGACCGCCTTATCTTCCTCATCTACCGTGACATCCACATTTAGCAGATCTGTAAGAAGCTTCGTATATCGGTTGATGTGCTCATTTACTGTGCTCCCCTTCTTCATCCGAAACTGATACAGCTTACTCTTAAGCTGCAACCTGGACTCTACACTCTTCGTCAGGTACTTCTTTTCAAGGGTTTCCCACAGTTTCTTCGCTGACGTCTCATGTTGCACAAGATATTTTATGTCTTGTGAAAAGCATGAACGTATCAAGCCACATGCCGACCTGTTCATCTTAGCCCACTCTTCATCAGTGGTAGTGTTCTTCTTCCTCGCCAATAGGAGAGTGTCTTCGAGGTTTGATGCATTCAGCGCATCCATAACCTCGCATCTCCACATACCAAAATTGTTAGTCCCATTAAACTTAACAACTTCAATCCTTGGGTGAGAGTTCATTGTCTTAGCCGAAACTATTTCTTCTGCCATTGAGATTTTCCCTGATTCTCTATCTATGCGGAAGTAATAACCAACTTGAAATAGATCCCAACACAAATAAAAATCGGATTTTTACCTGTCCCTTGAAACCCTAGATCGAGTTTCTCTCCGGATCTACTTCACCACCGATTCAACGAGCCCTTCTTGAGTTCTTCTGAGATCGACACACGATCTCCACGAACCCCGTTACCTCTGATCTGAGATCGACACACGATCTCCACCGGATCAGATCTCGAGCCCTTCGAATCCTCAGAAATCCCAAGTGCAACCCGGAAGCTCTGATACAACTTGTTGTGCGCGCAATCCAATCACAACAACCAAACAATAGAGAATCCCAAGATCTCCAGCACAAAGAACAACCCAACAACCACACGAAGAACACACAAATCACAAAGACAAGATTTAACGAGGTTCGGCCTCAATGCCTACGTCCTCGGGGCAATCAATGGAGAGATTTATATTAGGTAGATGATTACAATAGCTCTATTTCTCTTTGAATGCAAGAGAACCCAGAGCTAATCCTTTTTCGCAGAGTATTAAACCCTAGAATCAACATTAGGCTTAAATACTTCACATCAGTGGATCAGCAGATTTCACCCAAAAACCCGACTGTCGGTCGACCCAGCCGGTCGACCGACCTCCACCTCGGTCGACCCGGCCGGTCAACCGAATTTAACCGAGAGTCAGGGTGTTACAGTCAAGGAATTGCGGTCGACCCGGCCGGTCGACCGCCAAGGCCCTGTGCATGCTGTGCATGTCGGTCGACCGGCCCGGTCGACCGACCCTCCTGTCTTCCGCTGCTGCTGCTTTTTTTCTGCCACTGTCCCTTTGCCTTTCATCGTCGACTTCCTTGGCGATCTTCGACGGCACTTGGCAATCTTCTACAGCATGGCATGGCATCACCTCCTTTAATATCCTCTCTCCTCCAACAGGTCTAATTTCCACTACAGATTGTGCGTGGGGTTCCAAATCGTTAATTAATCTTCAGACGTAAAATGCAAACAATTGTTCAAGACAAGCAAAGAAATCAAGAGTGAAGTGAAGCAATCAATGGCGAGCAACTTAAAAAGCAAAACGAAGCATGATTTTAATAAATAATTTCTTCATCCGCTGTCTTCTAGTTCCTGTACTGATTGCTGCCTTCTGCGTCTTGCAATTTGAACTCGCGCCTGGATGTATATTAGTATGTGCATGACATTAGCTCTTGCATTGATCAATTCTTCAGGATTTTAGATTTTTTTTTTTTACTTGTATTTTTCATAGTTTTTTTTTCTTCTCTTCACTCGTGTTCTGTTTCTATTTTGTTCAGGAATTAAAAAAAAAAAAATTGCTTCCCCTTATTTTTGAAAGCAAATAATTGCTTCTAGAAAACTAATGAGTCTATAATTTAGTAAATGAAAACGAAATGTTGTGAGACAAGAGTCAGTCAAAAAAGAGAAAATAATGCAGTCGTTATTCAGAGGTCAAGCTATGCAAGTCTAGTCTAAATTTCATCAGAGACTGGTTCAAAGTTCAAAACAATCAGTTTGCATATAAAAAGGCCAAACTATTCTTTGAGACAAGAAAAGAAATATCAAGTATGGTTTCTGTTAATTCCTTGGTCCGCTGTCTTCTCGTTGCTGCACTGATTGCTGCCTTCTGTGTCTCGCAATTTGAGCTCGTGCATGGAGGTAGAACACATGTGTCATATTTCTAATTTTTGCATGTTAATGAATTCTTCTGTGTTTTTTTCCTTCTGCGCGAAAAAATAATTTCTCATCTTGCGTGCAGCTGTGAAGATGAGGAAGCTAGGAGATAGGCAGCGAAATAGCCCTCCCGCTCCTGATCGTCACCGCAGGATAAACTCCTCCGGTCCTTCAGGCTGCATAGACATTCCCGGCCGGGGAAGCCGATGCCCTCCTTGAAATTTCGAGACAAATCACTTTTATTTGTACTTGCGATGAGATCTCAATAAACTCGTCATACATATTTTATGTTATGTGCTCGCCTTGTCCTCTCAATTGTGCATCTTGCTCTCTAGACGTTATGTAACAACTACGTGGATAGTTTAGTTGAGAGCACCTCCGGGAGCCCAATGAAGGAGAGTTTCTTTATTATTGCTACTTTCTTAATATATTTTTTGTGTTAATAAAAGAAAATATATTTATTATTACAAATGTTTTCCCGTTCTTGCATGTTGGAACGAATCAGCTTGCATAGTAAGTAATTTCTCATCATCAAAAGCTATAATGAGTGTTTTAATTTTAACAGTAAAACAATCAAACTGCTCACTAATTAGTGAATTATTAGTAATCAACCAGTAAATAAGGTTACATTGCATTTCGCCAAAAAAAAAAAAAAAAGAAAAAAGAAAAGAAAAGAAAAAAAAAATGGCACAAAACTTTTGCAATCAATTTGGTCAGGCAAACTAGCAAGTGTTTTATAGCATACTAGTAAAGAAGTCATTACAAGCATTTGCAATCTGCTACTTCTCACTGTGATCACTCTTACACCACTGTGATTTGGCCTAATTGCAAGCCTAATAGGCTCTATAATTGCAAATCTTTGATTGCTTTAATTACAGTTGAAAATCTGATTGTAAACCCATTCGCACACACGTGGCCCTTACATAATGCCAACTGTAATAAATATTTGCATTTTTGTTGGTCAATTTTGCATGTTGGGGAGGGAAGCTTGCAATTTAGTTCTTCAATAATGAGGGTTTCAAGGAGACTTGACTATCATATATTTCAAGGAGATTGTTCAATGCTTTCCACACCTGAGTTGTGTAGCGGTGGTCGACTTAGAAACTGACACAGGAGCAATCTCTCAGATCAAGAGCCCTCATCTTGAAATTTCAAAGTAAAGGTAATAGTTCTTACTAGATTTTTACTATAAAGGTTTTTGTTAATTGGGCCTTCACAATTCTAACTCTTTGTTAGAAAAAAAATTGAACTTCTTAGATATTGTGTGTTTTCATCAAAAACATGAAGCATTATTGTCTTTTTCCCCTCTTTTTTAGATCTTCTATTTTTCTTTTATTAAATGGTGATGATCGTTTAAGTTTCTTTATGATCTCATCCCATTTTAAGCAAATGCTATCATTTATTTGCAATATTAGTATTTTTGATTGGTAAATACAACGCTGAAATGCTAATTTGATGGTTGCATAGCTAGATCATTGCAATTTGCATGTATAATTCGATACTTATTGATTGAAAATATAATTTCCATGTACAGTTTCTAATTCTATGGTTATGTGATAAATATATGGACTGAAAATACAAATTTCATGCGTAGTTTATGATTCTAAGGTTATGTATTAAATATATGGACTAAAAACAACATGTTCATGTAACAATTTCCATAATGATTCGTAGTACTACTTTTGACCAAAGTGAAGTTTGTTTAAGATTCATGTGCTATTTGAAATTTCTATATAAGCGTTAACTTTCTCATTAGTTATGTAATATTCTACCAAAATGTTCTTTACTTGCCTTTGTCATAAACCTAATGTTATGTACTTGTTTACTTTTAATGTATATGAAGTCTACTCTCCTGTTTGAAAGCTTCCCAAAAGATTTTCTTTAAAAACAAAAACTGATTTTTTTTTTTTGCCTAATCTAATTTGTTTGCCAAGTGTGTAGGGTATCTTATTTATGACTCATCACTATATTTTTTGATGATTTCAACTGTAATAGGTTCTCTTCTAATTAATAAAACTTGTGCCAAACTTTGAAGAGTTCAATCTAACTTTCCATCTACGGGCGGTTCTTATGATCTAACGGGCTCATCCTATTTTAACAACTGCTATTTTTTTGTAACATTAATATTGTTTGTCCAATAGTACAATCACTCATATGTTGATGATCCATAACTCATGTAGTTAAGGAATAATGATCTTGAAGTGATTTTAAAGTCTACAGGTTATTTAAGATCACATTGTAGAGCTCAACTTCAACAAATACATTAGAATATCTGAAGTTGATAATCGAAGTTCAAGAAGTCAAGTTCAAGTGAAAAGAGATTTTGTTTCAATTGAAAAGAATTTATGAAGTTTGAAGTTTGTTAAAGATTTAGATTATATAATTGGTGGTTCAAGCTTGTTTCTGAACACACACAAGTTTCACTTTGTGGTTTGATGCATTTTTAGAAGTGCGCGCGCGCGCACACACACATGTATATGCGTGTGTGTGTGTGTGTTATATATAAACACACACGCGCACATACATATGAGCTATTTTACTTTAGCAACCTATGTCAAGTCGTAATTAGAAAAAAAAACTCACTCACAAAATTTAATTCGCTTCAACCACCACCTTTTTAAAGAAAGGGAGCATGAGGTGAAAAAACTTAAAATTTTCTTGTAGTTTAAGTTCAGGACTGTGACCACCCATATTTTAAGCTGAGGATTGCGACCATATGATCACATTCATAAAAAAAATGCCCTATTTTGAGTCATTATTAAGACTGCGAACCATGACACAGTTCTCACAAAAATGCATTGTTGTTTAATCTATTAAGACTGCGACATGATCACAATCCTCACAAAAAGCACAATTTTTCAGCCTATATTGGGACTGTGTCAATGTCGCAGTTCTCGCAAAATGCCCTAATTTTCAATTAATATAAGGACTGTGACCCTAATCACAGTCTTCTAATAAAGGACTGCGACCGTAATCGCAATCCTCACAGAGGACTGCGATCATGAGTCCTGGTCCTTATATCAGCAGACCCCTGTTCATCAAATTGAATGATCCCCAATGCTTTCTAGATCAAATACCACATCGATCACAAACACAAATAAAACTCATTGCAAGTATGAACAAATGAGATTTACAAAAGGTTGATCCTAAAAAAATTGTTCCAGGGGCTCAGCCCCCTAAAACCCCCGGAAGGGACTTACTGCCCCCTTCCAACCCCCACATTTACGTTACCGCGAAGGTCGATCCGTGAATTACTCTGTGTCGGGGTAAGAGTTGAGGGGAGAGCAACGTCGAGGACAATGTGGAAGGGTAAAAGAGAAAATGAAAATATACAAAGAAGTGATGGTTAGGAATAATCAATTTATGCTGACGTGGATGAAGCTGTATCGAATGAAACTAAAGGGTAAGTTTTTTTTCTAATTTTGAAGGAAAGTTGGCTATAGCAAATTTTACTTATATATATCTGTGTGTGTGTGGTGGACAAAAATCGGCTGACCGTAGATCGAGCTCACCACAAGCGATTCGAGGCGCTCCCCAGATGATACCTATAAAACATATGGGAAAATGCACATTTCAGATTAGGAGCACTAGTGTGGTTCCGTTCTAAGACTCGGGCATGAGAATCAGTAGATGAAATGGCAGAAAAGACCAACAGAGGGAAGTTGTCGGCATGGTGGAAGGGTAGACTAGCACGGGGAATAGCTAGTGGATGGATGGACTACAAGTACAGGGATCTGCTAGTGTAGTGGATAGAGTAGCTCAAATAACTGCTAGTCTAATAGTGTATATATGTACTATGAGGATTAAGAAAGCGATCTTCCTCACCTTGAAGAAGAAGGATCACACACACACACACACACACACACACACACACACACCTGAGAAGGATACTAGCGTAGAGGCAAAATTGATGGACTGTTGTAACTGCACGATCTGCACGTGTTGAATTTGTTATAACAGCTGTGATTGATGACGTTGATTGGTTGGAATTGCATGCCTGAGAATCTGCTACTGTCTATAACTGTTCATGGTAAAAGGGGTGTTACACATTATGAATATTGGAAGAATAGAGTGGCGTAATGGTGGGCGGAAATCTCAGTGGATTAATGTTTGGAGCTTTTGACTTGGAGTTGGAGACTTTTGGAAAGGAAAAGACCTCAGAAAGTAAAGACCTCAGAGGCTCGGGGATGGATTCTGAGATTTGTGAATTTCTCGAGAAAGGCACTCAGTAGCTTGGCACGTGTCATTTCTTGATGTGAGTCAAATATTAACCACAACAAATGCATTATAAAATGAAGTTAAAGTATTGTCTCTAAATGATTGTTTTTAGCAAAAAATAATTTTAATGAATATTAAATATCAAAAATAAGTTTTATTGTTTGAAATATATTTTGGAATTATTTCATACATATTAGTGCTCAAAAGATATTAAAAAACTTATTTTTGTGTGATTTGTAAGTTAAAATTGATTTAAATAACATTTTGAAAAGAATCAGAAATTTTGTACCATTTTCAACAACCTTACATAGGACTTTCGTAAATAGATACTCAGTGTGCACAATACTAAATTTAAGTTGAATCATTTTCGACAGCTATGCGCACATTTCTGATAGCATTTTACAAAGGGATCAGTCTGTTGTAGAACTAACTCATTTTCGACAGTTTTCTAAGTATTTTCTCTAACTGTCAAAAACCATTTCTATGGCTTAAATATCATTTTTGACAGTGATTTATTTAAAGTTTAGTCTATTGCAAAAATACAACACATTTTTGACAATTTTCTAATTATTTTTCTCTAATTGTTAAAAACCATTTTTGACAGCTCAAATATCATTTTCAATGTGTTTTCTAGATAGTTGGATTTGTTGTAGAAGTGATTTATTTTCTACTATTTTCTCTTTGTAAAATTAGCATAATCGAAAGTGCTTTCGACAGCCAGTACATAGCTTTCAAAGATGAACTTCTGAGTTTGAATAATATAGCCATTTGTTATCGTTACCTATTGAAAATGAAACATCCACTGTCAAGAGCTTTTAGTAGATTTACCTGCTGGTTTCTAATAATGGTAAAATTTCATTTTGCTATAAAGTAGAGCTTTTGCTAGTGTTCAACAATAGTTTTCTGAGCTATTCATTTTCCAATCTCTAATAGAAAAATTCCTAAAGATTACTTGAGCTTTTCTCTACAAATTTTTCTTGTTTTTCCTCACGTACAAGCTGAAAAACACCTAGAGGGGGGTGAATAGGTATAAATGCTAATCTAATGCTCTTTTTAAACAAGTATAGATGAATGATGCAAGCGGTCACTTAAAATAAGAAATTGAAGCTGAATTCCCCGTGAAGGGTTCTAGAACTTCTCCTCTTTGATTTTTCTAGATTATGAGTTGAGGTGCGTAATTGCTTTCTTGTTAAAATGAGTAAAGACCGAAAAATGCAAGTAGATGAAATGAGTGCAATAATGAAATATAAACAAGTAGTATCACAAGTAAGGAATGTAAAGCAATAGAGAGCAAAAAGGAAATCAATCGCAAACACAAGTAATTTGTTTCAAGGTTCTAGTCACTGCTCTACGTCCCCGCCTTCACCACTATGAAGGATTTTCACTAAATCCGCAAAGGAAATTTTCACACAGGAACCTTTACACCTAAGGGGATTACAATTGGTCTACACAAGACCGAAGTACCCAACTCCAACAAAGCTATCCTCTACACAAGAGGAACCTCAACACAATGGAATACAAGTCACTTGGTGATCAAAAGACCACAAACTCTCTCTTACAACTTCTTATAGAGTGGAGTATGATTTTTGGCTCAAGAAGTAAAGTGAGCGAAAATTTCAGTAAAAGAGATTTAAAGACTTGAAAACCAACTGAAAACTTTTGCAATTGAAAGAACTTTGAAAATGAAAGCAAGTAAACTTTTCTTCTCTTTTGAAAACTTGAAACTAGGATGTTTTCTTGTAGAAAATCCAAGACCAATGACCTCTATTTATAGGGAATGGATAAATACCATTCATAAGTGATATTAGGTCATTAGGGGTGAGTTTAGCTACTTAGAAACAAAAAAATAGCTGTTGGAATCATTGGAAAACAAAACAGATTCAAAATATAGCCGTTGGGGAAATCTGGACAGCTACCGGTCGACCAGTAGCTGGTCGACCGGCAAGCCACATGGCAAAAGAGCCGTTGGCTCTGTTCGACTGCCGACTATAATAAAACAAAATATAGAACTGCCGGTCGACTGGGCCGGTCGACCTGCAAAACCCGAGAGTTAGGGTCATGCAGTCGGTCGACCGCATGGGTCTGTCGGTCGACTGGCCCGGTCGACCGGCAGACGTGCACAGACGTGCACGCTCATGGCCATAAGGCCCGGTCGACCGGACGGTCGACCGATCTGGCCAGAAATAGTGCCGGTCGATCGGTCAGATCGACCGTAAAGTCCTGAAACAGTTTTTGAAGAGGTTTTTGAATTTTGAATAATTTTTAAAATATTTTTAAATGGTTTGAGGTTTAAGTTGCATGCTATAGGAGATGAAATACATGTTTTAAACTAGATATAAAAATTTGAAATATTTTGAAACCTGTATATTAATCAAACATGCACCAAAACTAACATAACCAAAAACTTGTATTTTGAAAACTGTATTTGCGTGTGTGTGTTTTCTTGAGCACAACTATCATATCCTTACTCTTTAACATACTAATGTTGGCCCAAAGGCCTTCCACTCTAGTTTTGATGATGATCAACTCATGTAGTTATGTTTACTAATATTCTTATGTTTCTAAGTTTCAGATCATTAACAGGATATTAGTTTGATGATTAGCTTCAACGAAGTATTTGGAAGCTTATCATGGTGATTCCGGTGCCAAAGCTTAAAGATCATACCTTTGCACTCGGTGGATCGCGTTTGGGAGCAAGTCTACTTGAAGATGGAAGATCGTCAAGAGACTTAGGTATCCTAGTTTAGATTATGAGTTTTAGATCCATTTGTAAAGCTTAGTTTAGTTGATATGCTCAAGTGCACATACACACACGTTTCATGATTTGGATTTTGGTTTTCATGAATAGTAGATCAAAACAAGTTTACTTTATTTATATGTATATTAGATATGTTCTAGATATACATACATGCTTTAAAGTTGCTAGACAAACTTATTTTGACTATCCTATTCATGTTTTGGAAAAATTAAGTTTGATAAAAATACAAGTGTTTGTTTTGATAAAATTTGCAAGACTCAAAAATGAATTGATATGATTGATATATGTCTTGAAATTTTTATCACATGTTTATGTTTCAATATAAAATGTTAAAACAAGTTTTATAGAATTTCAGAAAAAATAAAAGATTTTTGTAAAATATTTTTCCCAAATTTTCTGAACTTATTTTTGTGCTGACAGGTTGGTCGGTCGACCGGGACGGTAGACCGCACCATGGGCCGGTCGATCGCACGGGTCGACCGACGTGCACAGACGTGCACGTCTGGTAGACACAAACTCGGTCGACGCGTGCCGGTCGACCGGGATGAGAGCTCTGCTCTCTGTATTTTTGGGTCGACCGGGCGGTCGACCGGTAGCTCCAACGGGTCAAAAAATGACCGTTGGACGGTCGACCGGCCGGTCGACCGCTGCCTGTCAGAGCTGCCAGCTCAGCTCTAACGGCTAGTTCTCTGTTTGTTTGGGTCGACCGCCACGTCGACCGGCAGCTGTCAACGGCTGTATTTTTGACCGTTTGGACGGTCGACCGTGCGGTCGACCGCCAGGCCTGTCAGGCTGACACGTCAGCCTAACGGCTAGTTTTGGATTGGGCCTATATAAACCCCATTGTTTGTAGTTTTTCTCCAAGATTTTTGTGCCAATATTTCCTGACTATTTCTTGTGTTTCAAAAGAGTTTTCAAAAGTGTTTTAAGTGCTAAAAGATTCATCTTTATTGTTTTAAGTGTTTTGTTTATTTTTCAAAGAAAATTAGATTTTGGGAATTGGTTTCTTGTTCTTCATTTCTATATCAAATTGCTATTTTCTCAAGAGTTTTTCTTTGATCAAAACACTGAGTTTTTTTCACACTTGAGCCATATCTTCTATCCTAATCTATTAGGATCTTGTTTTTGTGGAAAAGAGAAAAAGAGAGTTTTGAGGTTGTTGTTGTAGCCTCTAAGTTGTAAACCCTCCTTACTTTTGTGAATCCCTCTTCGGTAGAGGTGATCGGAGTGGTATTGGTTTGGATCCCTCTTTGGTAGAGGCGGATTGTGCTGTAAACCTCTTCGGTAGAGGTAGTGGTGTGTTGTTGGCTACGGGCCGTATCCCTCTTCGGCAGAGGTGGATTGTGGTTGTATTGCCTCGGTGGCATTGTAAGGTTGAGAGAGGAGTTTGGTACTCCTATAGTGCATTGGGAAAACCTACACGGTGGTGTAGGCGGGGATGTAGAGTTGGGTGCTCGAACCTCGAAACAAATCTTGTTGTAAGCGTTTGATCCACTTGTCTCTTTTACTCTCTCTCTTTACATTTGTGCAAGCATCATTTCATACAAGCATCATTCTTTCATTGCATACATATCTTATACATTGCTTGTGTTGCCTTGCATCTTCTATATTGCAATTCATTCTTATATGCTTGGCTTGATTGTGTGTGCTCATATCTCATATTGCTTGGATTGCTTGCTTGTGTGTGTGCCTCACTTATACTCATCCAACAAGAGCTTCACATAGCACCTCAACCCATTTCAAGGGGAATCAAGAGGAATTAGTCCAGAGCCCTGCAAAGGGAATTCGGCTACACTTGTTGTATTGTATTAAGTTTGTGCAACATTTGCATTAGCTTCCGCATTTAGAGAATTAAGTTTTCATTTAGTTTCTAGATTAGCAACTACACCTATTCATCCCCCTCTAGGTGTTTTTCAACTAATTCTTATAATAGTTCTAGGTAACTACAAGATCTTCAATTAGGGCTTTTCCATATGTGTCGTTGAATAACTTGAATTCTTGATCCCTTATGAGTCAACTTGAGTCAACACCACCTTCCTTTAGGGAAGAAAATATCTTGAATCCTTAGAACCCTGAAACAATTTTAAACACTTAAACATAATTAGTATAAATAACTATATATGTTTTGTAATCATCAAAACTCTAAAACCGGTGATTGTAACCTTGGGCCAACAATCTCCCCCTTTTTGATGATAACAAAACATATGAGTTATTTAATAAAAAATGGAAAAGGAGATTGAAAGCTCCCCTTCAAAACATGCTATATATGAACTTTACATAAAGCACTAAAAATGGCATGAGAAAAAAAAAATAATAAACAAATTGAAAAGGAGCTTGAAAGCTCCCCCTCAAATCATGCTATATATAAAAAAAATGGCATAAGAAAGAAAAAGGTAAATAAATAATAACTCAAAAGTATTTCTTCCCCTTTTGTTATGCATCAAAAAGGGGCAAAGTCAATAAACATTTTTGAAAAATATGTGTGAAAATTTTATGAGTTCATAACACAAACATTTAATTCACCACAAATAAAGGAAAATCTATTATAATCTAGTGATTTTGTAAAAATATCGGCAAGTTGAAAATCGGTAGAAATATAATCAATTTCAATATCACCTTTCTCATAATGATCTCTAAGAAAGTGATATCGAATGTCAATGTGTTTTGTTTTACTATGTTGATTTGCATTTTTAGTCATATGAATAGTACTAATATTATCACAAAATATTTTAATATGGTCATAATGCAAATCATAGTCAAGGAGAGTATATTTCATCCAAAGGACTTGTGCACAACAAGCCCCGGCCGCAACATACTCCGCCTCGGCGGTTGAGAGGGCTATAGAATTTTACTTCTTAGAAGAATATGAAACAAGACAATTTCCTAGAAACTGACATGTTCAACTAGTACTCTTCCTATCCACTCTACAACCCACATAGTCGGCATCCGAAAAACTCGTCATGAAAAATTGTCTGGTCTTCGGATACCACAAACCCATTTCAATGGTGCCCTTAAGGTATCTAATAATGCATTTTACCGCAATCAAATGGGACTCTTTAGGACATGATTGAAATCGAGCACAAAGACACACACTAAATATAATGTCCGGCCTACTAGCCGTTAAATATAACAAACTACCAATCATGCTACGATAGAGTTTAATGTCTACATTTATACCTTACTCATCCTTGTCAAGCTTTGTTGTGGTAGCCATGGGAGTTTTGCTTGTCTTAGCCCCTTCAATCCCAAATTTCTTGATAAGTTCCTTCGTGTACTTGGCTTGATTGATAAAACCCATCCTTCCTTTACTTGATTTGGAGACCAAGGAAGTAGCCATATAGACATCTCAAATTCCTCCATGCATGATTCAAAATTTTTGCAAAATTTTTCATTAGTAGAACCAAATATAATATCATCAACATATATTTGAACAATAAGAAAATATTTTCAACATGTTTGGTAAACAAAGTAGTATCTATTGTTCTTTTAGTAAAACCATTTAAAATAAGAAATGAAGAAAGTCTTTCATACCAAGCCCTAGGGGCTTGTTTTAAACCATAAAGAGCTTTGTCTAGTTTGAAAATAAAATCCGGATGTGTAGGATCAACAAACCCGGGGGGTTGTTCAACATATACCTCCTCTTCAATAAATCCATTTAAGAAAGCACTTTTTACATCCATTTGAAAAAGTTTAAAATCTTTTAAAGAAGTAAAAGCAAGTGTTATTCGTATGGCTTCAAGCCATGCTACAGGTGCAAAGGTTTCCTCAAATTGATACCTTCGACTTGAGTGTAACTTGGGCCACTAACCTAGATTTATTCGTAACAACATTGCCCGACTCATCCAACTTGTTCCTAAAAATCTATTTAGTACCAATTGTTGGTCTATCGGGGTCTAGGAACAAGATGCCAAACTTGGTTTCGCTCAAATTGATTGAGCTCCTCTTGCATAGCAAGCAACCAATATGAGTTGCCCTCGGCTTCGAGGATGTTCTTTGATTCAAAATGAGAAATAAATGCATAGTGCCCACAAAGATCATGAAGTTTAGAATGAGTAGTTACCCCTTTTGATACTTCACCTATAATAAGATCTTTGGATAATGTGGAGTGAATCTCGAATCCTTTGGAAGTGATTGTGATGGCTCCACTTCAACTTCTTGAACTTCACATTCCCTATCAATTTGGCTTGTCTTCTTGTGTAGGTGAGTCCATCAAGGTTATCCTCTCCATGTCTTCACCTAAGGAATTTATTTCTACAATATTCTCAACAAAAATATTAGATTCCTCAAACTTTATATGTATAGATTCTTCAAAAGTCATAGATGATTTATTGAAGACTCTATAAGCTTTACTAGTGTTAGAATAGCCAACAAAAATAGCTTCAAATGATTTTGCATCAAATTTACCTAAATTTTCTTTAGTATTTGTAACACCCCATCCTCGGTATACGTGCACAGTTACGTATCCTGATTTTTGGTGCATTTTATTATTATTATTTTATTTTATTTTATTTCATTTTATTTTCTGCTATTTAAATACTTACTCATATAGCAGTACTGCATGATTTGATCTGTTTGGTATTCAGATTTGACTATTTTAGTTTCAAATATTATTTTTTAATATTCTAGATTTTTCATGATTTTCTGAAATTTTTCGGAATTAAATTGTAAATCTTCCAAACCAGTGTCGGCCAGTATCACTGGTTGATTCCAGGAATTTTAATTCACAATTGGAGTCAAATTTTTGGATTCCTCTTTCACATTCCTTCTTAAAATTATATTTTCTTCCTTCAGGCATTTTCTGGGATTTTTCAGATTTTATCAAAATCCAGCCTACCCGGTGTAGACACCATTCATAGTGGATTCCAGGATTTTTATTTGAAAATGGAATAGAATTTCTGAAAACTGATTCCACCAAAAATCTTTATATATATTTATTATTTTTAAGAATTGTTGGGGAGCTTTCCGAGATACTTCGATTTTGGACCTTTCCGGAGTTCTCGGTATTTTCCCAGATACCGGGAAATCATTCAACTACTTCACTCTTCTCTTTTTCCATTTTTCTCTCTCCTTCCTCAAACGCGAGTTTTGCCAACTGGACTCAGCAATTAATGCGGAGACCCTTCCCTTGCTGCATTTAATGCTTATGGGCCAATCCAACTCAAGTCCAGTCACCCATGCTTTTTCGTCCTATTCTACCAACGTAATCTTGTTTTTCTTGAACGCAGGTTTGTTTACTGCGTCCAGCAACAGCTAGACGCAGCCTTGTGTGGTGGGACGCGGCCAAATTGGCATGAAACGCAGGTTTCATAGAGTGGAGGGCAAACTTGTTATAATCTAAACTTACCTTTTATATATAACTCCCCCACTCCTTCTCTCTCTTCACTTTTTCACTTCTTCTTCCTTTTCCACTTCCTGTGAACATCAACAGCAGCCCAAAGCTCCCTTTGGCCACCATTACCACCACTCACCCTCTCCATATTCTCCACCACAAATTCCTCCACTTCATTCTCCTCCATCTCCTCCTCCATTTCCACCAACAACACCATCTTCTTCAACCTCTTTCACCAAGAAAACCTCAAGAACCCATCTTCTTCACCAAGCTTCACCACCATCTCCACCACCACCTGCACCACCGTAGCCACCACCAAGCATACCACCTTCACCTCCTCGTCGACCTCTTTCTAACGGACTATAGATTCGTCCCCCGCAACAACGTTTGCAAGATCCCGTTTTGGAATGGTGAACTAGACTTGCACCTCCATCTTCTCCAAACTACCACAACCCCTCTCCATCAACTTGTGAGGACCGGCCACTCCTTTTGGATTGGGGCCGCGTTCTTCTCTGTTGGCAAGACTCTGGGCCGGTACCCTCCTTTTGGATTGGGGCCGAGCTTTATCACCGTAGATTTTCCGGTAATCGTTCGCGATTATTCCGGTAATCGTTTTGGTAACAAACTTGGCAATGAACTCATCTTCCTCACTTGGCATTTCTTACAGGACGTCGGACGCATTTTAGGCGAGTAATTCTACTCGCCAAGACTTGGATATTTCTTTCATATTTGTAAACAAACGCAACCCTCAAGAACCAATTCTGTTATCTGTTTTGAACCCTATTAGTCGACTTAACCTAATCATAAGTCGACTAACCCTCTTGAAACGCACCCTCGTTTCTGAAAACGCAACTTCACTAGTCGACTATGTTTTCCCACTAGTCGACTAACTTTCCTTTGAAAATGCAGCTCTTTGAGACGCACCCTTTATTAGTCGACTTGATGTTTTCCCTAGTCGACTAACTTCCCTTCTGAAGACGCGGCCCTTGAAGACGCGGACTTTATTAGTCGACTAACGCAGCTCCTTGAAACGCAGCTCTCCCAAACGCAGCCTTCCCTAGTCGACTAACCCTATTTCCTAGTCGACTAACTCTTTCATAAGTCGACTACTTATTCTCTCTAGTCGACTAATCTTGACTATTTGCTATGGTTAATTACTTCTTGATTTTGGACATCATATTTGGATCATGTTGTATATATTGCTAATTACTAGACTTGTTACTTGATAAATATCACCTCTTATCATGCTATCTATCAACACAAGGCATGATACACTTGACTCTCATAATTATCACGATAACGGGAATGATAACCGGACTTTATGATTTACCAATTTGATTTACATGATAGTACCAATTGTACTCCTGATACTCCTGTTTTTACAATATTCCTGACTTGCTCCTGTTCATTCCCGAAGCCTGATAATTATCTAAAGAATTCATAAAATAAGACAACTTGCATCGGGTCGGGGGAAATACGCGGCTATCAATATATGTTCGTGTTTACAGTGGTATTAGGTATGTTGTGCAACTAAATTTTCGGTCTGACCTGTGGGCCTCCAGGCGACCGAGGGGAGTGCTGGCTCCCTCCTTCCTGGTACCATCATGATAAGGGCATACATAAGTCCCTCCTGTTAGCCTTGCGGCTGGTTCCGTTACCAAGCAACGGAACAATCCTGGGCCATGGTCCCGGGTATGTACGGGACCCACTGTAAACATAGTTCGTTGATACCCCCGCTGGTTTCCAATAACAACCTTGCTTTACTCGGATATGGATCTATGTGTGCTGGGACGCTAGTTCACATAGTTAGATATCAGGGTAAGACGAGTAATAATAATAATAATAATAAAAGACGCTAACTGTGGATGCTGTATGCGCTTGGATTACAGTGACGTGAGATGAAGGTATATAGATGAGGGTTTCCTTGTTTGGATTACTCCCTCGAGGTACTAGTCTCATGAGGCTGTAACTTAAGCTTATACAATACCCTTTCGTTTATAACATGTTGTGCTTCCTTTACTTGCTGGCTGATTATTCATGATATTGTACCAACTCTCATACTCTTATTCTTATGCCACTCGGCTGTAACCTGATCATTTGTTTGGGAGGTCCTGACTCCCTTGAATTTGTATGTTCAGGTTCCGGACCTTGGATTGAGGTGGAGCCTTCTGTGGAAGATCAAGCTTTCCTTTCCGAGCAAGTTGACTAGTCTCGGTTTCTGTTGTACCTGACCTTCCTTTTGAGCTCGCGGGATCCTCCTTCAGCTCGTGAGCATATTGTAATTATATTGTAAATCGTACTTTTGTGCTTGGCTGTGATATATAATGCATGTGATATGTAAGAGTATGTCACAACTTGTGATAACCTTGTATATTGTACTTCTTATGTTGGCATATGAATGGACGCTACGTTTGTCGTACTCTGATTCTTACTTGTACTGATGCTTAACGTATATACGTGAGGGTATCTCTGACCTGCGTATGTACGTCGCAGTGACGTCCCCGTACCCGTGGGATCGGGGCGTTACAGGTTGGTATCAGAGCCTAGGCTCTCACACCTATAGTACAATCAAGCAGCAAATTAATGGAATTTGCCATTGCCAACTACAATGTACAAAGTTATCTTGTCCTTCTTGATTCCTTTCCTTGTGTCCTAAAATCCTTCCATCTTTCCAGTTCCAGTCTCCTTTTTACCAACATAAGTATGGATAGAAGGACGGGTCGTAACAACTCCGGGCAAGCATCAAATGGACCCGCAGGAGAGAATGTTGAGATTCTAAGGGTTATCCAGACTATGATGGAGAATCAGCAACAGCAGACGGAACTCCTTCGGCAAGAGTTAGCAACTCCTAAGGAACAAAGACCGGGGAACGTATCAGACTTTAGGCGATTGCAACCGACGATATTCACTGGAGGGGAGAAACCACTAGATGCTGAACAATGGCTGATTGATACCACAGATCTGTTGAACGCAGCCCGGGTCCCAAAAGAAAATCAAGTGGAGGTCGCCAAGATTCAACTAAAGGATGTAGCCAGGACCTGGTGGCTAGCTGAAGAAGCGAGACTGGAGAAACCTGTCACTTGGGACCAGTTTTCTCAAAGCTTCTATAATAGATTCTTCCCCGCCACAGCTCAGAAAGAAATGGAAGAACAGTTCATCCGACTTTAACAATGGAACCGGTCTGTGGATGAGTATGCCGCTGAGTTCTTGAGGCTGAGCCGCTTTGCTCCATATATGGTGGCTGATGAGGAAAAGCGGGCGAGTAGGTTCCAACAGGGTTTACAAATGGACATTCAAATCCTCTTAATGCCCCAACAGCTGAAAACTTATTCCCAAGTCCTCACCATAGCTCGGGAGGTGGAGCGAGGACTGGAGAAAGGGAAATCTAACATGATAAGGAATCAGACCATGAAGAGGTCATTTCCACAAACGGGAAGAGGAGGTCCATTCAGAGCAGCAAGGATCCCAACCATGAGACGACCATTTCGACCAGCCCACTTTCCAGTAACCCAACCATTTCTTTTTGTAGCTATTGCCAGAAACCAGGTCACTCTCGACAAATTGCCGTAGGGCAAATGGGTTATGCCTGGTATGTGGTTCCCGTGATCATTCAATAGAAGTCTGCCCCCACAAAAGAATGGGAATGGTCAACCCAGCATTACCAGCACTTCCAGGGCCAGATGGACAGAGGAACCAAGGACCAATGATTAGGAGGGCTCTTCCCCCTCCCCCACTCCAAGTTATCCGCCCAGTCCAGAGGGGAGTTAGAAATGCAGCAGGTCGTGGAAGAGGACGAGCCTACAACTTAACAGCGGAAGAGGCCCAAACTTCTGGAGAAGTGGTAACAGGTAAGATTATGGTGCACTCTAAACTGTCTTAGCCCTCTTTGATTCTGGCGCTTCTCATTGCTACATATCAGATAGTTTCATTGCTTTGAACTCTATACCTGTTGAATATTTAGACCACCAGTGGGAGATAAGTACCGGTAACGGAGTAGTCATCTCTAATAGAGTTTGTGTAAATTGTCCGGTGAAACTGTGTGACAGGACATTAACAGTGGATATGCTCGTACTAGATACTAAAGGGTACGACGTAATCTTAGGCATGACTTGGCTCAGTAAATACCATGCAGTCATCGATTGTCGAAACAAGAAAGTTATTTTCAGAATACCACTTCAGCCTGAATTCCAATTTGAAGGAGAACACAAACCTACCAAGGAAAAAGCACAGATGACTGCTGGTGAGATCCAGAAGAAGAGAGTACCAATTTGGAATGAGTTTCCAGAAGTATTTAAGGAAATCTCAGGGCTTCCACCTGACAGAACGATTGAGTTCTCCATTGATACCCTTCCAGGCACAGTTCCGATATCCAAAGCTCCATACAGAATGGCACCCACTGAGTTAGAAATTCTAAAGAAGCAGCTACAAGAATATTCTGACAAGGGATTGATTAGACCAAGTGCTTCACCATGGGGAGCTCCAGTGCTATTGGCCAACAAGAAAGACGGTGGTAAGCGGTTGTGTATAGACTACAGAGAGTTAAATAAGGTTACCATCAAGAACAAGTACCCCTTACCAAGAATTGATGATCTGTTTGATCAGCTTCATAGAGCTCGAGTATTTTCAAAGTTGGATTTGCAATCGGGTTATCATCAGCTAAAAGTAAAGAAGAAGATATTCCCAAGACAGCATTCAGGACCCGTTATGGCCATTATGAGTTTCTAGTTATGCCCTTCGGAGTCACCAATGCCCCTGCAGTTTTCATGGATTTGATGAACAGAGTGTTCTCATCATATTTGGATCAGTTTGTGGTTGTTTTTATAGATGACATCTTGATCTATTCGAAGAACGACAGAGAGCATGCAGAACACTTGAGAATAGTGTTACAGACTCTCCAACAGGAACAACTTCATGCTAAGCAAAGCAAATGTGATTTCTGGTTAAATAGTGTGGCCTTCCTTGGACACATAATTTCAGAAGAAGGAATTTCAGTAGACTGTTAGCCCAAGAGGTTACACTCTCCAATTGTTTTTGTGTTTTGATGATGACAAACCAAATTAGTGCTATTTGGTACTAATGATTTTGTTTAAGATGAGTTTCAGGTTTTGTACCATGTTTAGAGTTCATTCGCTTCGCTGTTGCAAAAACTTCTAAGTTCCACATAGCAATGAAGGCAATTTGCTCATCAAGGAAGGATCATAGAAGAGAAGGCACTAGCAAGGCATTGGATGGCTCAAAGACGTGAAGATTGCTCAGAGGTCCTTAGGTTTTGTATTTTTAGTTTTATAGCTTGTTAAAGAATAGAGATTAGGTTTGAAGCTCAATCACACACGTTTTTGCGCATATACTATTTCTTAGTTTATTTCCTATAAAATATACAAAAATATTTTAGTACAAAATCTTTCTTCTACAAATTTCTTTTTATGTTACATACTGAATTCCTGTTTAAAATAGTTTTGTTAAAAATATTTTTCTTCTCAAAATTCTGTCTTTATTTCGTTTTCTGACCTGATCCGGTCGACCGGCAGTCTACCGACAGTCGACCGAGTCTGTGTCAGGCTGGTCCGGTCGACCGGACCAGTCGACCGAGGTCCTGGCAGAATGCACGTATCCGTGTGCATGTCTGTCGGTCGACCGGGGCAGTCGACCGATATTTATTTTTGAGTCACAGTTTGTATCAGTCGACCGGGTCGGTCGACCGATAGCCTGTAACGGTTGGAATTTTGTACTACCGGTCGACCGGCCCGGTCGACCGATGTAGCCGTTTGAACAGTAACGGGCAGATTTTTAAGAGCTGTTTATTTTTGTCTTTTGTATTTAAAAATTCGTTTAAGGATATATTTTGATCTAATTACCTCCTAAACATCAGTAAACATGTTTTATCCCTAAACCCTAGCCCTCTCCTATAAATAGGGGTGTTTGGGGAGAGATTGGTTACAACAACAATTTTCAAGAGAAAAATTCAAAAGTTTGAGAAATTCAAAAGAGCTTGTTTCTTGGTTTTTGTGCTAATATTCTCACTCATTTTCTGAATTGGTTTTTGTGATACTCTCTGATTTAATTTTTCTTTTCACCTTACACAAGAGCTTCATTCCTACTCAATATTCTCTAAGGACCTTTGTAAGGGAAGAGATATTTGAAAGAGAGAGTTTGTGGTCTTTTGACTACTCAGAGATAATTTGTACTTGAGCTTTGTGAAACTGGGTACTCCTGTGTGTTGGGTACTGCAGTGATTGTGTAACTGTCTGTGTGATAGTGAAGTAGCTAGAATCCTTCTGGGAAGGCGGGGAGTAGAGCTGGGTGCTCGAACCTCGATAACATATCCTTGTGTTTGCGATTGGTTTACTTTCTTGCACTCTTTACTTTACTATACTTGCTCTTATTCTTGCTCATCATAATCATTGTCATACTTACTTGCTTGCATTCATCTTGTGATTCTTGTTTGGTGACTGTTGTAGCTTTAATTTTTAAATTGCCCTTTGATTAGCATCTTCACCTATGCACCCCACCTCTAGGTGATTTTCAATTGGTATCAGAGCTTGGACTCTAGGTTTGGCTTAACATCCATAGAGAGATCCTTAAAATATTGCTAATCAACATTTTCATTCATCCATTCATACACTAGTAAATATGGCCGACAACATTAAAACCCCACCTAAATTTGATGGCCTAAATTTTCCCATTTGGAAGGTTAGGATGACTATATTTTTGCAATCACTAGGTAGCTTGGTAGCTAAGTCCTTGACCAAACCCTACATAGCACCCGATAGTGATGAGAGCACTTGAACCGACTTCAACTTTAGAGAATATGAGGCTAACTCAAAAGCCCAAAACTCCCTTTTAACCGCCTTGAATGAGGATGACCTTACACGGGTAATTCATTGCCAATCCGCCTATGAGATTTGGCAACACTTATTGGTCACGCATGAAGGGACTTCACAAGTCAAGAGAGCTAAAATAGATCTCTTGAGGTCCCAATATGAATCATTTAAAATGCTTGATGATGAATCCATTGATTGTATGATTACTCGTTTCACTAAAATTACAAATGGTCTTTCTTCCTTAGGTGACGTCATCTCCAACGATCAAAAGGTGCGCAAAGTGATACGAGCTCTTCCTCTATCTTGGGAGATAAGGCCACCACCTTGAAGGAATTAAACGACAAGGATGAGATGGACATCATTAGTCTCATTGGGAACCTAAAGACCCATGAGATGGAAAAGAAAGCAAGAGAAGAGGTTGCTCCAACAAAGAAGAAGTCCATAGCTTTCAAGTCTTCATCCACTCTTGAAGATGATGATGAAGATGAAGAAGAAGATGAGGAGCTCTCCCTCCTTGTACGAAACATGAAGAGATTGTACCGAAGGAAAAAGTTTAACTTCCAAAGAAAGTTTGAAGACAAAAGGGAGGAAAGAGTTTGCTACAATTGCCGAAAGCCCGGACACATGATAGCGGATTGCCCGGAGCTCAAAAAGAAGATAATTTCCTCCTTCAAGCATAGGAAGTCGGAAGAAAAGAAAGCCTACAAGGCAACATGGGATTCGGAAAGCGAGTCCGAAGAAGAAGAAGCGGATACCGCAAATATGTGTTTCATGGCAAACACACCCAAGGTAAACCCTCAATCTCTTGATGATAATGATGATGATTTGAGTAAGGAAGTTCTAGTTCATGCTTTTGTAGAACTTTCTGAAACTTATGATAACAAGAAAATGGAATGCTTTAAATTACAAAAAGAAGTTGCTTTTCTTAAAAATCAACTTGCTTTGGTTTCAAAAGAAAAAGATGATCTTTCTACCAATCTTGTTTCTATTCAAAATGAATTTGACGCTTATAAGATTTCTTGTAAGGGTAAAACCCCTATTGTTGATAATAAAGAAATTTCTTCCTTAAAAATCAAAATGGTTGATTTTGAAAAGATTTTGAAAGATTGTGCTTTTAACACCAAGAAGCTTGAAGAAAAGTTTTCCAAAAAGCACACTTCTCATGTTAAAGATTCTCATGCTAAAATTCCACATGCTCACACTTCAAATAATACTTCTCATGCTAAATCTTTTCATGCTCACAATGCCCATGCTCACAAATCACACACTCACTATGCTTTTAAATATGGTAGAGTGTATAGATGTACTTATTGTGGCAAAAATGGACATTTAGCTAAATTTTGTTATGATAAATTGCATAGTTCAAATAATCTTGTTTGGGTTAATGGCTCTAACCCTCATGGACCCAAGAAAATGTGGGTACCAAAATCAAGTCCTAAAATGTTTGATGTAGGTACACACCAAGGCTCCAAGACGTAGGGAGCGGTGGTACCTTGATAGTGGTTGTTCGAGACACATGACGTGGGATATCAACAACTTCACAACCCTATCAAGGTACATGGAAGGTGGCTCCGTCACCTTCGGGGATGATTCCAAAGGCACCATCATCGGTATTGGTAATATTCAAATTGGTTCATCTCTTATTATAGAAAATGTAGTTCTTGTTGATGGTTTAAAGCATAATTTACTTAGTATTAGTCAATTTTGTGATCGTGGTCTTAAAGTTATTTTTGATGATTCTACTTGTAAGATTTTTGATGTTAAATCGAATGATTGTATTTTAACCGGTTTTCGTGATGATAATGTTTATATAATTGACATGCTTAATGTAGAGTGTTCTACTAAATGTTTAAATGCTTTTGATGAAAATTCTTGGCTTTGGCATAGAAGATTAGGACATGCATCTTTTGAACATCTTTCTAGAATTAATTCAAAGGAATTGGTGAAGGGTATTCCTTGCTTGAGTTTTGAGAAAGACCGCATTTGTGGTGCGTGCCAACTTGGGAAACAAACCAAGTCTTCCTTCAAACCAATCAAGGATATCATGTCAACTAGACCTCTAGAATTAATTCATATGGATTTATTTGGACCAACTAAAACTAAAAGCTTAAATGGAAGTAGATTTGCATTTGTTTTAGTTGATGATTTCTCTCGTTTCACTTGGGTTTTCTTTTTGCAAAATAAAGATCAAACTTTTTCTCACTTTAAGATTTTTAGAAAAAGAGTTGAAAAAGAAAAAGGTTTTCCGATTTTGAGAATAAGGAGTGATAGAGGTGGTGAGTTTGTTAACCAACTCTTCATGACTTATTGTGATGAAAAGGGAATTAAGCATGAAATGTCTTGTCCTAGGACTCCACAACAAAATGGAGTTGTTGAAAGGAAAAATAGAACACTTCAAGAGATGGCTAGGACAATGATAAGTGAGTACGACCTCCCTCAATATTTATGGGCCGAGGCCGTAAACACCGCATGCTATATATCGAATCGTATTTATTTATGCAAAAATTCTTCTAAAACATCTTTTGAAATGTATCTTTCTAGAAAACCAAATGTGTCATATTTCAAAGTTTTTGGATGCAAATGTTTTGATTTGAACACTAAAGAGAATTTGGGTAAATTTGATGCTAAGGCTTATGAGGCTATCTTTGTTGGATATTCCTCTACTAGCAAAGCATATAGAGTTTTTATTAGATCTTCACAAACTATTGAAGAAACTATGCATGTTAAGTTTGAAGAGTCTAATGTGTTTGTTGAGAATGTTGTAGAGATTGAACCATTAGGTAAAAGCATGGAGAAACTATCCTTGAAGGACTCACCCGCTCAAGAAGATAAGCAAGAACCTTTAGGTGAAGTTCAAGAGGATAATGAGGAAAGCGCTCAACCGCTTCCCAAAGCTTGGAGATACGCTACAAATCATCCTAAGAAGCTCATCTTGGGTGATGCTTCCAAAGGAGTCACAACGCGCTCCAAACTCCATGACCTATGTGGTAACTTTGCTTTCATTTCTCATTTTGAACCCAAAGGCATTCTCGAAGCCGAGAAGGACCCATATTGGTTGCTTGCCATGCAAGAGGAACTCAATCAATTTGAGCGCAACCAAGTTTGGCACCTTGTTCCTAAGCCCCACGATAGACCAATAATTGGTACTAAGTGGATCTTTAGGAATAAGTTGGATGAGTCCGGAAATGTCATTAGGAATAAAGCAAGGTTAGTAGCCCAAGGTTACACTCAAGTTGAGGGAATCGACTTTGAGGAATCCTTTGCACCCGTAGCACGGCTTGAAGCCATACGGATAACACTAGCTTATGCATCTTTTAAAAATTTTAAACTTTTTCAAATGGATGTAAAAAGTGCATTTTTAAATGGTTTTCTTAATGAAGAAGTTTTTGTTGCTCAACCTCCCGGTTTTGTTGATCATGTTCATCCCGATTTTGTTTTCAAACTTGATAAGGCTTTGTATGGTTTAAAACAAGCTCCAAGAGCTTGGTATGAAAGACTTTCAAGTTTTCTAATTTCAAATGATTTTATTAAAGGTAAAATAGACACTACTCTATTCACTAAGCATGTTGATAATGATATTTTAATTGTCCAAATTTATGTTGATGATATAATCTTCGGTTCTACTAATGAAGTTTTATGCAAGGATTTTGAAAAGGTAATGCAACAAGAATTTGAAATGTCCTCCATGGGTGAGCTCAACTTCTTTCTTGGACTCCAAGTCAAGCAATTGCATGATGGGAACTTCATCTCTCAAGCCAAATACGCTAAGGAACTCGTGAAGAGGTTTGGACTTGAAGACGCTAAAGCTTGCAACACTCCCATGGCAACTACAACCAAGCTTGATAAGGACGACCAAGGTAAAAATGTTGATATTAAATTGTTTAGAAGCATGATAGGTAGTCTTTTATATTTAACGGCAAGTAGGCCGGATATCATGTTTAGTGTGTGTCTTTGTGCTAGATTTCAATCGTGTCCCAAAGAGTCTCATTTAATTGCCGTAAAACGCATTATTCGATATGTTAAGGGAACGATTAGATTAGGTCTTTGGTATCCGAAAACCGGAGATTTTTCTATGATTAGTTATTCGGATGCCGACTATGCGGGTTGTAGAGTAGATAGAAAGAGTACTAGTGGGACATGTCAATTTCTTGATAATTGTCTTGTTTCATGGTCCTCTAGGAAGCAAAATTCCGTAGCTCTATCAACCGCCGAGGCGGAGTATGTTGCCGCGGGGGCTTGTTGTGCACAAGTCCTTTGGATGAAACATACTCTCCTTGATTATGATTTGCATTATAAAAATATTAAAATATTTTGTGATAATACTAGTACTATTCATTTAACCAAAAATGCAAATCAACATAGTAAGACCAAGCACATTGAGATTAGATATCACTTTCTTAGAGATCATTTTGAGAAAGGTGATATTGATATTGATTATGTTTCCACCGATTTTCAACTAGCCGATATTTTCACTAAACCACTTGATTTTGCTAGATTTTCGTTTATTTGTGGAGAACTAAATATGTGTATTATTGATTGAACATGTTTTTCATAACCCTTTTTGATGTATGACAAAAAGGGGGAGAGTAAGTTACATGGACAAAAATAAGTTCATTTGGTCTTGGTTCCATATGAATTTATATGTTTTATGAGTTTTTGTATTTTAGTTTAAATTGGTATCTAGAGCATATTATTGTTTGTTTCAATTGGTTTCAATAATTGGTGCATCATTTCAATTATTGGTATCTAGAGCATATTATTGTGTTTTTAATTATAGCATAATTTGAGGGGGAGTTTTCTCCTCCCTATATTTTTGTTAATAGCCTATTTGTTTTGTCATCATCAAAAGGGGGAGATTGTTAGCCCAAGAGGTTACACTCTCCAATTGTTTTTGTGTTTTGATGATGACAAACCAAATTAGTGCTATTTGGTACTAATGATTTTGTTTAAGATGAGTTTCAGGTTTTGTACCATGTTTAGAGTTCATTCGCTTCGCTGTTGCAAAAACTTCTAAGTTCCACATAGCAATGAAGGCAATTTGCTCATCAAGGAAGGATCATAGAAGAGAAGGCACTAGCAAGGCATTGGATGGCTCAAAGACGTGAAGATTGCTCAGAGGTCCTTAGGTTTTGTATTTTTAGTTTTATAGCTTGTTAAAGAATAGAGATTAGGTTTGAAGCTCAATCACACACGTTTTTGCGCATATACTATTTCTTAGTTTATTTCCTATAAAATATACAAAAATATTTTAGTACAAAATCTTTCTTCTACAAATTTCTTTTTATGTTACATACTGAATTCCTGTTTAAAATAGTTTTGTTAAAAATATTTTTCTTCTCAAAATTCTGTCTTTATTTCGTTTTCTGACCTGATCCGGTCGACCGGCAGTCTACCGACAGTCGACCGAGTCTGTGTCAGGCTGGTCCGGTAGACCGGACCAGTCGACCGAGGTCCTGGCAGAATGCACGTATCCGTGTGCATGTCTGTCGGTCGACCGGGGCAGTCGACCGATATTTATTTTTGAGTCACAGTTTGTATCAGTCGACCGGGTCGGTCGACCGATAGCCTGTAACGGTCGAAATTTTGTA
Organism: Agave tequilana; assembly: GCA_038442645.1. NCBI lineage: Eukaryota > Viridiplantae > Streptophyta > Magnoliopsida > Asparagales > Asparagaceae > Agave > Agave tequilana. The sequence goes on from JAVJIF010032729.1 coordinate 53,931, forward strand.
CTACCGGTCGACCGGCCCGGTCGACCGATGTAGCCGTTTGAACAGTAACGGGCAGATTTTTAAGAGCTGTTTATTTTTGTCTTTTGTATTTAAAAATTCGTTTAAGGATATATTTTGATCTAATTACCTCCTAAACATCAGTAAACATGTTTTATCCCTAAACCCTAGCCCTCTCCTATAAATAGGGGTGTTTGGGGAGAGATTGGTTACAACAACAATTTTCAAGAGAAAAATTCAAAAGTTTGAGAAATTCAAAAGAGCTTGTTTCTTGGTTTTTGTGCTAATATTCTCACTCATTTTCTGAATTGGTTTTTGTGATACTCTCTGATTTAATTTTTCTTTTCACCTTACACAAGAGCTTCATTCCTACTCAATATTCTCTAAGGACCTTTGTAAGGGAAGAGATATTTGAAAGAGAGAGTTTGTGGTCTTTTGACTACTCAGAGATAATTTGTACTTGAGCTTTGTGAAACTGGGTACTCCTGTGTGTTGGGTACTGCAGTGATTGTGTAACTGTCTGTGTGATAGTGAAGTAGCTAGAATCCTTCTGGGGAAGGCGGGGAGTAGAGCTGGGTGCTCGAACCTCGATAACATATCCTTGTGTTTGCGATTGGTTTACTTTCTTGCACTCTTTACTTTACTATACTTGCTCTTATTCTTGCTCATCATAATCATTGTCATACTTACTTGCTTGCATTCATCTTGTGATTCTTGTTTGGTGACTGTTGTAGCTTTAATTTTTAAATTGCCCTTTGATTAGCATCTTCA